>CM060313.1:23302959-23460459 GCA_030674185.1 Monoplex corrugatus | reverse complement strand
ATAGGATATCTGGCAATTTATTGTTCAGTGCCAATGGTAATACACTAGCAAACACTTAACCTACTCAACACCTGCGTTTGTAAAATCCTAAATAGAAAAAAGGAGATGCGAAGGGGAAGGAGGGCGGGAAGTAAACCTACGAAACACTAAGCTAACACCACCAGAATGATGGAGCATTAGGTGCAGCAAGCCGCAATGTGTGTGTGTGTGTGTGTGTGTGTGTGTGTGTGTGTGTGGTGTGTGGTGTGTGTGTGTGGTGTGTGTGTGTGTGTGTGTGTGTGTGTGTGTGTGTGTGTGTGTGGTGTGTGTGTGTGTGTGTGTGTGTTACTAGTTGGGATTCAACTCGAGACATTCAGATCCTGAGTCCTTGCGTGGCCTTCGTGAAATACAACGTTTTAAAAGACATGTTAGAGAATGTTGATTGGTAAAGACATGTTAGAGAATGTTGATTGTAGACTGTTAGAATGTTGATTGGTAAATAACACAGTCTTTATGTGGAGACAGTTTACTGCTGCAGATATCATTAACCAAGATTGGACAGAGATTTTTATTTTGGCTGTGTTCTGTTCTGTTCTGTTCTGTTCTGTTCGTCCTGTCCTGTCCTGTCCTGTCCTTCCTGTTTTGTTTTATTTTGTTTTGTTTTGTCCTTCAAGTAATTTTCGTTTCCTGTTTCAGACTTGGGCATTTTCACTCGTAAAGTTCTCCAGTCAGAAGAAAGTTGACTCTTTACCCATCTTATGCTGTCTAATTACAGAAATTTGCCACAATACTGAACCGACATAGTAAAGTTGTTAGCTCTATGAGCCCGTGACATCGCGTGACGATCATCTCACAGACTGCAACAGAGCCAGCTGCCTGTCTCCCTATCCATGTCTGTGGTTCTGTTTAGAGACGGACTCCACCACTTGTGAGTGAAACATGGTGAGGACGTGAGGTGATGACGACAGGCGATACCATGGCTTATCTGCAGACTTGTGTCGCAACACGGTCCGGGAACAACATGGCGCGCAGTGATATCAGCTGCCCGCATGGCGCAGGCGTCAAGATGAACCACTTCCGCCACGCCGAGAGTGCAGAACCGCTCATTTCTGGCGAAGACGGAACAACCACAACAGCAGAAGGCGAGGGTCCTCGGTAGCTCAGTTGGTTGAGCGTCGAATTCACATGTGCTGATGGTTGTGGGTTCGAATCCCGGAGTGCGCAACATTAAAACTGGCCTTCTCACTGTCCCGTCTTAACCCTTTGACTCCTGCACCCTGTCCACCAGCATCCTGCATTGCCAAACATGCCAGCAAAGCAAAAACTTAACCTTTTGATTCCCTCACCCTATCCACCAGCTTCCTGCAGGAAACTGGTGGATAGGGTGAGGAAGTCAAAGGATTAAGATTTTGCAGTTAGTGGATAGGGTGTGGGAGTCAAAGGGTTAACATCGTTGTTGTTCTGGTGGTGTCGGTATAGAATTAGATAAGTCCCCCTTCCCCCACTTCCCCGGCCATATCACTTGAGGTAGCTCCCCTGTGGGGATGCCGGGGATCTTTCAGTATGAATAGTATTCCCACCTTCTGGAAATTCTGTGCTAGACATTTCCTCTTTTCTGTCACTCTCTTTGTTTCTGCCTTGTTCCTTTGCTGTCTGTCATTTCTTTCTAACATTTTCGGCCATGCTGGTCCATCACCTTATGTGTTCGATAAAGTCTTGCGTACTTTTTCTTAGGATTGATAATTGGGTACAGGGATTAAGTGCCTTTTTGGCTCTAGGGAGGCGAGATATGCGGAAGCAATTTTAGGTAATTTATGCCTGTTTTCATGTATGTTTTGGTGTCCTTAAGTATGCTTAAATTTGTATTAAGGTGCGTTTTTTAAATCCCCACTGCGATAAATTGGACCGTGTGGTCAACGCAGGGGCATATCCTTAGATTATGTGCACAAATGCATTGATATGTGTACTTAATTTTCTTTTCTTTTGTTCTTCGTGTTGAAGTTTTGTATGTTTTGAAGTGAAGCGGTTATAGCCCTGATATGGCTCTATACAGTCGGCTGGGCTTTAAACAACAATAACAACAACAACAACCTGAGATGGGTGCTGACGTAAAAACTAAACCAAACCAAACCAAACAACAGAAAACTTAAAAACGGCTCGGGGGAAAACACTCAAACATTGAAATGGCACATAAATCATAACAGTAATATTACTTGACTTTAGTCTGCATGTTATGTTTGCTCAAATACATTAACGATGAGCATGGTTTTTAACTGTTGTCTTTTTATCTTAACGGGTTGTCGTTTTTTGACGTGGTGTTAGCCCTGATATGGCTCTAATAGTCGGCTGGGCTATAAGCGATATGAACTGAACTCAACTCAAAACACATAATAAGCATGATGGAAGAACTCTCAATAAATATTTCTATATTCCCACCAGACACTGTTCCACATCTCTATCATGACTGACCAAAGGATTAATGTTATTGTAGTCTACAGACTTGACCACCTCATTCACCCAGAAACGAGAAGATCATAAGGATTGTCCAGTAACCTTGAGGTCGTACAGGAGTGAGGTGGTAGAGACCTCAACTTTTCATCAAGGCCAGCATTATGAGACTGGTGCTTATCATCTTTCCCTCACTGTTTTACCTTCCTTAACCCTGAAGTCAGGCAAAATCTCGTCACCAGCTAGGTGCTCTACAGGCTGAAGGCACGAACTTTCACCTGAATCAGAATGGAACCAGACAACTGTTTTTGACTCTTACAGCCACACTGGACGGGGGAAGAGACGTACGTGGGATGCTCTGTACGCCAACCAGGTCACAGAAGTGTTCATCAAAATCTTCTAATTTTACTCTGAATATATTATTGCGCCAATAACTCCCTCCAGGCTCGTGTGTAACTCTCTCCAGGCTCGTGGTGTAACTCTCTCCAGGCTCGTGGTGTAACTCCCTCCAGGCTCGTGGTGTAACTCCCTCCAGGCTCGTGGTGTAACTCCCTCCAGGCTCGTGGTGTAACTCTCTCCAGGCTCGTGGTGTAACTCCCTCCAGGCTCGTGGTGTAACTCTCTCCAGGCTCGTGGTGTAACTCCCTCCAGGCTCGTGTGTAACTCTCTCCAGGCTCGTGGTGTAACTCCCTCCAGGCTCGTGTGTAACTCTCTCCAGGCTCGTGGTGTAACTCTCTCCAGGCTCATGGTGTAACTCCCTCCAGGCTCGTGTGTAACTCTCTCCAGGCTCGTGGTGTAACTCCCTCCAGGCTCGTGGTGTAACTCTCTCCAGGCTCGTGGAGTAACTCCCTCCAGGCTCGTGGTGTAACTTCCTCCAGGCTCGTGGGGTACTGCTTGATGAAACGCCGTACCAAAATCCCCATGTCAGGTCGTGTGCCAGTGCCTGGGTTTGAGCACGGCTCCTTCCAGAACATTCAGTGAAGTTGTCCACTTAATCCTTTCATTCTCACACCCCGTCCACCTGCGTTGATAATCAGAAAGCTGGTGGATACGGTGAGGGAGACAAATGGTTAAGTTTCTGCTGTTGGTGGGTAGGGTGCGGGAGTCGAAGGGTTAACCAGTGCAAGCGTTCAATAATCACTACGTTACGTGATCACAACAGATATGATCGATAACGACACAGACTTGAGGCTGTCTCAGGAAGATTCGCCATTTTGTGTGGACCTCAGCCACTAAGCCACGAGATAACAGTCTAAGGACCAGCCTGCCACTAACCAAGACACTATTCTATTATCAATCAATAGGCAACTCGCCCCTTTAGTGTCTCCACGGCAATCTTGACAGTAATGGTGACGTTATGTAACATTACAAGAGTGTGATGCCGTAATCGTAATCAGTGTTTCCTGCTGGTAGAACTCAACGTAGCTGTAACTGACTGTATGACAGGGATCGACTGCCAAGTGGTTAGAACACTGGGCTTCTATGTGAGAGGTCTGAGTTCAAACCTGTTTAGGTACAAAGTTCCTTTTTTGAAGGTAAGATACACACATACACATGTCATTTAAGGTAACCAAGATTATTCCAGTGGTAGGCTGATAAAATACCAGTATGAATTATAGACTAGGTAAAACATAGTCTAGGTATGGCCTCAGGACCTGGCCAGCTCATGGGTTTATGTGTAGGCTCAAGGCCTGTGCCATGATCACCATACGCATGGCATCTGTGACGTCAGTGCATATGGAATTCATTCCGAGCGCGGAGACGTCATCTTGAGAAACTGAAACTGAAACTGAAACTTAGGTACCAGTCTGGTGGGTTATTGTTACTGTTATTTTTGTTAAAAGTCCAGCCGACTGCATAGACCCATATCGGGACTATAACCGTTTGAAAACATACTCAATACTTATTGTTATTGTTGTTTAAAGCCCAGCCGACTGCGTAGAGCCATATCAGAGCTATTACCGTTTGAAAACATACTCAATACTTATTGTTATTGTTGTTTAAAGCCCAGCCGGCTGCGTAGAGCCATATCAGGACTATAACCGTTTCAAAACATACTCAGTACTTAAAATCATTCTTGTTTAAAGCCCAACCGACTGCGTAGAGCCATATCAGGGCTATTACCGTTTCAAAATAATACTCAGTACTTATTATATAATGGCTACCTGGCTAAACTTGTCTCTCAGTGAAAAGGCTATTTACTGCGTAGCTTTCATCGGCGATCCGGCCGACTTCTTCAGCGCAACTGCTGGGTTGAGAACTGGCTTCAGTGCGCACCGCCGTGAGCGAACTCACGACAGTGCGACTGAATAAGGGAGGAGTACACCGATGGCAGGTTGTGTCGGCCCCGGTCACGGTTGAGGGTGGGGTTCCTTGCGGCGATGTAGACTGCCTCCTTTACTCCCCTCTGGAACCATCTTGCTTCTTTGTCGAGAACTTGCACACTGTCATTTTCAAAGTGGGTTGGGTGTGGGTCAGATGTTCACCCACTGGAGAGGACTCACGTTTGTGTTCTTTTAATCTTTTGTGCAAGTTGCGCTCAGTTTCGCCAATATAACTTTGGTCACAGTCCTGGCAGTCTATCTTGTATATCACCCCTGATTTGTCCAATTTGTCTGTTTTGTCTTTGGGGTGGACTAACTGGCTTCTGATGGTGTTGGTGGGCTTGGCGTGGACACTGACTCCCAACTTCCTGATCTTCCTGCTGAGAGTCTCAATGACGCCGCTGACGTATGGCATGGAGACGTGCCCTCTCGAAGGGGTTTGCTGTTCAGTGGAGGGGTGGGGCATGGTTTTCTTGCCCCCCAGAATATCCCAGGCCCACTTGTGGTATCCCGACACACTGAGTACTTTCTTGATGTACTGCACCTCTTCTTCCCTAGCGGTGTCGATAGAGCAGATGGTCTTCGCTCGGTGGATGAGGGTGCAGATTACTCCAAGCTTGTGTTCCAGTGGCTGGTGACTGTCGAATTGTAAGTACTGGTCCGTGTGGGTCGGCTTTCTATAGACAGAGAAGGCGAGGCCTGTCTCCGTCCGGGTGATGCGGGTATCCAACATCGCGATGCTGCCGTTCTCTTCTACCTCATAGGTGAGCTTAATGGCAGGGTGTTGGATGTTGAGATGGTTTGTGAAGTCTTTGACCACCGATCTTTTCAGTACAGTCATAATGTCGTCCATGTAGCGGCCCCAGTAGCGTGGAGGAGTGTGGAACGACGCCAAAGCTTTCTCCTCGAAGTTTTCCATAAAGAGGTTGGCGACAATGGGACTCACAGGGGACCCCATGGCTGCACCCTCGGTCTGTTGGTAGAACTGTCCTTCAAAGGTGAAGTAGGTGGTGTTGAGACATATCTGAACGTCTGAACCATTCTGACACTTTTCTCCCTCCCCCCCCCCCCCAAAAAAAAAGAAACCCCTGCCTGCACAACACAGAAGATCTAAAACTTGTTATTACAGTTGTCATTAGAAATACATGTAACAAGCATTACTGCTATGTTCTTATTATCATCAGACCGTCCTTGTTCGCTGAGAGGAATAATCAGCTTGGTATAAAATCAGATCATTTTCTGATCTGTTACCACCTGAACTTGTTCTGCACAGGTCATCACCTTTTTCATCCCCCGCCCCACTCACCCTGCCCCATCACCACCACCCTGGGCATGCAGGGTGTCCAGTGGTGCAGAAAACGTGAGGTGATGGTATGATGGAGACTTTATCCTGTTAGCGCTGTCACGCTTTGCCTTCTTCCCTTTCTTCCTTTTCTTCCCCTCCTAGTCCCATTCAGCTTTCTTCTGCCGTCCTGGTCCCCCCCTTTCTATTCATTCTACAGGACTGAGGTGTGTCCCCCCCCCCCCTTTGCACTGTTAATCCCTCCCATCCCCTGCTCCCGGCGGGTGGGAGATCAATCTTGTTTTAGTTAGTGTGTCTGTGACATCGCTTTCAACTTGTCACTCCTTGTCGCTCAGTGCCGTTGCTGCTGCCTCGCTGAAAAAAAAATATAACAAGCCGAAAAAGTAAGGAAGAAAGAGAGAGGGGGCGGAGGGGAGAGAGAGAGAGAGAGAGAGAGAGTGGGAGGGGGAGGGAGAGAAGAAAAAACACAGAAAAGCAAAGTCATCACTTCCAGTATTTTGATTCATACGATTGCAGCAGAGTGCACTCAACGCCCGGAAGAACCCCCACCCCCACCCCCACCCCCCGACAAGAGACAACGGAGTGGTCGCTGTCTTAAATTCTGTAGAAAATTCCGCTTTCATTCCCAACTAAATAAAATACACACAAAGACAGAAAACAATCAAAACGGGTGGCTCTGTACAGTGGCTATGGCCCTCCCAGGGTGAGTTTGAGTTGTCGTTTTTGACGTGGTGTTAGCCCTGATATGGCTCTAGTAGCCGGCAGGGCTATTTGTAAGCAAAATGAACTTGAACTTGAATTTCTCTTGCCTCATAAATGTCCTATAAATGTTGCTTGTCTTTTCCTAATCTTCTTCATTAATTTTTTGTTTTCCCTTTTGCTTACTTACCCTACGCATTTTTGTATAATGTACAAGTTAAAACTACTCCTGAGGGCGTTGTATTTTGGACACATCTGGGAACGGGATGTGCTTAGCTGTCAAAATGTCCAATCCACATGAGTGCTGGGAGGGGAGGAGACTGGGGGGGGGGGGGGGGGGAGACGGGGACGTAATCGGTGTTGTTGCCAGCTGGTTGTTAATTTTATTGCGTCCAGATAGGACTCTTAATGAGGCTGGCCTAGATTGGTTCAGGCAAGTCAAACAGTACCCGCCCACAAGTCACGCTCCCTCCGCGTCTCAGTGATAGTAAGTCTCCAGTCTGACTCACGGTGCGCATACACTACAACGTCCAGCTCAAGCACCCAGAAAACTGTGTATACATACACACTTCAAAGACTTATCCGTGTACAAACTGGTCACGCTAACCACGAGAATAGAGCTCCGCAGTGTTTACAGCAACGTCACCAGACACATCCATCTTGGGTAGACCTTACACCCGCACGCTCTCTTCTGTCAAGAGGATGAAGGTTTATGGGGGCCAGGAACAAACAAAGATGGATAGGGATAAGAACAGAAGATTGGAGGGTACAGAAAAGGGGTGTGGGTGGGAAGTAGGTGGGTAATATACAGAGTGAAGGGAAAAGTGGTATATCACAAAAATTTAATTTCATGCTAACCAAACCACGAAGGTGGTAAGTTTCGAGATGAATCTGTCATTCATATCTCTTACAGCTTCCCTCCCTTATCTAGTGATAAAAACAGCCCGAAACTGTAAATATGTTAATATGTAATGCTACTTCTACAGCAAAATATTGTGTCAATCTCCAAAGCAAAATTAACTGCGATTCCATACAAACATTTAGGTTTCACAGTGTTTCATTTCCTGCTCAAGGAGGTATTCAGTGTGCCCATAACATCAGTTAACCACTTCTAAATTTCATTGAAAAGGTACACAGACACGTTTAAATGCGCATGTTCCGACTTAAAAGAAGAAAATAATCTTCTGTTATATATACAACAGTGCAAACTTAAACAGTAAGTGTGAGAAAGAGAATACATAATCTTTTCGAAGAAAAAAAAACCGCCATGGGTCTACTGTGATTTCAATCGGTGTAAGCAGTGACTGTGGAATGGACTCACAAACCATTTGCAGAGACCCAGATTGGGTACACAACCTACAACGCTGGACTAGAGAGACAGACGACAGACACACAGAGACAGACAGACAGACAGACAGCGAGGCTCGCAGTGATTGAGATAGTGGGAGAGTGAGTGTGAGAGAGAGGGGGGTAGAAAGAGAGAGAGCGAAGAGGGAAGAGAGTGAGAGAGAGAGAAAGAGAGAGAGAGAGACTCAGTGAGTGAGACAGCGTGAGAGTGAATGAGTGAGAGAGAGGAGGGAAGAAAGAAACAGACAGACAGACAGACAGAGAACGAGACACAGAAAGAGAGAGAGAAGAAGAGAGAGAATGAGAGAGAGAGAGAGAGACTCAGTGAATGAGATGATGTGAGAGTGAATGAGTAAGTGAGTGTGTGTGTGTGTGTGTGTGTGTGTGTGTGGTGTGTGTGTGTGTGTGTGTGTGTGTGTGTGTGTGTGTGTGTGTGTGAAACGGAGAGAAAAACAGAGAGAGAGAGAGAGACTCAGTGAATGAGACAGAGTGAGAGTAAATGAGTGAGAAAAACAGGGAGGGGGAGAAGAGAGACAGACAGACAGACAGACAGACAGAGAGCGGGACACGGGACATAGAGCGAGACAGAAAACGAGACAGAGAACGAGGCACAGAAAGGAAGAGAGGGAGAGAGAGAGAGAGGGACGGAGAGAGAGAGAGAGAGAATTTCAGTGTGTGAGATAATGTGAGAGTGAATGAGTGAGAGAGAGAGAGAGCGAGAGAGAGAGACACACACGACAGACAGACAGATAGCGAGACGGAGAGCCAGACAGAGAACGAGACAGAGACAGAGACAGAGAGAGAGTGAGTGAGAGAGAGAGAGAGAAAGAGTGACAGACAGATTGAAACAGACAGAGAAGACAGACAGACAGAGAGACAAACAGAACAGACAAACAAACAAACAAAAAGCGACCTAGAAACTGAGATAGAGAAATCGACCTTGAAGCAGACAAATGGAAAGACAAACGAGAAAACTTTCCGACACATTTGTCAGTAAAACTGCATTTCAACGATACATACGAGTCCCTTAAAAATTTCGTAATACAAACAATGACCGGCCCTGTTTCAAAACCAAAGCAATCTTTTTTTTTTCCCGACACTTTTGCTAATATTTAGCAACTCTTTTTTTAAAGTGACTTTTCTTTTTCATCACTTTTTTTTCAGCCAAATGATTATCTATAGAGATGGTGCAGCAGAGAAGGGGCCAGCAAACAAGTGTCTAATGACATGTACGTAAGTGTGCACTACGGCCACCAAGCCGTCAGTCAGTCTGTCAAGTGGATGCATCTCGAGATGTTTGAGCCAAGTGTGTGAGGGCAGCAGAGCCACGATAAAGTTATCACTATGCACACATACTGCTGTTTACAACACCCCGCCCTCCCCTCTCTTTTCTCTCTCTCTCTCTTCTCTCTCCCTCTTCTCTCTCTCCTCTGTTAGATCGCTCGCTCGCTCTCTCTCTCTCACTACATCTCTCCACCTGATCTGAACTAGTTTTGGGTCACGAGCCACGCACAGATCTAGAACTGAGATAGACACTGAGACAGACAGATAAAGTATGTATGTACAGCAACACTACACACAGACAGACACACAGCTATACACAGCAACACAAACATATACACAACACACAGACACACAGCTATACACAGCAACACAAACATACAGCAACACACAACACACAGCTATACACAGCAACACAAACATATACAGCAACACACAGACAACACAGCTATACACAGCAACACAAACATATACAGCAACACACAGCTATACACAGCAACACAAACATATACAGCAACACACAGCTATACACAGCAACACAAACATATACAGCAACACACAGACAACAGCTATACACAGCAACACAAACATATACAGCAACACACAGCATATACACAGCAACACAAACATATACAGCAACACACACAGACAAACTATACACAGCAACACAAACATATACAGCAACACACACAACAACAGACAGCTATACACAGCAACACAAACATATACAGCAACACACAGACAGACAGCTATACACAGCAACACAAACATATACAGCAACACACAGACAGCAGCAGTATACACAGCAACACAAACATATACAGCAACACACACACAACACAGCAGCTATACACAGCAACACAAACATATACAGCAACACACACAACACACAGACAGCTATACACAGCAACACAAACATATACAGCAAACACACACACCACAGCAACAGCTATAACACAGCAACACAAATATATGACAGCAACACACAGACACACAGACAGCATTATATCACAGCAACAAACAACACACAGACAGCAACATACAGACACAAACAGCAGATACGCCAGATCACTACATAAAATACTACAAGTAAATGAATTATCTGGTTTGCCAGAAGCTCCTTATCCCTTGAGATAATAAGCCTGCATGTAATTTAGAATTAAGTATTGTTAAACAGAATTTAACGCACTCAGACAATTCCATATGCACTCCACCCAAATCTGCCAGCAATTATCTGACAACCTCCCTGAGCTGACAATATCTTGAAATAGGGGGGGTGGCAGGCGAGAGAACCTGTGAAAGGTGACACCACTTAGTGATGGAAACACGAAGATGAAAAGCCAACAGGTCTGTTTGTAACTCGAGATATCGGATCTTGATTCCATGAAAAACAGTGGCCCGCTATAAATCTATCTGTTTGTATGTCTGTATGTATGTCTGTATGCCTGTATGTCTGTCTGTATCATGTATGTGTGTATGTATATATGTATGTATGTATGTATACATGTATTATGTATAGTATGTATGTATGTATGTATGTATACACGTATGAATGTATGAATGTATGTATGTGTATGCATACATGTTTATATATGTATGATGTCTGTCTGTCTGTATGTGTGTATGTATACACATGTAGGCCCTATGGATAATATGTATGCACGTATGTATGTACATGTTTGTGTGTATGTATGTATGTATGTATGTATGTATGTATGTGTTGTATGTATGTATGTATGTGTGTGTATGTATGTATGTATGTATGTATGTATGTATGTATGTAGATATATGTATTTTAAGTATGTATGTATACATTATGTATGTATGTATATATATGTATGTATGATGTATACATGTATGTATGTACATGTATGCATGTATTTATGTATATATGTATGTATGTATCTATGCATGTATGTATGTATGTATGCATGTATGTATGTATGTACGTACGTACGTACGTACGTATGTATGTATGTATGTATGTATGTATGTATGTATCATGTATGTATGATGATGTATTGTATGCATGTATTATGTATGTATGTTATGCTATGTATGTATGTAGTATGTATGTATAGTATGTATGTATACATACAAACAGACGGGCAAATTGATGCAGATCTTTTGACAGACAGACAGAAAAACACACAAAGATCAAACAGGCAACGGAGGAGCATACACATAGTTAAACCTTTGTTGTTGTTGTTGTTGTTGTGTGTACGTGTGTTTGTGTGTGTATATATATGTGTGTGTGTGTGTGTGTGTGTGTGTGTGTGTGTGTGTGTGTGTGTGTGTGTGTGTGTGTGTGTGTGTGTGTGTGTGTGTGTGTGTGTGTGTGTGTGTGTGCTGTGCCTCAACTTATCTATATCTTACAGCTTTCCACCAGCTTCCTAGGGTTCGAGAGAGTCAAAGTGTTCGAAAAGTGGATTTGAACTAGACTATCAAAGGGTAGAGGCCCGACAAACTATTATTAAACACACATGTCCTCCAGGCTGAGAGGGTAGGACATGCGGACAACCCAGTCATAGAAGACAGACTTACTACAGAGACGGGCAACTGAACAACCCCAAAAAACACATGGAGACGAACAACAGGGGAAACAAAACACAGTTACGGCATTATACAGACAGGCTGGCCCAGAACAGGCAGAAATAGAGAACCTTCGACGCTGCCGTACACGCCAATGGCAAATGGTGCAGGAAGTAAGTAGGCAAGTAAGCAAGTAGACAGAACTTCCGTAAATAATCGGTCGTTGAATTGAAGACAAAACTAGCTAAAGTCACCATTTAACCCCTTTGACTCCTGCACCCTATCCACCAACTGCAAAAACTTAACCCTTTGACTCCCTCACTCTATCCACCTGCAGAAACCTGGTGGGTAGGGTGAGGGAGTCAAAGGATTGATTTTGCTTTGCTAGCATAGTTAACCAGGCAGGATGCTGGTGGACAGGGTGCAGGAGTCAAAAGGGTTAAAAGAAGAGAATTAGTGTCTCGGGCTTTTTCTTTTCTACCAGACAGTTTATCTTG
Source organism: Monoplex corrugatus (assembly GCA_030674185.1). Lineage (NCBI taxonomy): Eukaryota > Metazoa > Mollusca > Gastropoda > Littorinimorpha > Ranellidae > Monoplex > Monoplex corrugatus. Next base: position 23,448,050 of record CM060313.1, on the reverse strand, counting down.
TCGATTAACCCTTTGAATCCCGCACCCTATCCACCAACTGCAAAAACTGAACCCTTTGACTCCCTCAAGCTATCCACTAGCTTCCTTCAGGACGGTGGGTAAGGTGAGAGAGTCATAGGGTTAAATTTTTGCTTTGCTAACATGATGCAGGAAGCTGGTGGACAGTGTGCGGGAGTCAAAGGGTTAAAATATCTATTTTGCAAGTTTTTGTTTCCTTGTTTCTGTTTTTCTTTGCAAGGGAAAACAACCCTTCTTTCCTTCCCTTGAAACTATGACAATCTATCGATATTTGCTTGAGATAAGTCAGACAAACAGACAGACGAGACAGGAGTTCTAACTAAAACTGGAAATTGTGAGTCTCCGACTCTCCGAGTCTGCGTCCATGTATACTTGTTTCTGGTTTGATCTAAACAAGCTTTTGAAATCACCAAGAAAGAAACATTGCTGAGATGCTACCAAAAACAAGGGAAAATCATGTAATGAATTTATGATTATGGCAGAGTCGCGTATTCATTATTATCATCTTTTTTCGTAGTAGTAGTAGTAGTTGTTGTAGTAGTTATAGTTGTAGTAGTAGCTGTAGCAGCTGTAGTAGCTGTAGCTGTAGTAGTAGTAGTAATAGCAGCAGCAGCAGTAGTAGTAGTAGTAGTAGAGTAGTAATAGTAGTAGTATATTATATTATTATTGTTGTTGTCGTTGTCGTTGTCGTTGTTCTTGTTCTTGTTATTCGTTTTTGTATGGGGCCATTTTCCAAACTCAGTGTTGAATTCACTGCGCAATACACATAATCAGACACTTAGAGGACCACGGAGAAACAGAGTTGTTAAGCGAGCTGACCAAACTCCACTACGTTGTTGCACAGTCTTCATCTTTAGGGGGCAGACATGCTGAGTGTTTACATGTGTCCATAAATCAGCCATTGTCCCGACCTACAGGATCTATAACCTGCATATTTGATACTCTGCATGCAATCCAGCCATTGTCCCAACCAGAGGATCTTTAACCTGCATATTTGATACTCTGCATGCAATCCAGCCATTGTCCCAACCAGAGGATCTTTAACCTGCATATTTAATACTCTGCATGCAATCCAGCCATTATCCCGACCTACAGGATCTTATAACCTGCATATTTGATACTCTGCATGCAATCCAGCCATTGTCCCAACCAGAGGATCTTTAACCTGCATATTTGATACTCTGCATGCAATCCAGCCATTGTCCCAACCAGAGGATCTTTAACGTGCATATTTGATACTCTGCATGCAACCCAGCCATTGTCCCGACCTATAGGATCTTAAACGTGCATATTTGATACTCTGCATGCTGTCCACACACGCGAAGGGGGTTCACGAACTGGCAGATCTGCACACTTGTTTGCATACCTGAGAGATCTCAGGACCTTCACCCTTTTTACCCACCAGGTGGAGGTGTCTATACGTAACCAACCTAGGACCTTCCGTTTAGAAGTTTGGCATTTACCCCCACTTGACTATCACGACCGTCAATTCATGATGATGATTTTTTCAGAAGACAGTGTGTGCGTGTGTGTGTGTGTGGTGTGTGTGTGTGTGTGTGTGTGTGTGTGTGTGTGTGTGTGTGTGTGTGTGTGTGTGTGTATGTGTGTGTGTGCCTCTGTGTGTGTGTGTGCGCGCGCGCGCGCGTGTGTGTACCTGATCATATTTGCAGAGCAGTTTGTGTGTGTGTGCGCGCACGCGCGCGTGCGTGTGTGAGTGCGTGCATGCGTGTGTGTCTGTCTGTGTCTGCCTGTGTGTGTGCGTGTGCATGTGCGAGACAGATGGGAAAACGCGCAAGAAACGTCCATCAGGCAAAGTGCCGCGTGATAAGGTCTAAGGGAAGTAACCTACTAAAAAGAAGCTCAGTAACAGGGTTTCATGGTTGTGGTATCTTACATCCCTTGGACAGGCTTTACTTATTTTACAGTTCTTTATTTTGCTTACCGTGTCAGTTACACGTATCAGTACATTATCAGTTAAGTGGAGAATAATTATCAATACCCACTTTCTTAAACATCGTAGTCTACTGTGTTTAGCAGCAATGCTGTTTGTGTGTCAATCTTTGAGTTTTAAAACCTATCACTTTTTCATCCCCTACCTGAATTGCTTAACATATTTCCGATACTATCTTAATTAAAGAAAAATCATAGTAACGAGCAATGGCTTCACTGGACAACTCTGGAAGAACACAGTACAACAAGAGGACTTGATGAAAACAACATCCTTCTACCAGACCACAGGACTGAACATGTAAGACAAGAGAGAGGGACACAGAGAGAGAGAGAGAGGAGAGAGAGTGCGTGTGAGTGTGCGTGGGAGAGAGGGGGGAGAGAGAGAGAGTAGAGAGTGAGAGACGGGAGAGAGTGGAGAGAGACAGACAGACAGACAGAGAGAAGACAGAGAGTGAGAGTTCCTTCCTTGATTTAACGTCTTTTCACTATAAGTGATATTAGTGAGAGTGAGAGTCAGAGTGAGTGTCAGTGTGTGTGTGTGTGTGTGTGTGTGTTGTGTGCGCGCGCGCGCGCGCGTGCGTGCGTGCGTGTGTGTGTGTGTTTGCGTGCGTGCGTCGTGCGTCCGTGTGTGTGTGTATTTTCACGATTTAACGTTTGTTCACTGAAGTAATTTTAGACAAAAACGACACACACAAAAACGGAGATGAAATAGGGGTAACGGGGATATTTGCATATACTCAATCTTGGGAAAAGATTAACCAGAAAGCAACTGTATTGAAGAGGGAAGGAAAAACAACAATGAACTTACCGTAATTAACGATTTAAACAATAAAACTGGCTAACCATAACAGTGTACAATCTAATTAACAATGCATTAAAGACAGCATTTATTATAAAGGACTTAGGGAAACGTACGAGCATTGTAACATTTACTTAGCAATCTGACGCTAAAATTTATATCAGGTTTTCACAAGGCACAGGACGGAAACTTCAGGATTGACGAACGGTGTAAGGGAAATAACCCATCAATTGCAATTTCATTCAGTACCTTAACAAACCGCACGATTATTTCCCCTGTACTATCTTGCACTCTGTCTCCGGTTGGGATGCTCTCTCTCTCTCTCTCTCTCTCTCTCTCTCTCTCTCTCTCTTTCTCTCACACACACACACACACACACACACACACACCACACACACACACACACCGTGCGCGCGCGTGCGTGTGTGCGCTCACACGCACACTCATATGCACGCACACACACAAACAAAAACAGGTGTGTTTATCCAAAATTGTGTGGCTATGCCTTAGCTATATTTTAAAAACTTTCCCTATCATAAAATATTAATTTAAACACGCACCTGCACACACATACGCAAGCAGAAACACAAACACACAGACAGATCGCTGCGTGTATCCAAAATTGTGTAGATTCACCTCTGCTATGTTTCATAAACTTTCCCTGTCATAAGATAATAGTATTGTATTTGTATTCTAGAGAGCTGAACTGCCCCTAGATTTCGATTTTTCTTAAGCTTCCCCCCCCCCCCCCCCAAATAGGGTCACTCTGTTCATGAGTACACTGTGAGCATGTCTGATCAGATATAAAGCTAGAAATTTGTCAGGTGTCGGTAAGCATGCTTTACTTCCACATCCAAGTGAGTATGTCTTTCTAACCACTGCTTGTCGTGTCATTGTCACCAAAGATGTCACCAAACATGAATAAATAAGTGACATATATATGAAAACAAGAGAAGCACACCTATACGTGACCACAACACATACAGATGAGTAATGAATTAGAGTATGGCTTAGCTAAAGTGTCTAACAGCATTTCCATGTGATAGTACTCACAGTGGTCACCAAATGTCACCAAGTGCTCCTCAGGTATTTACAGTTTGTTCAGGTAGTTTTTATCACTATTTTTCTTTCACTACAAAACTACATTCAGTGTTCATAATACAGTTTACTAATTGTCTGTACAAAAACAAAAAGAAATAATCTAAAGGTTTGGCATCTGGCAGTGTACAATTTGGTCCGACCAGGAGATCAAATTTCTATACTGTCAGCGGAACCAGTGCTGGGTGCCACGTTCGCTGGAATGCGGCCAGCGACGCGCTATCTTCTGTGTCGGTCTGCTCTCCTAAATCACAGTTTTCATCATCTTCCCCCTCACCAACCTCAATATCTGACTCAGCTACATCTTCTTCGTGTTTTTGTAATTCACGAACAGTAGTATTTAATTCGTCCTCTGAATAATCTGGAATATCATCTGTATCCTGAAAACCATCTGCCACAAAGGGCATCGCCATTTTTTCACACGCCACGAGGCATGAATGAAAATACCCCAACCACATTTCGCGCCCAAGCATACGTGAATGGATGTTGTGTGTAGTGCTAATTTTCCCAAGATCATCTCATTGGATGATGCCAAGATTGTTTGACCAATTGTCAGTCTCCCAGGGCCAGAAACATGTGATCAGTAGGCTACGTGATCAAAATAGCCCATGCTCGTGGCCGACTTTTACGATCGTGTACGGCCCGCCGTAACGAAGCGCTAGGCAATGCGGGCGGCCTGTTGGCTGCGGTCGTAATGAAGTTAAGAGGGTTCAGAAGAACAAGAAAACCAATGTAAGCGCGTATCCAACAAAACAAAACAAAACAAGCGCAAATTTTCGGCCAACCAGCCTTTGTCAAGCGCGAACGCACGGTCATAAACAGATCACAAACACCAAAATGCAGTAAATAAAACAAGACGTAGTACAAGACACTTATACTAAGAGGGTTATTAAATTAAAAAGTGAAAATGTACAAACCAATCGCAGGGATGAACAGTCTAAGGGAAATAACCCATCAACTGCATTTCATTCAGTACCCTTCTAAATCGCACGATTATTTCCCCTGTGCCACCTGCACTCGATCTCCGTTGGGATGCTCTCTCTCTCTCTCTCTCTCTCTCTCTCTCTCTCTCTCTCTCTCTCTCTCTCTCTCTCTCCCCAGATTTTTCTTCTCTCTCAAACATTTCTGGTGCATCTGCATTCGAATTCGATGTCCGCGTTCGCACGCGCGTGCGCGCGGCCGTGCGCTCACACGCACACACGCGCGCGTGCGTGCGCAGTGGTCTGTCCACGGGTGGCCATCGCAACGTCTCGTAGTACAGTAGGTTACCATGAGGCAGGCGGACCCAATGAGATCGATTGATTGATTGATTGAATTTTTACGTCGACACCCACCTCAGGTGATATGGCCGACGGGGATAACCATCCCAGGAAGTGGGGGAAGGGGACCTATCTAATCCTACACTGACACCACCAGAACAACAATGATGTTAAGATGGAACAGTGAGAAGGCCAGTTTAATATAGCGCACCCCGGGATTGAACCCACAACCATTAGCATGTGAATCCGACGCTCAAACCAACTGAGCTACTGTGGCCCGCTGATGAGATCGTTGGTTTGGTTTGGTTCAGTTTTTACGTCTACACCCACCTCAGGTGATATGGCCGACGGGGATAACCATCCCAGGGAAGTGGGGAAGGGGGACTTATCTAATCCTATACTGACTCCACCAGAACAACAGTGATGTTAAGATGGGACAGTGAGAAGGCCAGTTTTAATGTAGCGCACCCCGGGATTCGAACCCGCAACCGTTAGCATGTGAATCCGACGCTCAAACCAACTGAGCTATTGGGGCCTGCTGATGAGATCGGTTTGGTTTGGTTCAGTTTTTACGTCTACACCCACCTCAGGTGATATGGCCGACGGGGATAACCATCCCAGGGAAGTGGGGGAAGGGGGACTTATCTAATCCTGTACTGACTCCACCAGACCAACAATGATGTTAAGATGGGACGGTGAAAAGGCCAGTTTTAATATAGCGCACCCCGGGATTCGAACCCACAACCATTAGCATGTGAATCCGACGCTCAAACCAACTGAGCTATTGGGGCCCGCTGATGAGATCGTTTGATTGATTGATTGAGTTGAGGTTTTACGTCGACACCCACCTCAGGTGATATGGCCGACGGGGATAACCATCCCAGGGAAGTGGGGGAAGGGGGGCCTATCTAATCCTATACTGACACCACCAGAACAACAATGATGTTAAGATGGGACAGCGAGATGGCCAATTTAATATAGCGCACCCCGGGATTCGAACCCACAACCATTAGCATGTGAATTCGACGCTCAAACCAACTGAGCTACTGGGGCCCGCCTGATGAGATCGACGCGTGACTGCTGAATATATACGTATCACTGAGTCATGTGATAAGCAACAGACGGGTAGATAAGAAAGGACAGTCTCACGCAGGCTTACAACAGTGAGAACGGCTTGGCAGTGTCGGCCACGTTGTTTAGGAGTACAAGTCGGTTGGGTTTTATTGCAATTTGTTCAAGCTTACCTCGCAAGTTTTTGAGTGTGTTTTACTCTTCTTGACGTTGACAGTTCGTCAACCTGACGTTTTTTTTTTACGTTCATCTCTAACCACGCTAGGCCTACCCCGCACAGTCCGCTTCCGTCAGGTGAGTCCCATGTTTGTCACTTTGTTTAAAAGTTCCTGGTAAATGATACAGATATCTAGCAACAGATTTGATGACAGGTCACAGCCTTTCATACAACAGCGAAGCAGATATAGATCAGCAACAGATTTGATGACAGCGTTTCATACAACAGCGAAGCAGATATAGATCAACTTTTTCTGTCGTTCCTCAGTTCTGATTCTCTGTCATTGTGTAAATTCTCTTCTCTAAATCTAAGAAGTACTTTTTTTTCACATCTTGATAAACATTCCTTTTATTATCTGTCTCTTGCTGCCCTTCTCTATGTGTGCGTGCTTGTGTTTGTGTGTGTGTGTGCGTGCGCGTGCGTGCGTGTGTGCGTGACTATTAATGTAGTAAGCTTATGATGTTGTTCACTTGTTGCTGTTTGGCTTGCGCATTGTTTGTTTTCTTTGTACGGTCCTGTATTTTTGTTATTAATATTAACTGCTAAAGGCTTTTCCTTTAAGATTAATCGCCATAAATGTTCATTGTTATTATTATGAGATGAAGAAGGGGAAGGAGGGGTAATGGCCAACAAAAACTGACACAGCCACGAGTACGAGTCATAAATGTTCATTATCATTATTATTATTATCATCATTATCATCATCGTCATTGTCATCATTATTGTCATCATTAACATCATCATTATTATAATCATCATCATTATTGTCATCATCATTATTATCATAGTAGTAGTAGTAGTAGAAGTAGTAGTAGAGACGAAGAAGATGGCGGTTGTTTTTAGCGCGCAGTGCGTGACATGAAATAACCATAGAGACGAAGAAGATGGCGGTGTTTTAGCGCGCAGCGCGTGACATGAAATAACCAATCTCCTTCGTACTGAAGAGCCGCCAACATGGGTGGGTTATCGACCTTTTGAAAGCTGGAGGCAGTTTGTGTAGGTTTCGGTCACAGACCTATAGGCCTACTTATCAATAGGTCTATGGTTACGGTACTGCTGAGCGTGTTCGTATTTAATTGTGCGTGGGACCTCCGCAAGCGTGTAAAATATGCTAATTTATGTTTCTGGCATCTGATTTTTTTTTTTTTCTTCAATGGTTATTCAGTGTCTCGGTGACAGACGAACACAAAAACGACAGTGCATAAGTGTTAGAATCAGTTAGAGAGACAGCTTTCTGCTCTTGCTTAGTTCGTGCTGAGATAGCTTTGCCGCACATCGCGCACACTGGTTTGATATGTACTCCCGCTATCAGAAGGAGAGAAAGACAGACAGACAGACAGACAAACAGAGAGATTACTATACGCGAAAACGATTGCATTCGTGGAAAACACATTCAGACCGTCACACGCCAATCAACACGTCACTGACGAATAGCTTACTGATAACAACTTTTTCCCTCCTTGTCTACTTGTGTGTATCTGTGTGTCTGTCTGTCTGTCTGTCTGTCTGTCTGTGTCTGTCTGTGTCTGTCTGTGAGTGAGAGAGAGAGAGAGAAAGACTCTGTGTGTGTGTGTGTGTGTGTGTGTGTGTGTGTGTGTGTGTGTGTGTGTTCCATGAGGATCAACCGTAAGTGCCTCTACTCCATTGTACTATGTTGTCACAACTGTTCACAAAATGAATACAGAATATCCACCACAATCCAGTACCGATATTTAACTAGCAATAGCCTACAACAGGTTTACGTTTCACTGGGGAAAAATCATCATCTAAAGTTGTCAAGACAAGAGGAAACAGTTATGAATAGCAACCAGAAAGAGAAAAAAAGGTGCATCAATGTTTGAAATGAATAGCTTATTCATCCGAGCTAGCTCGCTCTCTCTCTCTCTCTCTTTCTTTCTTTCTCTTTCTCTCTCCCGCCCCCCTAGTTGTTTATAGTTAAAATATTACATAATTCATATGGCAGGCTTTTATCTACCAATAATTCTAGAAAATTGTTATCGGAACTGCTACTGTTTCAAATCTGCTGTAAATTTATAATGTAAAATGTTAACAGATTTCTCTCGTTCTAGAGACTGAAAAAAAAAGGGGGGGAAATTATTAATTCATCTGAAAAGTAGAACGCGTCATAATAAGCTAACTCACGATGTTAGATATATTATTGTTGCTGTTGTTACGTTTTTGTTTTGTGTAATGTAAATGAAACACTAATGCTATGTTTTGCGATCTCCGTATGCACGACACGACAGGACAGTATAAGGGAGGCAACTCCTCATAAAAGTAAATCAATTACTGCCACACTTCATGCAGTGATTATCTCCCCTACACTGCAAAACTGACTTTTTCCAATTTTCCCCCCTTCATTTTTTTCCTTTTCTTTTCTAATTTATTTAAAGGTTAAAAGGATAGGACACTCTTTCGTATCCTTCGGAGAGAGGCGTGCCTTGCAGTTATTTCTCGAGGAATTCACCGTGCTCAGACAACTCCATATGCGCTCCACCCAAATCTGCCAGCAATTATCTAACAGATTTCCTCAGCCTTATGCGCTGGCAAGGTCTTGAAACGGGAAAGGGGAGAAGGGACCTATCAAATACTAAGCTGACACTACCAGAATGATGAAAACATTAAGACGGGCAGCGAACAGGCCAGTTTTTAATATTGCGGGTTGGGATTGAACTCGAGATATCAGATCTTGAGTTCATGGCTCAACTAGCCCGTCAAACCCATAGTTTGGAGTCATCATTGTGAGGACAGTGCCCATCTCCTTGCCACTGCTGCTTTACATACTGTTTCCAATCCTTTTCATAACTTTTTGTTTTGTTCTGTTTTGCTAGTTTGCAGTTTGATTGCTTTTGGTTGGTGTTGTGGTGGGGGCCGGGGGGGTTCTTTCTTGGTTTGTTTGTTGAGGGAGGGAGGGAAGGAGGGAGGAAGATGATTAGGGGTGTTTGTTTCTTTGTAACACCACGGATTTACGATGTGAATTTGGGGCTGTCCTCAACAAGGACAGTGGCATCTGGCCATGCCCCCCCCCCCCCCTTTTTTTTTTTTTTTTTTTGTTAAGTGGATTTTTCTTTTCACAGAATTTTGTGAAAAAAAAGACATCTTTTTCACTGCCGTGCGCTGATTCACAGGCATGAAGTGTATGCCGCACACGGCATCACATGTTTTCACTGTCTCGTCCAGCAGACAGCAAACATCACTCAGCTGGGGAGAATAAAGGGTGTTGAGATCTATGTGATTCTGACCAGGCACTGACCAGAGTTATCGCATCATTCATCAAGTGTTGTATCCACTAGGACATACTTTCCACTAGAATAGTGGAAATACATCAAAAAGCTGTAGTCAAAGATTTGGAGGGGTTTGTTGTATAGTCTACAGTTGTTGTTCAAAAGTAAACAGATAAATAATCAATATGTTTAAGCACGTAGATAGATAGATACATAAGACGTCAAAAGTTTCAGTGTCAATTTTTCAAGATGACGTCCCCCCACTCAGAATGAATTCCATATGCACTAATGTCACAGGTGCCATGTAAGGGAGAAGATCCAGAATAATAATAATATTTTTTTTTTTTTTTTTTTTATTTATATAGCGCAAAATCTTGATAAAATCAAATCTAAGCGCTGAGCGTATACATGCATACATACCTACATACATATGAGCGTATACATGCATACATACATGCATACATACTTACATACATAAATCTAAGCTGAGCGTATACATGCATACATACATACATACATAAATCTAAGCGTATACATACATACATACATACATACATACATACATACATACATACATACATACATACATACGTACGCACATGCATACATAATAATTACAATATTTATATAGCGCAAAATCTCGACAAAATCAAATCCAAGCGCCGAAAAGACACGCACGCACGCACGCACGCACACACATGCACACACACACACACACACACACACACACACACACACACACACGCATGGCCACAAATGGGGAGAAAGAATAAAAGCAATAAAAGCAAGAATAAAACCAATGGAAAACCACAGAGAGCACATCATATACAATTATATGTTAAAACAAAGTGATTCCCCTCCGAGCGGAGACAGGCTGCAGAGGGGGGTTGAGTGAGGTTAGGATTTTATGCAGAGGAGAAAAGGTGAGTTTTGAGAGCGGACTTGAAGGAGGCAAAAGTAGGTTGCTGACGGACTGAGAGAGGAAGTTTGTTCCAGGAGAGTGGACCAGAAACAGAGAAGGCTCGTGGACCATAGGTATTGAGCTTAGTGCGTGGAAAGCGAAAAGTCAGAGGATCGGAGGCAGAGCGGAGGGTACGTGAGGGAAGATAGATCTCAAGTAGGCTTGACAGGTAATCGGGGGCTGCGTTATTGAGGCTTTTGTAGCACATGGTGTCTAGTTTGTACTGTATGCGCTTTGATACAGGGAGCCAGTGAAGTTGTGCCAGGAGAGGAGATATGTGGTCAGCTTTTTTCTTTTTGAGTACAAGGCGTACAGCATTGTTTTGAATGCGCTGTAGGATGTGAATGGTGGAGGCAGGAAGACCAGACAGGAGTGAATTGCAATAGTCAATGCGAGACATTATGAAGGAGAGAACGAGTTTTGCAATTGTTTCGACAGAGAGATACTTCCTGATCAGGCTTATACGATGGAGATGATAGTAGCAAGATCTGGCAGTTTGAGAAACAAAGTTGTTCATGGACAGGGTAGAGTCAATGCAGACACCAAGGTTTTTAGCTGAATCAGAAATTGGGACTGATGTGTTACATAATGGGAGAGAAAGAGGAGGCAGCTGGGAAAGTTTCTGACGGGTGCCAATGAGGATAGCTTCTGTCTTGTCGTCATTAAGCTGAAGTCTATTGTGTGTCATCCAGTTCTTAACCCTCTGCCTACCGGATCGACCGCGATCGACCGCGAGATTTCCGCTTTCTGAATACCGGATCGACCAAGATCGACCGCCGAATACTAGGTCAGCGACTTTCACTTTCACTATCGCATATCCCAGAATGCAATCGCGATATAAGCGTCTTCCGGTAGGGCCGTTTCCGGTCGACATTTTGTGCTTTGTTGCAAGAAGTTTGGTTGAGTAGTTTTGCTGCTGTGATTTTTCAAAGTTCAGCCTTTTTTTCGCGAAAATTTTCTGCAAAAATGGCGGATCAAGAAACCATGCAACTTCTGGAATCCATTTTTGGATATGTTAGTGATGAAGAGAGTGTTTTTGAAGGCTTCAATCTTGAAGAAATTTCGAAACAAGATGAGTCCGACGTCGATGTTGACCTAGTTATCAACAGTGATCGTCTGCTCATTGATTTGGAGTCCGAAATCGATAGTGAATCGGGTGATAATGACGATGATATCGATTTGCCTATCGCTGCTGGGCCCAGCGCCAAAAAAAGAAAAATTCGGAAAACAAAGGCTGCTAGAGATTCAGTTATTGTTCACTGGAGTGATAGACTACATGAGGTGAGGCCCAAAAAAACTTTTGCTGGTTTTGACAGCCAGGAAACTGAATCGGACGATGACCAAATTTTGCGGTCAGTTGGCGTGTCCCATGATTTGCCTGTGGGTGCGTCACCTTTTGGATTTTTTTAGTCTTTTGATACCAGACGAATTTTGGCAAATGTTGAGCACAGAAACAAATTTATATGCTGCACAAAGGCAAGCAGAAAAAGGTGTAGATAAACTCTGGCAGCCTACCACACCTGATGAAATGAAATTATTCATCTATGTTCAGTTTATGTTTGGGATCATTCGCGTACCAGAAATCAGCAACTACTGGTCCACAGATCCTTTATGTATTGCTCAGGTTGCTGATGTCATTAGTAGAAATAGATATATAATAAAACTAAATCAGTATTTTCATTTAAATGACAGCAGTAAAGCTATTCCCAAGGGTCAGCCTGGCTATGACCCCTTGCACAAAGTGCGTTCTCACTGGAGGTTCTGCGCGCCCTGCGTAACAGCAACTCTGTTCGCCAGAAATCTGCTCCCCAGTCTGTGGCACAGGCAGGTGTCACAGCATCAGACCCTCTCTCCCATGGACCTGTCCGTCTTCCAGGCCTAATAAAGAATTGCCTGGTTTGCCAGAAGGCGAAGAGGAAGACGGACAAGGGATATAGCATCACCACAGTGTGGGGATGTGTAATTTGTTCTGTTCATTTGTTTAAAGGCACATGTTTTGCTGAGTTTCATCAGCACCTGAAATCTACCTGTCACTAGTGTCAGCAATTATATGTTCATTTTGTTGTTTTTTTCCCCTCAGTAGTTAGTAGACAAATCTTCTGTATGTGACGCTTTTAGTTTCACAACACTGTTGAAGTTTGGGGTTTTTTTTCTTCACCACAAAAGTTAACTATTCAGTGTGGAGAAAACACAATGACTTTATTTTGTTCCTGAAGGTTTCAGTACTATGTCTGGCCATGGAAAATCACTATTTGCTCCTAATCCATGACATTCTGTGGTTCCAGTGAATTCAGGAAATATTCTTACAGCGCCAAGAACTCTGACGTAAAAATTAGTCTGATCGTTTTTTTTTTTTCTTCATATACTAGTTCACTACATATGAAAAAAAATGGCTGTTTTGGATGAAGTGATGTCTTTGGCATTTTTTCATCAAATTTATGTAATTGGTGAGTAAAAATTAAATTTTTTATTGAGGTTTATTTGTGGTGGGTGTGCATGTGTTGCGGAGTTACTTCCCTTGCCATGGTATTCTCATAGGCATATAGCACAAAGTCATGTGGTAGGCAAAGGGTTAATGTCCGAGTAACACTCAGTGGTGCGAGTCAACAGGCGCTGTATATTATCAGGTGAGTCACTGTCTTGAAGTTGGGTGTCATCAGCATAGAAGTGGTGTTTTATAGAGTGGGAGTTGATGATGGTGGACAGGGGGGAGGTATAAAGAGTGAAAAGAACAGGGCCAAGGACAGATCCTTGTGGAACACCACAGGTCAGGTATGCAGGTTGAGAGTAAGTGCCATTGATGAGACCAGTTTGTTTTCTGTTTGATAAATACGAAGTGAAAAAGGAGAGAGCAATGTCAGAGATGCCAAAAGTATGATGAAGTCTAGAAAGGAGAATACAATGGTCAATGGTATCGAAGGCTGCAGACAGATCAAGGAGTGTGAGGAGAGAGACTTTGCCAGTATCAGTTGCAAGGAGGAGATTGTTGAGAATGTGTAGTAGGGCAGTTTCAGTGCTATGGCACTGGCGGTAGGCTGACTGGAAAGGATTGAGGAGATTGTTGGCAGACAGGTGAGAGTTCAGCTGGTTGAGGACGACCTTTTCAAGGAGTTTTGACAAGAGAGATTAGAGATGAGCCTGTAATTTTTCAGTTCATTTGGGTCTAAATTGTGTTTCTTGAGGAGAGGGTGAACAATAGCAGACTTGAAAGAATCTGGGACAGTTCCAGTTTGAAAAGAAGTGTTGATGATGTCAGTGATGAATGGGAGGAGAGTAGGGAGACAGTCGGAGTAGAGAGAACCTGGAAGAGGATCCAGTTCGCAGGTTTTGAACGACATGGATCTGATTGTGTTGAAAATTTCTTCTTGTGAGCCTGGGGTAAAAGTAGTGAGAGGTGTGCCAGAGAAGGAAGGGTCAGGTGGGCATGATTGATAGGGTGTCCTGTCAAGCCTGTCACGAAGAGTTTGTATTTTGGTGGTGAAATACTTGGAGAATACAGATGGGAGTTCTTCATTTGTATGTTTTGTTGGGAGAGGTAAGTCTTTTCGTGTGCCAAGGAGATGATTCATGGTTGTAAAGAGTTCTTTTGAAGAAGAGGCATTCAGGATTTTGGTTTGGAAATAGCTTGTTTTTGCAGATGCAATGAGGGTGGATACTTTTGTTTTAGAGGCTTGGAAAAGTTGCCTGTGTACAGTGAGTTTGGATTTGCGCCAGCGGCGCTCTGCTCTGCGGCGGGCACGTTTTGCACAGGCAATCTCATGAGTGAGCCAGGGGGTAGGGGGGCGGTCAGGTAAAAGACGGGTTGTGGCTGGAGCATGAGTGTCCAGAAGATGGTGGAGAGTAGTATAGAATTCATCGGCAAGGTTATGTGACTTTTCAGAAAGGAGACGGGAGGCATCAGATGAAAATGTGGAGAGGTCGATAGATTTGAGATTGCGTCGAGTCACTGTGCGCGTGGTACGGGAAGGAGGAGAAATGTCAAGAGAACAGAGAATTGCAGAGTGGTCAGATGGAAGGGCTGAAGTTAGACGGGTAGAAAGAACTAGGCAGTTGTCAGTAGCTGAATTGTGGTGATCACGAGAAATGATCCAGTCAAGAATGTGACCTTTTTGATGGGTTGGTTCAGAAATGTGTTGAGTCATATTGTGATTGGACAGAGAGTTGATGATATGTCTTGTATCATAACGGTGAGTGTTGTCATAGTGGACATTGATGTCACCTAGAATGATGAGATTTCCAGGTAAGAGGCAGTAGTGGTCAAGCAGTTGGTCAAAGTCAGAATGATCATGATGCAAGCTTTAAGCCTGCACATAAACCCGCGAGCTGACCAGGTCCTGAGGTCCCCCCAGATAGTTCCATAACTCTGGGGTCGTAGGGGAGTAAGGTGGCAGTGCCTCAACTTTTTCCAGGGCCATCATCCCCTCTCCCTCACTTCAAATTCATATTCACATTTCTGTTTACCAAGACTTTAGAAAGGCAAGAAGGCTAATGGTCCACCTATCTCTCCAGTGTTTTATACCAAGGCAGCCGGGCCTGAAATTCTACTAATGCCGCTTAGTAGAGCATTCGGTGGTCGTCATACCAAGGGAGGCAACCTCTTACAACGGCAGTGAAATTATTTCGGGTAGCAAGCAGCGGTTCTCTCCCTTACACTGTCCCCCTTCACTCGTTTTTCTTGGGGCGGGGTGGAACTTGTCAATGGACCATCCAACTAGACTGATGCCTCTGTTCAAAATAAGATAGATACACAGATAAAGAGACAGATCCATACACAGATAGAGAGAGACAGACAGACAGACAGATAGACCAACGGGGGGAGAGAGAGAGAGAGAGATTGCTATGAAAAATGAAATTCTACTAATGCTTGGTAGCGCATTCGATAGTCGTCACACCAAGGTCGGGTAGTACGCAGCGGCTCTCTCCCCTCCGCTGTCCCGCTTCGCACAGACAATGCCTCTGTTCAAAACGACGTGTATAGCTGAGTAATCCGACGACAAACAGTACAGTTGGAACGTAGTGATTATTATATTCTGAAACTGTCATTTGGGTTGGAGCGCTATCTTTTTTTCTTTTTTTGTTTTGTGTGTGTTATTATTTTGTTTTGTTTTGTTTTTTGTCTTTTGTTTTTCTTTTTTTCTTCTTTTTTTGTTTTTTTTCTTTTTTTCTTGTCTTTTTTTTTAACCAAAGCTTCAGAAAGGCAAGAAGGCAAATTGGCCTTCAAGGGGAGGGACTATGCGAATGACCAACTCTTCATCATGTTTCACTGCCGTACGATCTTTTGGTATGCGCACGCCAGAAAGCACACAGGTCCGATTCGTTATTCATCACCTTCCGATTTTTCGGTCAAACTGAGGAGAACAGTCGAGGCCTTAACGGGAAACGAACCATGGAATCTCGAGTTCAGTTATTGGCGGGCGAACGTCTGAATCATCTTGCAACTCTTCTCTCTGATCTGAAGTCTGAATGCATTTCGCTGTTGCACAGACTGCATACTCAGCCTGCCGTCGGTAGGAAAGTCGACAACCACAATATGTATAAAACACGGGTAAAATTATGTAAAATATAATGTATAAAACACGGATAAAATAATGTAAAAACTATGTATAAAACACGGGTAAAATTATGTAAGAACTATGTATAAAACGCAGGTAAAAATTATGTACAAATTATGTATAAAACACACGTAAAATTATTACAAACTATGTATAAAACGCAGGTAAAATTATGTACAAAACACAGGTAAAATTATGTACAAACTATGTGTAAAACGCAGGTAAAATTATGTAGAAACTATGTATAAAACACAGAAAATTATGTACAAACTATGTATAAAGCACATGTAAAATTATGTACAAACTATGTATAAAGCACAGGTAAAATTATGTACAAACTATGTATAAAACACAGGTAAAATTATGTACAAACTATGTATAAAACAAAAGGTAAAATTACTTACAAACTATGTATAAAACGCAGATAAAAGTATGTACAAACTATGCATAAAACACAGGTAAAATTCTGTAAAAACTGCATAAAGCACGTAAAATACTGTACAAATTATGTATAAAACACAGGTAAAATTCTGTAAAAACTGCATAAAAACACATGTAAAATTCTGTAAAAACTGCATAAAGCACGTAAAATACTATACAAACAATGTATAAAACACATGTAAAATTCTGTAAAAACTGCATAAAGCACGTAAAATACTGTACAAACTATGTATAAAACACATGTAAAATTCTGTAAAAACTGCATAAAATACGTAAAATACTGTACAAACTATGTATAAAACACATGTAAAATTCTGTAAAAACTGCATAAAATACGTAAAATACTGTACAAACAATGTATAAAACACAGGTTAAATCACGTAAAACTGCATAAAACACGGGTAAAATTGTATACAAACTATGTGTAAAACACAGTAAAAATCATGTATAAACTATTCATATGAATAAAACACGAGTAAATATGTAAAAACTAAAACCTCGGGTAGAATTGTATATATAAATTATGAATAAAACACAGGAAAACTTATGTTAAAACTGTGTACAAAATACACGTGAAATTATGTAAGCAATATATAAAACGTAAATTATGTAAAAAAGCTATGCATAAAACACTGGTAAAATATGTAAAATCTATGTATACAATAGGGGTAAAATGATGTAAAAGCTATGTACACAACAGGGGGTAAAATTATGTAAACGCGAGGTATACAACAGGGGTAAAATATGTAAAAACTATGCATACAACATGGGTAAAATTACGTAAAAGCCATGAATAAAACACGGGAAAATATGTACAAACTATGTATACAACATGGGTAAAATTATGTAAAAGCTATGAATAAACCACGGGGAAAATGTGTAAAAACTGTGTATACAACAGGGGTAAAATTACGTAAAAGCTATGTTTTAAATGCAGGTAAAATTGTGTAAAAGCTGAGAATAAAACACGGGTAAAATATGTAAAAACTATGTATACAACATGGGTAAAATTATGTAAAAGCTATGAATAAACCACGGTAAAATGTGTAAAAACTATGTATACAACAGGGGTAAAATTGCGTAAAAGCTATGTATAAAATGCAGGTAAAATTATGTAAAAGCTGTGAATAAAACACGGGTAAAATATGTAAAAACTATGTATACAACATCGGTAAAATTACGTAAAACCTATGTATAAAACACGGGTAAAATGATGTAAAAACTATGTATAAAACACAGGTAAAATGATGTAAAAGCTATGTATAAAATACGGGTAAAATGATGTAAAAACTATGTATAAAACACAGGTAAAATGATGTAAAAGCTATGTATAAAACACAGGTAAAATGATGTAAAAACTATGTATAAAACACAGGTAAAATGATGTAAAAGCTATGTATAAAACACAGGTAAAATGATGTAAAAACTATGTATAAAACGCAGGTAAAATGATGTAAAAACTATGTATAAAACACAGGTAAAATGATGTAAAAACTATGTATAAAACACAGGTAAAATGATGTAAAAACTATGTATAAAACACAGGTAAAATGATGTAAAAACTATGTATACAACAGGGGTAAAATGATGTAAAAGCTATGTATAAAACACGGGTAGAATATCTAAAAACTATGAAGGCCTATACAACAGGGGTAAAATTATGTAAAAGCTATTAATAAAACAGGGGTAAAATATGTAAAAACTACATATAAAAACACGGGTAAAATAATTCCAGAATAGTTATTGGCGGGCGAACGTCTGAACCATCTTGCCACCCTTCTCTCTGATCTGCAGTCTGAATGCATTTCGTTGTTGCGTAGTCTGCGCACTCAGCCTGCGATTGGAGGGAAAATCGACAACCACAATGGATAGCTGTTGTTGTAGTTGGTGGTGGTGGTGTTTTTATCATTACTGTTCTATAATAGGGGGGGGGGGGATGGTTGTTGTTATGGTTGTTTTTTGTTGTTGTTGTTGTTGTTTGGTCAGGTTGTTGTCTGTATATCTTATGTGCATGATACACACGAGATTTTGGTTAATCAGTTCATCTGACAGCCCAACACCCAGACTACCTCTCTGTCCTGTTGTTGTTTTATTTTGTTTTTCATTTGGTGTCTGTAAGCAGCACATCGTAGGGAATGTTCTCCAGTTACTCCAGCATTGTGACATTATAAAAATATTTACTTGTTAAAACCCTTTAACTCCTGCATCCTAACCACCAGCATCCTGCATTGTCAACCATGCTAGCAGAGCAGAAGCTTCAGCCTTTGACTTCACTCACCCTATCCGCCAGTTTCCGACAGGAATCTGGTGAATAGGGTGAGGGAGTCAAAGGGTTAAGTTTTTGAAGTTGGTGGATAGGGTGTGGGAGTCGACGTGTTAATATGTGAATTCTGATATTTTGTGTGTGTGTGTCTGTCTGTCTGTCTGTCTGTCTGTCTGCGTGTGTATGTGTGTGTATATATATATGTGTGTGTGTGTGTGTGTGTGTGTGTGGTGTGTGTGTGTGTGTGTGTGTGTGTGTGTGTGTGTGTTTTATCATTAGCACTTCTGTATACGTAGAACACTCTGTGTCTATCGAAATAAGTAATGTGCGGTGAGCTCAGATCAGTTTCAAGGATGGCGTTATACAAAAATTATTATCACCATTATTGTTAGATAACTGCCACAAAATTCGATTGAAGCTAGCTGAATAACACAGCAAAGTATACATAAATGTATGTTCGCGAGCTTCCCCCGTGGGGATGCCAGGGGCTCTTTCAATATACATGTAAACAGTATCTCCACCTTCTGGAAATTCTGCGCAAGAAATTCTCTTTTCTGTAACTCTCTTTGTTTCATTCTTCCTCGTTTGCTTTCTGTCATTCCAAATGATGTGCTGCTTACAGATACCAATGAAAAACAAAACAACAAGAGAAGCCAGTCGCCGTGGTGTAGTGGTTAACGCAACGGACTATGGACTGGAAGGTTGTGGGTTCGAATCCCCATCAGTACCATCAAAAATCATTGTGGGAATTTTCGGCTCTAACCGGCTCCTACCCAGAGTTGGGCGAGCTATGGGCTCATTGGGAAGACAGGAACCACACAGTCGAGTCTCATCCACTTCACGGATACGTCATTGAGGGTGTTGCTCAAATCTTCTGACCAACACCGCAGGTGTCTGTATCTCTCGGGCCTGGTTGATGCCAGGATATAATTATTATGATAGTAAGCTTAGAGCACAATCCTGTCACGCAGTCTCAATCCTAGATGGAACTCCATAGCATCATGATTATCATCCACATCGACATCGTCGTCATCGTATAATAAAAACTGTTTCAGATTCTGTGACCATTAAAGTGGCGTAGAAAACGAGACGAGAAAAAAAAAAAAAAAAAAAAAAAGGTGAGCACTAAGGTAACCTCCCTGAGTGCAATGATCCTTAAAAAAATTTAAAAGAATTTTTTTTTAAAAAGAGAGAATAGAGAGGTGGTCTGGGTGTTAGACTGTGGGATGAACTGACGAACCAAAATCTCATTTTCTGCCTTGCTGTTCCATTTACCTGTATGTGTTCGATCAAGTTTTACGTACTTCCTCGTAGGATTGACAATAGGATACATGTATTTAGTGCATTTTTGGTTGCAGGGAAATGAGATACGCGGCAGCAATTTTAAGTATTTTGAGCCTGTTTTTATATATATATTTTAGTGTCCTTAGCTATGTTTGAATTTGTATTCAGGTTTTTTTAAATCCCGTGTGTGATAAATTGGACGGCGTGGTCAACGTCAAGGGCATCTCCATAGATCAGGCAATGTGCGTGAATGCATTGATATGTATGTATACTTGATTTTCTTTTCCTTTTCTACCTGTCGAAGTATTGTATGTTTTGAAACCTGTTGAAACCTTTTGAAGTATTGTATGTTTTTCAGCTTCCAACGTGTAAAATATCATTATGTATTCTATATATTATGTGGAGTTCATGTGTCAACATCGCCTTTTCATATGTGTCAAACAAAAAAAACACAAAAAAAACGTAGATGAGAACAATAACTTTAACTGAAATACGTAAAGAATATGCACTTCTTCCACACAAGAGTTCAAAACGCTTTTGCAAATTACACAAAAGACTTACGAGGGCGAGTCAAAAAGTAATGCCTTTTTAAAAAGAAATATCAGACGAAGTTTTTGATAAAATTACCCGAAATGTTGCTCAGTTACAAATGATTGTAACTGTTACGGACTGAAATACTTTGTTTGGTATGTTTCCGGTTCATCGACTCGTGAGGAAAATTCAAAATGGCTGCCCTCTTAGAGCTGTGTCAGAAACAAAGCGCAGTGATTGAATTCCTTATTGCTGAGGGGGGAACCCCTGTGAACATTCATAGACGATTACAGAATGTGTACAAGGAGAATACTTTAGATTATGACAATGTTCGCAGGTGGGTCTGTCATCTGAACGATGAAAAGGTGGGAACTGCGAGCGTAGCTGATAAACCCCGTTCTGGCCGTCCGTCCATTTCTGTGAATCCTGTCAATACAGCAAAAACAGATGCTCTGATTAGAGAAGATAGGCGCATAACTCTTCAGGAGTTGGCAGAAAACATTGAAATGAGCCATGGAAGTGCTTATAACATTGTTGAATCACTTGGGTTTTCAAAAGTGTGTGCCCGTTGGGTACCGAGAGAGCTGACTACTGAACGCAAGACTGACAGGATCAACGCCTGCACTGAACTTCTTGAACAAAGTCAAAGAGACAACACCTTCTTTGGAAGGCTCGTTACCGGTGATGAAACATGGATTCACCATTATGAACTGGAATCAAAGAGGCAGTCAATGGAATGGCGCCACCCTACGTCACCAAAACCGAAAAAGTTCAAGACGGAAAAGTCAGCTGGAAAAATCATGGCGACTGTCTTTTGGAATGCTCAGGGTGTCATTCTGGTTGATTTCTTGCCAAACAATAAACTCTGAGGCATACATTAAGACCCTGACGAGGCTCAAAGCAAGAATCCGACGAGTGAGACCCAACTTGCAAAAATCAATAATGTCCTCCTTCTGCATGACAATGCTCGACCACACACAAGCATCAGGACAAGGGAGACAATCGCCTCATTCAGGTGGACAACTTTACCGCATCCTCCATACTCACCAGTCTTAGCACCTTCTGACTATCATTTCTTCGGCCCCATGAAAGAGGGTTTGAGAGGCAAACATTATGCCATTGACGAGGAAATGAAAACTGCAGTGAAGACGTGGCTCCAGGCACAGTCAACAGAATTTTACGAGGCAGGGATACATGCCCTCATTCGAAGGTGGAACATTGCTATTGAGAGAAACGGTGACTATGTTGAGAAGTAGGGATGTGATCCCCCAGAGGACCAGCTTCATTTTGATGTATGATACTCGTACATGTTCCTATGTCGGTAATCGTTCCTGTTCCTGAGAATGATGTCCATGTATTATTTCAATGTTTCTCAACATGTTATTGCTAGAATTCCCTATGTTTCTATACATGTTATTGCTAGAATTCCCTATGTTTCTATACATGTTATTGCTAGAATTCCCAATGTTTCTTAACATGTTATTGCTAGAATTCCCTATGTTTCTCAACATTTAGAAAGCCGTCAGCTGGGGATGAGCTATTGAAGAATATATGTCCGTTCAGAGCTCTGCCGGCCCAGCCTGACATAATAACAATACTACTACTACTGATAATAATAACAACAATAACAACAACAACAATACTAATACTAATACTTACTACTACTACTAATACCAGTACTACTACTGATGATGATGATGATGATGATGATACTATTAGAAGCTTTTGTTGGCTCGAGCACACGAAATAGTCTAAATACTTTGTTTCTGTCAATGTGTGACCATAGTTGTGTCAGAATATGAGTGTAAAATTCAGTTTGAATCATGCGTACTTTCGCATCATACGCTCGTATTCCTCTATTTTGTATCTTTTATACATTTGTCTAAAGACGGCTTTTTCAGTTGGCCTGTAGATGTAATAGTTGGAGAAAAAGGACGATAAAATCAATAACACTATCTGTTTTTGTATAGTGCTCAACACCAAAGAGAATTACGGCAAGTTTTCATGAAACTTTTATTCGTTAATTAAACAAAACAGGCAGGGATAACAAATCGTATGTTGTTTTTTCAGTTTTACTTTGTAATATAATTTCTAGTATGCTTTTAAAACATTAGTCCAGAATTTGCCATCTTGTGTACATTTGGAAGTAATACTTTATCAGGAAAGTTATAGTTTTTGAGGACCATATTTCTCCATTGATTTTTTTTACAAGTTTTCTGAACCATGTTAGCTTTAATATTTGTTTTTTGATCTGGAACATTTCATCGTTTTTTCCCCTTTTTTCAGTTTGTGTGCTTATAATAATTTTGTTTTTATATTTATACAAAAAGAAAGCACATCTTCTGCAAGTTAGGATTAAAATCATCAGAAGGACCAGGTAATATGACCCATAAGTGTGTTAGCTTTGAGAGAAAAATTATTTCGGCACGACATTCTGCGAAGAGGTATAGTTTGTATATTCATCCATAGTTTGAGTAGCATTTTAATTTCATATAATTTTTTCTGAAACGTTTAGACTTTCACAATTCATTTCATCAATCGTTAGTCAAATTCGGGAATTTTAATTTTCGGAGGGTTCCAGTCTATTCTGAGCCAAATTGCTAATTTATTTCAGCATTTAAAATCAAACCAATCTACAAGAACCGACAATATACATGTTTCCTCCCCACCCTCCCCAGCTTGCACCTGATATAAATTCTGTATCATCAGCATACTGTGAGTCCCCCGTGGGGATGCCGTGGACTCTTTCAAAATAAATAGTATCCCCACCTTCTGGAAATTCTGTACTAGAAATTTCCTCTTTTCTGTCACTCTCTTTGTTCTTGCCTTGTTCCTTTGCTTTCTGTCATTTCTTCCTATCATTTTCTGTCTTGAAAGTCCATTCACCTATATGTGTTCAATAAAGTCTTACGTACTTTTTATCATTAAGTGCATTTTTTGGTTCTACAGAAGTGAGATAAGCGGAATCAATTTTAGGTAATTTATGCCCGTTTTTATACATGTTTTGGTATCCTTAGGTTTGCTTATATTTGTATTCAAGTGGATTTTTTTTAAATCCTCTGTGCGATGAGTTGGACAGAGCGCCCGGTCAACGCCAGGGGCATGTCCTTAGATTATGTGTGCAAATGCACTGATATGTGTACTTAATTTTATTTTGTTTTTTTTCTGTTGAAATTTTGTAGTATATATTTTTAAGTGGTTATAGCCCTGATATATAGCTCTACGCAGTCAGCTGGGCTTTAAACAACAATAACAATAAAGCATACTGTGTCTTCTAATGTCCAGCGTTCTTTCTAGTGATGCCTCTAACATCCTTATTGTCTCTGATCATAATATCTCAATACATAAATTCAACAAATAGGGTGAAATTTGGTCTCCCTGTCTACATCCTCAATGGACAGAGAGCCAAAGAGAGGCATGCCCATTCATAATGGCAGTTGATTTTATGTAACAATAAACGGTTTGTGTTCATTTAAACATACCTTTTCCGAAACCCAAAACTTTATAACTTTAAACACAGAATTCAAGTTCACAGAGTCGAAGCCTTTTTTGAAATCACTAAACAATCCAGGCAATTTATTTTCGTCTAAATATTGCAACATACTGTATGTAATATTATATCAGTTTGTCACACAACCAGTTTGGTCTTCACCAGAAAGTATAACACACTTGTTTAGTTGGATTGGCAATATATGCTGACCCTATTTTATGGATAACATTTTTACAGCATAATTGGTCTCCGTATGTGTGTAAATTGTCTTGGTTCGTCTCCATTTGGAATGCGTACAAATTTTTTTTTTTAAATTCTTTCTTCTCCCTGTGTGATTGAAAAATCACTTTTTTCAAACCCAATATTTATTACTCTGATGACAAATATCCCCCAAATTTGACACAAACACTTGAAAAATTCGGCACTAAAACCAGATATGCCTGGCTTTACAACTTTTCATTTCCTTTAATGAAAAGCTTGCATCATGAATGATAATTTTTCCTTCTACTTTATGTGCTTCATTTGCATGAGCTGTGGCAAATTGTTAACTGTATCAAAAACTTCTTCAACATTCTTGAATAAATTTTTTCATAAACATTCTTAACCTCATTTAGAATATCAGTTGAACCAGTTTACGTAATGCCATTACTGTTTAGTAATTTGGAAAAAGTTTTGATTTCATAATGTCTGTTTTCAAAATTTTAAAAGTATTTCTTTTTTTCGCCTTAAGCAATCCATCTTGCTTTGAAGTGCAACAACAGATATTCCATTCTTTTTTCTCTTATCACTCTCAAGGTCTCTCTTTTCAGTAACACCATAGTGTTTCATCATTGTTTCTCTTTATTTTCCTAAGATTTCACCTTGTCTCCAAGATTTTCTCTTTTTGTTGTTGTTGTTGTTGTTGTTGTTTTTCATCGATGCTTATGCAGTTGTTTTGGGTCTTATCTTTATAAATAAAAACTAATAGAGCCTAAAAAATACATCTTCTGAAATTGATGTACAAGGGTGGGTCAAAAAGTAATGCCTTTTTCTTTAGTACAGGAACAATTACCGACACAGGAACATGTATCATACATTAAAAGGAAGTTGGTCCTCTGGGGATCACATCCCTACTTCTCAACATAGTCACCGTTTCTCTCAATAGCAGTGTTCCACCTTCGAATGAGGGCATGTATCCCTGCCTTGTAAAATTCTGTTGACTGTGCTTGGAGTCACGTCTTAAGATAACGTCTCCGCGCTCAGAATGAATTATATGCGCTAACGTCACAGGTGTCATGCGATGGAGAAGATCCAGAATGATCATGGCACAAGCCTTAAGCCTGCACATAAACCCATGAGCTGGCCAGGTCCTGAACAAAATTTGGTACATCGACCGGGAAACGAACCCGGGTCACCCGCGTGGCAGGCAAATATTATACCACTAGATCACCGATGCTAAGTACTATAAAACACAATGCATCGACCGGGAACCGAATCCGGGTCACCCGAGTGGCAGGCGAGTAGTCAGTCTACCACTAGACCACCAATGCTACAAACAGACAATGAGAATTGTCAGTCAAGCAGTTATTTAGACAATCACTAGACCACCGATGCTACAAACAGACAATGAGAATTGTCAGTCAACCAGTTATTTAGACAATCGAAGTATGCTAAAAACTGGGAGGGTGATACCAATCACAGACTGCCTATCACAATCAAGCGTGTAGTTAGCATGCAGGAACATGACACACACATCCATGGTCCACTGATCTTCTTTGCTTGTTGACTGTCCACGCCTCACATCCGTACAACAGTATTGGTTCTATATAACATTCAAGAACTCTCTTCCTGATGTTAATCGATAGGCATTTGTTGGTAAGAATGCTTGTCATCTTCTTGAATGCTGTTTTGGCTTGGCCGATTCTGCCGGCTATTTCTGATGTGCATCTGCCGTCTGATGAAATGATCGTTCCCATGTATTTAAATTTATCAACCTGTGTCAAGGTTGTGCCATTTGCTGTTATTTTGCATGAGGGGATTTCATGTTTTTTACTGATCACCATGACTTCAGTCTTCCTGTTGTTTAGTTCCAGCCCCTTACCTTTGCTTTCTATTTCTAGTATATTCACAAGGTTTTGTAGATCCCTTTCATTTTCTGCAATTAGCACGGTGTCATCTGCGTATCGAATGTTATCATTTTCCCTCCAACCTTTAATCCAGGGTCTTCTAGGTTTCTGGAAAGAAAACAGCATACACATCAATATATAATGAACCTAAAGCTTAACGTTTCAACATATTGCTTTGGAAGATCATATTATAATAAAATACAATATCAAATTAGATTCGATTAGAAACACACACACACACACACACACACACACACACACACACACACACACACACACACACACACACACACACACACACACTGAAAAGGTCACGACTAAATTAGAAATGTACTTATTTAAAAATTCCTTGGTCCAATTTGGGCTCACTATCCCGACCTTCGTTTGGTTTCGTCTACTTTTAAAGCGAACGGTGGATGCATGGTTTTTTGGGGTTTTTTGTTTGTTTGTTTGTTTTTTGGTTGTTGTTTTTTTTTTTTTTGTTGTTGTTTTTTTGGGGGGGTTCACCCCCAACAAATCATTGAAAGCCATGTCATCATTTCGGTAGACAATCTAATGTTCATTGAAGAATATGTATCTTTTAATTCATTTTATATGAAAAAGTTGGTGATGTTTCTTAAACGGAAGAAATGAACACAAACTATAAAGCGGTATGCATTGCATGGCTATAGATACGCGTTGGCTGACCACCGGTGCCAGTGATGAAATACATGTAAAAGACCCAGCTGCCAGTGCTAAGTGCTCCTGGAGAGGAGTTGTTCGCGGCGATGTGCCTGTTTCCATACCGATAGGGCTGAGTATACCGATAGGGCGTCACCACACCCATACCTGGTTTGGTTTGGTTTGGTTTGATTTGGTTCAGTTTATATGTCGACACCCACCTCAAATGATACGGCCGACGGGGATAACCATCCCAGGGAAGTGGGGGAAGGGGGGAGCTATCTAATCCTACACTGACATCACCAGAACAAATGATGTTAAAATGGGGCAGTGAAAAGGCCAGTTTTAATGAAGCGCACCCCGGGATTCGAACCCACGACCATCAGCATGTGAATCCGACGCTCAACCAACTGAGCTACCGAGGCCCCCATACTCGGAACCACCCTAGACCTACTTGAATCAGACACGCTTCTCTACTCACATAATACAAAACAACAAAGGTGTTCAACTACCGTTCTTGGGCCACGCCCGTCACAGGTGGCCGTTGTGCAATGTTTACCTGTCTCAATGTGGAAGGACTACTAACTAACGAGCGTGTCCAATTCACACGCCAGAGAAGAGGGACAAGCTGTCAAGTCAACAGACACACTACAGTGAGCCCATCGACTTTAATTTAACCCTTTCAGTTCCTCGCGCTTATCCAACAGCTTCCAGGTAGAAGGGAAGCTGGTGAACTGCCAAGAAGCTGGAGAAAGAAGACGGACTGAATGAGGGGATGAAAAGGTTAAAATCACATGGCCACAATGGGTTCACACAGCACGGCCTCCGAGCGTGGACTTCGCGACCTAACGTCACGAAGACCAAGCTCCGAGTCACGAAAACCATGCGTGACCACGCTATCAGGGATGACGAAAACAAAGCATTCCCGTGACTCATGCTTCCTTATATGCTCTCATGCTTCCTTATATGCTCTCTGTTTTCTCATGCTTCCTTACACGGTCTGTGTTTTAACTCTAAATGGTCACGCGGCCCTTGTTCTTCTTTCAACCTGCACACTTACACGCCAAAACCAAGGGAAAAAGTTAAAACAAAACAAAACACACCACAACAAACAAACGGAGTGAAGGGGAGATGGAAAAAGGAGTTGGAGTTATTATTTCAATTCGGCACTTTCGTCAAACATTATTCGACGTATGGAATGGCCCGCAGGCCTAAGGCCGAGACAGACAGAAACTGAGAGAGACAGACAGACAGAGACACAGAGAGAGACAGACAGACAGACAGAGACAGAGAGAGAGAGAGAGAGAGAGAGACAAAGACAGAAGGGCTCGTTGGAATGTGTATCCATGGTTTCTCATACTGTGTAAAGTAGTGTGTATATAGTGTATATGTGTGTGTGTGGGCGGAATTGAGGTGAGCGGCGGGAGGGAGGTTTAGCGTTCCTTTCTTAGGTGGGGGGGGGGGGGAGAGGAGGGACGCATGTGGGCATGTTCTATTTTCTCAGCACTGTGTAGCCGGTACGGAGTTGAATCGTCTGCATGCTCCGTCTTTGCAGGGAGTGCAGGCACGAGACTCTGACATGACTTACAGGATCTTTAACCCTCTCACACCCGCACCCTGTCCACCAGCATGCTGCATTGTCAACCATGCTGTCAAAGCAAAAACTTAACCCTTTGACTCCCTCACACTATCCACCAGCTTCCTGCAGGATGAGGGAGTCAAAGGGTTAAGTTTTTGCAGTTGGTAGTTAGGGTGCTGGAGTCAAAGGGTTAATGTGCACGTGTGATGTTCTGCGTGCATTATACATGTACACACAAAGGGGGGGGGGGGGTGAGTTGACTTTTATCTTATCCTGGTTGTCGTTTTTTTGACGTGATGTTTGCAAACCTGGTTGTCGTTTTTGATGTGGTGTTAGCCCTGATATGGATCTAGTAATCGGCTGGGCTATAAGCAATATGAACTTAAAGCACTAACAGATGTGTACATGTTCACCTGCGAGATCGGAAAATCTCCCACATCTACCCCCACACCGTAACCTGATTTACCTATCATGCACGACCACACTTAATTCTAAAAGAGACCTGCTGTTTATAAAGTTTTATATAAACTCTAACTTTTCCTCACATTTAATTATCGCATCACTAGGAAATAAATGGGGGGGGGGGGGATCACCTGTGCAGACTTTACCTGTACCATGTATTATTTCTATTACTAACAGAAACAACAACGATGATGTGATGATGATGATGATGATGGTAACGATAATTATAACAATGATAATGCTGGCGATGATCATAATGTGATACTCATGACTTTTTTAATTATCAGTATTGATGATGATGATGATGGTGATGATGACGACGACGATGACGACGACGACGACGACGATAATGATGATGATGATAAGTGCATCTTTTCAAAACCTGCTCTCTTTTAACTGCATGTTCATCAAGTAGATTTCAGCAACAGCAGACACGAAAAAGTGACCAAACACAGAACTTTGTATTGCACATGATACTGTCTTTACCGTTTTCCCTCATGCTGACGACAGATTATCGTGACATAAACACAATAACTGTCAACTACACGTGATACTCATGAAGAAATCGCAGGGGGCTTACAACGGGGGATGCAGCAGACAGACAAAGACCTGAAGACAAGAGAGAAACAAAGGACAAGGAGTGTTACTGAGAGAGAACGAACGAACACAGGGTCTATGGCCCCGTGGATCCTGACTATCCCGGCCCACGGGACAAAGAACCACGCCAGTGTCAGTTTGCCCTACCCGCCTGTTAAAAAGGAAAAGCTCAACATTGTAACAAAAAGGAGAGACGAGAGAAAGACCCTACACTCATACAGAGAGAGAGGGAGGGGGACAGAAAGAAAGAGCGAGAGAAAGACACAAAGGGAGGGAATGAGTGAAAGGGTCAGACAGACAGACAGAGACAGACTGAGAAAGAGAGAACCAGACAGACAGACAGAGAGAGAAACAAAGAAAAACGAGAGACACTCGCAAAAGAAAAAGAAAAATCAAAAGTCCATATGATTAAATCTGTGCTTTTCGCTCACATCAAAAGATAGAAATCAATATCAACGTCCTAAAATTCATGTTGAAATATAAAAAAAAAAAGAAAGAAAGAAAGAAGAAAAGAAAGAAAGAAAGAAAAACTGAAAATGGAGGGAATCACAAACGTCGGGATATGAATGTAAAAAGGAAAACAAAACGAACATCGAGTGAGAGAAGGGTTTCAACCAGTGAACACTGACAGCAACAACGCGTTCTTGAGAAATAGCCTAAATACGAATTATGACTGGTGTACTAAAAAGTGAAGGAACTAGATTGATCTATTAACTTCCGCCCAGTACGTTTGCGCATTCCATAAAAGTGGGAGAGTGGGGGGGGGGGGGTGCGAGATTGGTTCAGTTACAGCAGAAATGAAAGAGCAACCGCAAGCCCAAAATCATGAAAGTTCTGCAAAACTAACTCCATGCATGATAACAACACATTTGAAGCCAGATTCGACCATCAGCAATGCAACAAAGCGCATTTAAAAACACTCAAAGCAGGCCAATGTGTGGGACCGGGACCTCTACCACGCTGATCCATTGTTCCCCTCTTCGTCGCACCTCCCTTCTGAAACAAAGGTCTATCGGAAAAACCTGGCGCCAACGCCAAATAAAGTGTGCGTGCATGCACGCGCACGCTAAAAATAGAAACATGCGCTAAAAGAGAGAGAAAGAGATAGCTGGCAGCCGATTCGGTCTGCTCTTTCTTTCCAACTTACCTGTGAGCAGCAACTCGCTGTAAAACCAAACAGAACTGAATTTGAAGGGGCAGTCAAAAATAATCCTAGGAAGTTGTTTTCATTCACCAAATCACACGAACACAAATTAACACAACATCACTATCATTGTAGTATCAATGCCGGCAATGGCTTTATCCAAGACCAAGACGGGCGCTTTCGAAGGCAATACTCCAGTACCGGTAACTTGGGGTAAGGTATTCCTGTTGCAGCGTAGACTATCTCCAAGGGTAAACAGCATTACGTACTCCTCAGCTGCACAACAATTACTGAGATATTCCGTCTTTTATTAGCTCAGTTCATTACCGAGCATAACACAGTAAATTCCGATGCATTATGTTTCAAGAGGGCTCAGACAAAGAGCGTGGGGCTCACGCCCCCAAAACATCAATGATCACAGCCTCAGGCGTAAAAAAAAAAAGTCGGCACACACGAATTGTTGAAATCCTACACAACATCATAGTCTTATAACTTACCTTTGAAATTTCGTCATTTGTTGAAAACTTTAAGCAGTGAATCTTTTGTTATCCCTCACGTGATGTCTTCTCAGCCACAAAACAACTGAACCACACACACATACAAACACACAGCTCAGCTGATGAAGGTACATGCCGCTTCACACTACTGTATTATTACTCTAATCACTCTTCTGTCTGCTAAAAACTATAACAATGTGAAAAGAGAGAAACCAGGAATGCGATCTCGAAAATCTACATTTGTACACTTTAACCTCTAAGTGTCACAGCTGTGTTCTCATGTGTAAGTTCCTCATCCAGCAGTTCCGCCGCCGATGAACTTGTAAACAATGAAACCCGCGAGTTACTAGTTTCTTTGTAAGATGTCGGCTCGTCATTCATTGGTCGGTTCATTGGTTGGTTAGGTTTACAGAAGCTTTGTGGGACACATGAGGTCTTTGTGTTCCGACTCATCTGTAGTTATGGGGGGGTTTTTTGTTTGTTTGTTTGTTTGTTTTCATATTTCTGTGTGTTTGATTTTTTTCTCCGTTCTTTTTTTTTTTTTTCCCACACACACACCTCAAAAAAAGGATAATACAAAAGGGAGGGTGAACAAAATGAACGGGGGGAAAGAAGTGTTTAGCAGACGATACTTTTTTTTTTTTCTTACAACGGGTAATAGGCCTACGTGGATTTTTTCTTACAACGGGCAAAAGGCCTACGTATCCACATCAACTGTGTTACTGTGTGTGTGTGTGTGTGTGTGTGTGTGTGTGTGTGTGTGTGTGTGTGTGTTTCTTTTGATTAAGCGTGAGTGTGTGTGTGTGTTCTTTTGATTTAACGCGCGCGCGTGTGTGTGTTTGTGGAATCCGTCATCATAGTCAATATCAGTAGGAATATAGATGTATTAATACCAGTAACCAAGAATCTTCCAGCTTACCTAAGTGTAGGTAGTCAGCTGTATTCTGCATCATGCATTACAAGATGTCAAATGTTTTCAATGAGCGTTTCATTCGAATTTGACGTATTGGATTAAGAGCAATCGATTGTTAATGGTACATGTTTTGCTGATTTTTTCTTCTTTTTTCCTTGTTTTCTTTCTCATCCCCCCCCCCCCCCCTTTTTTTTTTTTTTCGTTTTTTTGTTGTTGTTGTTGGGTTTGTTGTTGTTGTTTTTTTGGGGGGGTTGTTTTGTATTGTGGTGTGTGTGTGATTTTTTTGTTGATTTTTTTGTTTTTTTTCAGTTACAGTCTCGTTTCTTCATGTTTTTTTGTTTGGTTGGGGTTGGGGTTTTTTTTTTTTGTTTTTTTTTTGGCAACGATGCCCACCCCCCACCCGCCACCCCACACCCTTCCGCTTTATTTTAAGAGAAAAATCGGTTAGTTTGTCTCTGTTGGATGGTCAGTGCTGTACAGAACATACATTTCCTGTGATTTAACTTTGTGGGTTAACTATAATGCTTGTTTGCTTCTGTTTCTTTCGTTTGCTCGTTTTTGTTTCTCATTGTTATTGTTGTAGTTGACCTTGTTTGTTGTTTGTTTGTTTGTTTGTTTGTTTTCTTTGTTTGTTAACTTTCTTATTCACATTATTTTCACAACGACGTTGTTGTTTTTGTTTTTGTTGATATTGCTTTTATATGCTATTTTGATTTTTTCTTGTTTTCTTGTTTTGCTTTACTTTTTTTCATACATACATACATACATACATACATACATACATACATACATACATGTATACATACACACATTCATAGATACATACATATGTATGTTATAAAAACCTATATGAAAAATACATCTCTCTCTCTCTCTCTCTCTGTCTATATATATATATATATATATATTATCTGTCCTCTCTCTCTCTCTCTCTCTTGTCTCTTCTCTGTTGTGTGTGTGTGTGTGTGTGTGTGTGTGTGTGTTGTGTGTGTGTGTGTGTGTGTGTGTGCCAATGCGATTGTGTTAGTATGTTGTTGTGAATGTGGTGTCTGGGTGGATGATTGTATTAGATACTGGATACAAATAATAATAATAACAACAACAACGATGATGATGATGATGATAGTAATGATAATAATAATAATGATAATAACGATAATAATAATGATAATAAAAAGACACGAGACGATAACAAACTCAAACATTGAGCATCATGTACTTGGTTTTTCCCTCTTCTTCTTTCCCCTGTTCTCTTTTCTTTTTCTTGTCTTTTTGTTCTGTTTTATTTTTATTTCGTTCAGTTTTTCCTCTTTTTTCTTTGTTAATTTTTGGGTTTTGTTTGTTTATTTGTTGTAATTGTTGTTTTGTCTTTTTTTTTCTTGTTATTTTCGTTTCTCTTCCCCCCCCCCCCCCCCCCTGTCCCTTTTTTTTTTTTCTTCTTCTCCTTTCAATAGTTTCTTTTTTGTTGGATGCCTTTTTCTTTTCTTTTTTTTTTTGCTTGTTCTTGTTTTTGTTTTTTGGCTGTTTTCCGAATAGCTAGGTGGTTTTGCTGTCGCTAAATTTCTGATTTTGTTCTTTTTTTGTTTGTTTGTTTGCTTGTCTGTTTGCTTGTTTGTTTGTTGTTTTCCTTTGTTTGCTTGCTTGCTTGTTTTATGGGAGGGGGGGGGGGGGATTTACATGTCTTTCTTTGCTAATTTTTTTTTTTATTGTATGGTATGTTGTAATGGTGGTGGTGTGAGTGTGTGTGTGTGTGTGTGTGTGCGCGCGCGAGCGCGAGTATTAGAGATATACAAATTAGTTTTTACATCAACTGATCGTCTATACGAGATTGAGTTTGTGCTGCATGTTATGACACTTGATTGTGGACGTTTTCCGTGTTTGTGTTGTACTTTTGTGGAAGACCACGATGTGATTTCTCATTTGGAGATAACAGAGTTGAATAAAGTGGGAAAGAAAGACATACGCACCACACGTCAGACTCCGACGAAGGCTCTTGTGTAAATGATGAAATCTCGCGTTCTTTCGCATCATCCAGAATCCTGACAGAATTCTGGGAAGCAAAATATAAACTTAACTTCTAATCGAAACGTATGTGTTCGGCTCAACTTACTGAACTAAACAAGTCAGGATGGCTCGTGAATAAAACTTAAGAACAATCGTTTCAATTCCATACTCAGTGCCCAATGTCCAGCTTAAGGCATAGTCATTAAATTTCTTTGGCATTGATGCCAACGTTTTCTTGTTGTTGAAGAAAACCATAACAAAAGATAAATAAACACATAAATAAATGGACACAGAAATAACACAAAAAGGTAGCAAACCTTGATGAATAAGCGAATAATTTGATTAATGAATTAATTGATTAAATCATGTACAATATGTAAATTTCCCTTTTCATCGCCCATTTTACCGTGCTGTCATTTCATTCCAGTCAGTGCAGTGTTAGATCTAGTCTTGTCAGGTTAGATCAGGTCAGGTCATGTCAGCCTGTTCTCAGATCAGATCAGGTCAGCTCGGGTCAGGTCAGGTCAGCCGGTTCGTTCATGAAGGTGTGTACACGTAGATGATCAGGGTTCACATGGAGATCTTGGCGGCATGCTGGATGTGGTGGTCTACTCTTCAGGTCTCTCTGTAAGCTATGATGATGTTGAGTCTTAAGTCACAGTTTCTCAGAAACAGATACTGAGAAAAAGACTGAAACTTCCCTGTTTCGTCCAAGTCTTTTCCCACTGGACGAAGCAGCAGGGAAGCTTCAGTCTTTTTCTCTAATTTTTGTATTTGGTGTTTGTTTGTTTGTGATCTTACATTCATGCTTGACAAAGGCCAGTTGGCCGAAAATTTGCGCCTGTCTTGTCTGGTTGTATTAAATACGCGTTCTGATTCTATTTTCGTGTTTTTCTGATTTTTCAATCCTTCTGATTGAACTATCACTATAGGGCTAATCCAAGGTGTAGGACCTTTCAACAATATCTGATTTTTCTAGACGTTCTAGCTCTGCTTCTGCATCTTTTCAGATATGAAAGGGTATTCGCCTATGGCGGTGTGTCACGGGCAAAACTAAAGTATCAATGTGTAACTTGGCATTAACGCCTTCAAATTTCCCCCACTGTACATCAAAAAGTGAGGGAAACTAATCTGGGATTGATGTTTGGGCAGAATGAACAGTATTCAATGCTTGTGGTAGTCTGCATTGAGAACACAATGTGACTGGGATTGGGAACTACCCGCATTAACAAATAAAACCCAGCGTGTTCTGAGCTTACTGTTTTTGTGCTCTGTATCTGCTTCTATGCTAGCTGAATGGGTAGCGCAAACTGCGTTAGATTTGAGAAGTTCATCAACATGGGAGATAATTCTCAAGAGTTATGTCCTTTGATTAATAGATTTTTTTTGCAGCATTGTATTCCTCTGGTACGTTTTCGCCATCAACTTGTCTCACTGCACCAAGTCCTTTTTGTTCGTCTGTGAAACTATCAAAGATGACATAGATTCCTTCACCAGTAAAATGTAGAAGCATAGGTTTTCTTCTTCTTGTCGTCGTCGTCGATTTTGTTTGTTTGTTTGTATTGATTTGGTTCAGTTTTTACGTCGAAACCCATCTCAAGTGATATGGCCGACGGGGATAACCATCCCAAGGAAGTGAGGGAAGGGGGACTTATCTAATCCCATACTGACACTACCAGAACAACAATCATGTTAAGAATGGACGGTAAGAAGACCAGTTTTAATGTAGCGCTCCCTGGGATTCGAACCCACAACCATTAGCATGTGAATCCGACGCTCAAACTAACTGAGCTACTGGGGCCCGCTCGCCGTCGATGCCTAATGCACACTATATATTCTCGAATCTTATCCTCCGCCTGGGTTCGGCACTTTGTTCGTCTGCATGCACTTCGAACTAAGGGAATATCGGTAAATTCGTCGACTCGCAACAATAAATAGACATTCCATACAAAGCCCATGTGTTTTATCAATTTAATAAGTGATTTAAATACTAACTAAACAAACCTATTAGCTGGAGCTATTTGCTGCAGACACCATTATTGTTCATGTATTTAGTGTTTTAAACTCTAACTGAACAAACCTATTATCTGGAACTATTTGCTGCGGACGCACCATTATAGTTTATGTTTTCTGCGCATATCTGGTGGGTGTCTTAATTAATATCTATTTCTATGACAATGCAACAGCACGACAGGAATAAAATGTAACTTTAGAGCAGTCAAAATCGTTAAAGAATACAATGCAACAACAAACACTACAGGAATAAAAAATATAAGTTTAGACAGCCTAAATCGTTGAAGAGTACAATGTCTCTAAACTCTTGGTGCAGAGAACACAATGTACCTAAATTCTTTGTGAAAAGAATCAGATGTATTTAAGTTTTAAGTTAAAAGACTACAATGTATCTGAATTTCCTGTGAAAGGAATACAATGATATACGAGCGTAGAAGAAGCATGAGCGTACAGAAAGAAGGAAACATTCCACTTTCTCTTTTGATGTACTTATATACGCAAAAATGTTACGTGGTATTAGAAGCAACTGTTTTGATAATGTGCAGCGATGTCTTCGTCAGGTTTACTTTTTTTGGGGTGGTGGTGGTGTATGTTGTTTTTTTAGTTTGTTTGTTTGTTTGTTTGTTTGTTTGTTTGTTTGTTTGTTTGTTTCCATTTATCAACTGTGCCAGCAATTACCTGTTAGATTTCTCTACGGCCTGCACAAATCGTTACGTGCTACATGATTGTGCATATGATGTCACGCAAAGTGTTTTGTGGATAATCAGTGGCCTGTAAAAAGGGACCGTTTTATTATACGAAATAGTCTAACAATACCTAAGATCATAGCTTCATTTTAGCTTGTCGATAGCTTCTCTTTTAGGTTGTCCATAGTTTCTCTTTTAGCTTGTCGATAGTTTCTATCGTTCGAAACCAGCGATTTAAATCCAGGATCCTAACCATTTAATCATTTGTTATCATGCCCGTCATCCGCTGGAGTGAATCTTTATCATAAAGTGCAAAATGTTTTAAAGCGTCTTTCAGTAACATTCTTATAGCTAGTCCTCATATGTCTGACAGTGGTAGGACTTTAAACACTACAGAACGGAACGGAACAGAACGCCCGTCATCGCGTGTTCCATGTGTTCAAAATTTATACAGTAACACAAGCATCCTCTTTTGACGACTCTCTGACCTTCGTTTCTCTCTGTTTGTCTGTCTGTCTGTCTCTGTCTCTATCTGTTTGTCTGTCTGTATGTATGTATGTATGTATGTCTCTCTCTCTCTCTCTCTCTCTCTCTCTCTCACTCTCTCTCTCTTCCCCTGTCCTTTCCTCTTCTCTTTTCTCTGAATCAACAAAAAGCAGATTTGTGTGTGATTCTCTCTCTCTCTCTCTCTCTCTCTCTCTCTCTCTCTCTCTCTCTCTCTCTCTCTCTCTCCCCTGGCCTCTCTCCTCTCTCTCACAGTTGTCATTATGTTGTCTTTGTCTTCATTTTATTGTGTTGGTGGCATCGTTTTCTTGTTTTGTATTGATGTCGCCTTTGTCTAGTTTGTCCCTAAAACATCATTTCGGAGAGTAACTCACAGTGCATCGGGTTTTCCTCCGAGTGTTGCCCCTCTCTTCGCGTCTTTTGTTTCTTTATTCGTATAGCTGCTGCCTCTTCTTCCGTGTTGTTGTCTAAAGGGAAAAAAATGAACAATAGTAGACGTGTAAATGTCACTGATAATAGCTACATTTTAAGAAAGTTAAACGTCTGATTAGGAATGATTAATACGTGTTGAAAAACAGTGTTATAAGCTCCATATTGGACTAACATAACTTACAAGGAGAAATCAAAATGGTACTGCCAATAGCAATGTAAACTGGAACGTTACTTGAAAAGTACATATCTTAATTTTCGTGTCATCTAAAACAAAACAGAATCATCTTTTCTTTCCTGAATAGTAATTGTTTCACTTAATCTAGACGATCGAGAGAAAAGAGAGAGAGAGAGTGTGTGTGTGTGTGTGTTCGTTCGTTCGTTCTTTGATTTAGCGTCTTTTCACTGTAAGTGATATTAAACGGGGGAGGGGGGGGGGGGAGAGGGGAAGAAAAAAAAAAGTATAAATGAAATAGAATGGAAAAACAATAGTTGGACGGATTGGATTGGGGCAGAGGGGAGACAGAGGAAAAAGTCATAAATAGGTGGTAGAATAGTAAAATGGAACGAAATCTTAACTCTTAACATTAGTAATAATTAACTTCAACAACGTGAAGGGAAAATTTGACACTAAAACACAAACTGCATAAAGTTAAAATAATGCATTAACAGGACTGTGAACTAATGATTCTGAAATTTTAACTAACAAAGATTGTTCTGATGTTACTTTTTTGAAATGAGTTTCAGAATAGTTTTCTTGTGTAAACATTTTCGGTAGAAAAGAACATAGCATTTTGCAATAAAATGTGTGTGTGTGTGTGTGTGTGTGTGTGTGTGTGTGTGTGTGTGTGTGTATGTATGTTGTGTGTGTGAGTGTGTGTGTGTGTGTGTTCATCGATATGAATGATAAGCGAATATGCGAGACTATCTTTATTTTAAACGCACAGCAAAATTTGTGTAAAGAGAGCAGCCGTGGAGCAACCACAGTACCTCTGCTGTACATATGTTTACAGAAATCTGCATCCGTTTGACACGTTCGCAAAAGCCGTACACGTCGATTTCTCAGTCAGTTGTTCTTGATTCCTTTCGCTTCTAATCGCACAACACGACAAAGTAAGTTGATTTATTGCAGACCTAGGGCTTAACCTTTGAAGCTTAGTGTTAATTGATAAGGCTGTCATTGCTAGTATTGTTCATACTGTTACACTGAGTATGAGATCAAGCAACTTAACCGACTTGCACCGGTGGGTGTGCAATTCGAAGATTATAACGCCATAATGTAGGCTAGTAAAATTATAAGCTTCAGGCTACTTACACAAACACGTAAATACTTCACCATTATGAAAACTTTATCAAAAATGCGTAGCTTTAGCCTTTTAGGTGTTTATATTTGTTCAAGCGAATCAAGGGGAGGTCTACCGTCTAGTTGCTAGTTCAGTAGTTGATAAATTTTGTTAGCCTAATGATATATATTATAAATCAAGTTAGTCGGTAGATCTATCCCTATTGGCTAATCGGGGCATTCAGACAGCTCTATACAATACTACAATATTTATAGTGCACATCAGACTTATTAGTGTTTGAGCCCATTAATGAATTGGCCGTCAGAAGCAGGCCTGTCAGTTTTAGAGGAAGAAGTAACTGGAACACTTGTAACAGTAGCCTACTGTCATGCGGTAATTGAATGCTGCCACTTGTGGATCAGTTCCCAGACCAGCTAACATGCCAATCCTACAGTGCACTACTAGACTACCCTTTTCACTCATGTTATGCCACTTAGAGTTTCTGCAGGTGGTCAGCTATCAAGCTCAACCGCATTATAATTCACATTCTTGCTCTGTCCAGGTTTTTGTCAGATTATACCATATGGAGAGTCTCAATGCTATCTATTATCTAATCTGGACAATGGCAGTCCTACACGACTCCAAGCCCTAGCTGCAGTTAACACTTCTCAGGTGGTATTTGCTTAGGTCCAGATGCATTTTTCTTTTTTCCTTCCTTTACTCTGTGAAAAGCCATTGTGGCACGGCACAGAACTGTTCACCAGATTCTTCCGCTTCTCTTTGTTGTGTCAAAGTGTGGTTTAGAATTCTGTCCATTTGGCAATGTCACTTGTCAGTCTGTCAATGTCATATTTGTTGTCTTACCTTCCGTCTCCCATCGTCACAGTGCCCTGGAGGACTGATATATATATATGCATAGCTAGGCATATGTACGGTGATACCAGTTGTCCAGATTCTGAAGTTGTGAAGATTGTTTGCCAAATTAAAAGTTTTCTGTTCGGGAGTTGATAGCATTGCCTGCATCTACTGTGCTTAGCAGTGGGGTCTCTGGCAGCTGTTTCCCTGTATGAATTGAAAAAAAAAAAATGAAAACATTTTTAAAAAGAGTAACTAGGCCTGATAAAAACGTGCCTGTACATCTCCTCAGTCCCTGGAGAAGGCTTAAAGCTGCATTTACTCAGAATAGAAAGCAGATGTTTACCCTCATTTATTTTCTAAGGAAGAGCATATGTAATAACACACACTCAAGACAGTGGTTAACACACACAGTATAGTGTTGACCTGGCTGTATATAAGTAGACCTGGCTATATATAAATGGAATAAAATGGTCCTTTTTACCTGCAGAGTCTTGTTAGTCAGCCATAAAGCCTTGTCATTTGAAAACTTTGCAACTCCGAATTTTGAATATATCAAGCTCTTTAGGCTTGTCATTTGTGTGCAAACCTGGTGATGTTTAACAGCCAGAGTGACAATAATTTCAGTGACAGCAACAACAAAACCAGCAAACCAGAAATAGTAGGCAGACAAAAACTAAGTTACAAGAAGTTATGTAAAGAGAATGACTGCCAGGGTTCCATTATTAAGTAAAGCAAATGTCAGTATATTGGCATAGCTCCAAGAGGGAGAAAGCAAACACAACAAATAGGCCTACAATAAAAAGAAAATTAAAAAAAACAACTAACTAAACAACAAATTCAAGTAAACACACAAGCGAAAGTT
This sequence comes from Monoplex corrugatus, assembly GCA_030674185.1. Lineage (NCBI taxonomy): Eukaryota > Metazoa > Mollusca > Gastropoda > Littorinimorpha > Ranellidae > Monoplex > Monoplex corrugatus. The sequence continues at coordinate 23,407,296 of CM060313.1, read as the reverse complement.
TAACTACATGTCTACAGCACTACACTACAGTTTTGAAAAAAAAATGTTGCTCAGTAAATACATTACTAGTCCTATTTGCAAGTAAAATTATTGAATACTAACTTGGATGTTTTGCTTTCAGTCTCAGTCATGTACTTTTTTTCCAGAATGATTACTGACGTCCAGCTGGCTATCTTTGCTAATGCCCTGGGTGTGACATTGTTCCTTTTGGTGGTGTTATACCACTATGTCTCGGTGAACAACAAAAAAGACTGATTTTGACTGGTAAGAACTTGATATTGTTTTGTTGTAATCTTTTGACTGGTAAGAACTTGATATTGTTTTGTTGTAATCTTTTGATTGGTAAGAACTTGATATTGTTTTGTCGTAATCTTGCTTGTGATAAAAGTTTTGTTGATTTAAAAAGTAGGCCTATAAGAGAGGGTTGTCCAAACTTTGATTGTATAGCCTACAGTGGAAATGAAAGAGGTGGATTTTTAAAAGGAAGCTGGGAGCTAATTATGACAGATCACATTCTGTAACCACAAACATCAGAATAAAATCATACAAGCAAAGCATTTCTAGTTCTATTCATGAACTCAGATATAACTATTATAAGCTGAAGAAAGAGAAAGTCAAAAGTTAAGATGGCATGAGTATGGCAAAGCCTTATTAAACTGTCAAGATGGGGAGACTGCCCAACCTAACACATAACCTGAAGTGTTAGAACCAGAAACCCACAGGAAGAAATTACTGAAGCTGTCAAACAGCTAAAAAACAGAAAAGCTCAGGCAAGTCAGGCATACAATGATACATGCTTCACCCCAACTCTTGCAAAATCTGAAGTACTTTTGAATGGCTAATGGATTGGAAGCTCTGAGAATTTGTGATGCTGCATAAAGGTAGTAACACTGAAGACTGTGACAAGTAGGCCTACAGAACAATTGTGTTACATTTCAACAAAAAAAAGAGAGAGAGAAAACAGAAATTCAATGTGAAAGTGTGAATGCCGATAAGAGAAGTGTGACATCAAAATGTGTTTGTCAATTCAGCTACTCTCTGTTCACTCTTGAAGATTGGTTTGTGATTTTTTTTTTTTTCACTCTATGATTTATCAAAAATATTTCTTTTGGTTTATGCTAACACTGAAAATATATGTTTAAGTTGTTTTTTTCATTGTATGGAAATATGTAGAATCCTTTGGAACAATCTAGAAATGACAAGAAAAATGTAGAATACCTTAGATCTTTCAAGAATGTTCTGGAAATTGTAAACAAATTTAATCTGTACAGTGATTGGCTAGAAGTAGAACTACAGAATATTCTAGAAAGGGAAGGTTGGAGAATGCGGCTATGACTGGCTGAGAATTGAAGTGTAAGCCTGCTGTCAGAGATAAAGAAGTTGCTGCAGATTCGTGGAGTTGCTGCGTGTAGATTTGAGGGCTGAAGAAGAATAATTCTGCAAACTAGGAGTGGTGCATCGGATGTGTCAAGTTTTACCCAGTACCCGTTATGTTTTCTACGTTCTTCAAATGAAGGATTATTTTCGTTTAACCCCTTCACTGCCACAGTATAATAGCACATTTGAATAACTGTATGCCAAGGTAAAATTTAGCTTTTTGGGGTAGGTTCAATAAAATGGTTACTGCTCACTTATTTCTTGACAGATCTCTGATTTTTTGCATGTTTTGTTGTTACGCATTGGTCTACAATGTCCTGTCAAAATAACTTGATTATGTTGATAATTAGTGTAGCAGAAACTGACATAATTATAAAAATTTTACCAAAAATAACAGTTTTCGAGTATACACAAACAAAATGAGTCAGAACACTGAAAAAGTGGTCTTACTATTTATTCAACATCAGCACTAACAGTAACACATGACAGTCATATAAATCCCAAGGAATGTTGTTCTTGATTATAATCTGTTCATAATTGGGGGTACTGGTTTTTTTTAGGTAAAAAGGCGTAATCATGCTTTTCACGGTATGTTCACTAACATGTACATTACTCATCCATTTATTGAGTTATTTGTTAGATTTTTTGTGGATTTCTTCCTTATACCCTTGTCTACAATTTCACATCATTCTAATTTGATTTTGTTGGTAATGATGATGGTTCACACTAATAACACTAATGTGATAAAACAGTTTTTGTTTTGTTTTCAATTTGAGAGTTTTAGAACAATTCAGCACATAAAAGCCCACTAAACACAGCAAAAATGCCTTTTGGTGTTTGCTCAACAACATTACAAACACCTGGGATTCAAACTGTTGTCAATAAATGTCCGTCTGTGTAACAATCTGTATGTTACTGGGGGTACCCCAATTCTACTAGAAAGGGGCATAATTTTACTATTTGGGGTAGGTTCAGTACCTCAATCACTGCTTATTCATTTGTTGACATATGACTTAGATTTTATGGCTTCTCTTTCCTTTTAGTTTTACCCCAAGCTATAATGCTATATAACACAACAGTGTAATTTTGTTAGCCATTAGGAAGATGGACAGGGATATAACGGATGGTGGTTTTACAAAAAATAAAAGTTTCTAAAAACATAAACATGTTACAACACATAAAACCTGTAAAACACTGACAAAAACTTCTGTTGGTGTTTACTCAGCATCACTGTAAGTACACAGTGTGGTCCAAATTGTTATACTTATAGTATAATAAATATTGGTAAATGTTCAAAATGACAACTATGGGGGAAAAAAAAGTCTGAAGAAAAAAAAAACAATTGTCTGATAAAAACAAAGACCCCCCCCCACATACACACACACATGGTATCCATTTGTTATCACACAAAACACTGTAGGAACTGTGTTAGTGTTTCTGAACATATTGTAGGCCTACTCACATTACTGCCATGCTGTTCTATAGGAATCCAGCACTTGCGCTTGGACATAATCCTCAGGTTGTCTGCATTCCCTGCTTCATAACTTTAGGGGATGGTGTTCTTTTTTTTGTCTGTCCAAATTGTGGTTCAAAGAAACACACAAGGGTTTTCATTCCATACTCCATTTGGTCTTCTTTCACTGATGGCACTTGGTCTGGTCACAGCATTCACAAAACAGTGAACACACGCACAGGTGAGGGGAAAAAAACCCACTGTAGAATGGAAAACTAAGAAAACAAAAAAGCAGAAGAGAATGAAATGTATAACTAAGGAAAAAAAAAACCCCAGAGATTATCCTAGTATTCCTACTGCCAATACGCAAACTTGGTGTGATAGTCCCTGAAACACTGGCCTAAGCACAATCCAGGCTTGGATGGGCAGGAGGGGCAATGGTAGCGGGATTCCTTCCGCACTGAGTTTTTTGGTGCAGACTCGACATGGTTTGGTAGGGGCAGCCTTGTTTGGTGTCGGTGGCAGTGGGAACAAAAAGTGATTTGCACCCATCCTCACCTCATCATCTGTTTTTCCTTCTTCCACAGCAGGCACCTGGTCTGGCCAAATCCAAGAGATGATGATACTCTCCGTAAAACCTAGGAAAGTTTTACAGGAGTCATCACCTCTTGACTTTTGCAAGATGAAGGCATTGCAGACTGCAACCTGCAGAAAATGGAAAAATAATTTTTTTGTCCATTTCATCGACTTCCGGGTGCAGTCATATGGGTGAAGCAGCTGATCTTGTTTGTTGACTCCACCCATATTCCTGTTGTACTGCGATGAAACAGACGGACGAATGTTGACTCCCCGTCGTCCCCGGTCTGGAATCGGTGCCTCAGTGTGGCCGTGCACAGAGGACAGCAGGTGCACCACTTTTGTGCTGTGGTACTTTGTGGCGATGATCTTGTTGTCACCACAAAGAGCAGCTGATGATCCGGGGTCCAGCTTCACACCATGTAGCTCCTCTGGAATACCCCGGTGTTCCTTTCCAGGAGGTAGAGGTACAGCCTCAGACTACTGTACCAGTTGTCCGTGTAGACATGGTAGCCCTTTTCCAGGAGAGGGGCTATCAGGTACAGCACCATCTTCTCGCTGGTCGAGAGAGTTGGGTTGTCTGCGTTCACGGACTCCAGGACTGGCTGCACCTCGTTGATGGGGTCCTCCTTTCCAGCATACACCTTGAAGCGGTAGCAGTAGCCACCACTTCCCTTGACACCGCCATCGGACTCACAGCAAAGGTAGATTTTGATTCCAAACCGGACACGTTTCAAGGGTATGTATTGACGAAATGTCAATCTACCCTTCCAAAGAAGTAGACTTTCATCAACACACACCGCTTGCCGGGGCTCATACACCTCCTGGAACTTCTCATGCAGATGATCCAGAATGGGTCGAATCTTATAAAGCCGGTCATACCCTGGATCACCTGGCACTGGCATGGCTGCATTGTCGTTGAAATGCAGAAACTGAAGAAGAATCTGAAATACAGAATATACTTTCAAGATAGCAGACCCACAAAACACCACACTGGTACAAAAAAGTGCTTTTGTGTTTTACAAAATGAACAAACTTGTATGGAAAACTTGCACACAGAAATAAATAATGCTTATACACACAACATGCGTGTGTGCGCGCGCGCACACACACACACACACACATTTACACAAGCACACATTAACAGTATCACACACAAGAAGAATATAAAAACACCACAATAGTACCAAAAAAAGTGCTTTTGTGTTTTACAAAATGAACAAACTTGTATGGAAAACTTGTACACAGAAATAAATAATGCTTATGTACACATGTGCGCGCGCACGCACACGCACACACACACACACACACACACAAGAGTTATTATTTCCCATACTTTCAGTAGGAAACAGGGCAAAGAAGAGAAATATGGAAAATGAATAGTGGAGGGATGAAGAATCAAGTAGTAAAGAAAAAAAAGAAAAATAGAGCTACTTGCCTGGAACCGGTTTCTGGTCATGATGGAACTGAAGACTGGAACTCTGTACAGCAGTTCTTGGACCAGTACAGTTCAATAGAAGGCAGACGCACAATGCCCATCAGCAGAACCAGACCCAGAAACTTCCTCATTTCTGCACCATCCACTTTCTCCCACTTGTTGGCCCTTGAAAACTCTGGAAGACTGGGGTGTGCTTCCAGAAACTGGTCAGCATATAGGTTGGTCTGAACGACCAGATGGTTGATCAGGTCAGAAAAAAATAATTCTAAGTAGTCAACTGGCCGAAAATTAGCACAGTTGACTTTCAACCCTGGATTTCCAGTGAAAACAACACCAGGGTTGGGGGGCTGTGCATCAGCTTCTCTCCATTCTCTGATCAGCTCTTGCTGACCACGCCTCATGCCATGCCCCCTGCTGCTTCCATGGGACCCTCGCCGCCGTCCTGAGCCCCTACCATGTCCACGACCCCGTCGCCTCATGACAGGAATGGGTGCAGTGCTCGTTGATGGCACGGGATCCGGCATTTCTTCTTCGTCGTCCTCGAGCGCCGGTTTCCTCACTGCTTTCACTCTGAGCGAACAGAGGATCGTCGTCATCACCAGCACCTATCTCTGATAAAAGTGGATGGTGCTGATTCCCATCCGTCTCCTCATCATCACTAACATCACACTGCCTTGCAGAGCCTTCCACTTAGTTCCCAGAGACAGAGTGCATGACCCTGTGATTAATGAGGTCTGGCAGCTGGACGGCAGCTCAAATAACATCTGCCCTCCACTGGCACTGCTGATAGCTTCTGCCTGCAGGGCCAGGGAGGAAATGCACACACTTCTTTTACAGACGCTCTTGTCTCAGCTCTAGGAAACAGGTTTTATATCAACCAAATGAAATAAAAGAGGAAAGAATAAGCTTTTCAAAAAGACCAAACACTAAATATCCATGGCAAAAGGTTCTGATGAGAAACCCTTTAAAACTTGGGGCTGTTAGTGTTTATAATGACTTGGAACATTAAACGCAGACAAAATACATTTCTAAACAGCAATTACACAAACATCTAGGTTACCAGAGACCAACCACAACATACAGGCAAAAATACATCATCTTCCGCATGCGTAAGACTCGCCCACGTGCCCTTGATTTTTTTGTGCTTGGAATGAGATGACATTAAAGTATGGTACTGTATTCCACAATAGAACGTCAAGACAGCAGTTGTTACTCCAAAGCATCCACACAAGTGCTTAGTTAGGTACACCATATGTTAAACAGTTTTAAAAAAGACTGAGTGGGTTCTGTTTCATGCATGTAAATGTTGTCCGAAGCACATTCTTCTTAGACAGTTGTAAGATGATGGCAACTAATCAACACTTGTTTTTTGAACGTCAATGCAGGTCTCCCTGTGCCATTTGCAATGCTTAGCTAGTCTCTGATTTATCTCATTTTAAATCACATAATACATATACAGTGATATTAAATGTCTTATGACAGGCAGGAAAAAATACTATGGTTCTCCTTCTATTCTTACACTATTGTGCTTTTTTGTTCTTTCTGGTCGAAGTTGGCATGACAAATTTGAGTCTAGGTGAACTGATAGTCAACTGTTCCTTCATCAAAATTTTGATTTCTTGTGTTGGATTGTTTACTCCACGTACTCTTGCTTTCAATTCATTGACCATAGCATGAGTTTCTTCACCACCCTGCTCACCTTGAAATCCTAAGCTTCCTTGATCTGTTTCCACAGACACAGCACAAGGCATGAAGTCTTTCACAATGCACTGCCTTAGTGTGTTGCTGTACAGTTTCCATAGTGAATCACAGACACAACCCCTCTCAATCAGTCACAAAATACCTTTTAAAGAAAAAAGTCAACCAACTGTTTTCTCACAGCATGAAAGAGCAACACTTTTACTTTTAAATACATCAGAGACTATTCCCCAGTTTTCCTAGGCTGAGCTACAAGGTGCAATTACAGATTGTAAACAAAGCAGCAGTTTTTACAGACTGCAAAGAGGGGCTGTAGGCCTACTGGCCGGTAGCAGCAGTGTGACCCAGCCTGAATGAGGGAAAGGAATGCCAGATAAATGGGTATCAGGTGTCTGCAGCCAGTGAACTAAAGGGTCGGATTCTGCTCTGGCTGTAAGGCAGTGATCAGGATCCGATCCTCCAAGGTCTTCGTCGCCAGTCTCGATCATTGAAGATTTCATCTAAAACATCAAGCGCAGTATATCGCTTGAAAACGTGACGAGTCGACGATGTGCTAGGTTGCGCAGCCATCTTGAATTCGCTAATCAGCTCCGATCTCTCAACTCGCAATTTGCACACCCTGTGGTCAGTCACCGGTCACGTGAAGGGAAAGGGCTCTTTCCTTGACCTCAGTAGAAGAGTTGGAAACATTTTACCCGGTCGTCTCCCATTTAGATTTTTCCGCTTTCCGTGATGCGGTTACTACGAGACCTACTCGTATACGGGCGTGGTGATTTTTGGTTTTTACGACGAGTGGCACTCGTACCAGGCAGGGCATGGGTTAACCTGGACTGGTGTATTCTCTCTCTGAGAAGAATGATCAACTACTAGATCTTCATGAACCTGCATAAACTGCAAGACACTACCAGTCACCTACATCCTTACATGTGACAAATTGCTGTCATCAGTCACACCAGGAAAATCATTCTAATCATAATCCTAAAAAGAGTAATGCGAAAGAATTTAAAGAAGAGCTGTCAGAATGTCAGGCTGGGTATAGTGCTAATAGAGGCAACACTGATGTGTTATTTGTTCTACAAATTATCATAGATAAACAATAATATTGGACAAGAAGCATTCATCACTTTCATTGACTATAGCAAAGGCTTTTGATAGTGTTGAATACTCCCATATTTTTAATGCAGTGCAGAAAATGAGCTTTCCAAATATTACTTATTGATAGATTGTACAAAGATCAACAGGCAACAGTCTACTGGAACAATCAAAATTATGAATTCATTGACATTATAAAGGGTGTTTGTCAGGGCTGCGTATTATCACCACATCTCTGCAACGTCAATACTGAATAGGTGATAAGAGAAGCAAACTTGGATGACGTAGGTGTCAAAATTGGTGGCAGAGATATCACGAATTTAAGGTATGCAGATGATAACTGCTCTAACATCAAGCAACATTACCAGCATAAAACAAAGTCTTTAAAGAGTTGACAATGCAGGCAAGAAAGTAGAATCTCTTTCCAAAGTAATGTATGTTGGAGCTGGCAAAAATCCTGAGATTCTTATCAATGAAACATCCCTGGAAAATGTAAGACTCAGTAATTTGGGCTCAATGAAAACAGCAGATGGCAGTTGTACAAAAGACATTACAACAAGAATTGACATGGCAAAACAAAAAACGGTCCTGCTTAACAATATCTGGAAAGATCATGCAATACCTAAAGTCATCAAAGTAAAGATTCTTAAGAATGTCATTTGGCCAGTAATGGTGTATGGATTTGAAGCATAGACAAGGAATGGTGTATGGATTTGAAGCATAGACAAGGAAGAAAGCTGATAAACTAAAGTGAATATCAACTCAGCTGAAATGTGGTTCTACAGATGCCTTCTGTGAATCAGATGGACAGAATAGTGAACCAAAGTGTTCTAGACAAGGTGAATATATGTAACAACACCACAACTGTTATTAAATCCAAAAGAAAACTTGCATAGAACAGTACTCTTAAGAAAAATCAAGGGCCAAAGTCAGAAGACCAGCAGCTACATAATGGACAGCATTGAACAGGAAGAGGAAGAGAGAGAGAGCAGAGACTAGGTATCACGTATTTAGTTTAGTTAAAGCAGGAAAGAAAAAAAAAAGTTGTAAGTCTTAAACTGAAAATCAGCATTATTGGGCAAAATGAATTACCCAGTTAACATTACATAGGAAAGTGTGCTTTGGAATGTTATTGCGCTTTTATTAGTATTAATAATTTCTGTCAAGATCACTTGGGAAAGTGTGATTTGGAATTTGTTATTGTGCTTATTAATTTTGGTCAAGATCACTTAGGAAAGTGTGCTTTGGAACTTGTGCTTGTAAATTATTTGGTCAAGATCATTTAGGAAAGTGTGCTTTGGAATTTGTTATTGTGCTATAATTTTGGTCAAGATCATTTAGGAAAGAGTGCTTTGGAATTTGTTATTGTGCTTATTATTTTGGTCAAGATATTTAGGAAAGTGTGCTTTGGAATCTGTTAATGTTATTGTGATCATTAATACTTTCAGGCAAGATCACTTTGGAAAATGTGCTTTGGAATTTGTTATTGTGTTTATTAATAATTTCGGTCCAGTCTGTCATAGTCAGATTTGAAGATTGAATTTAATGTCATTGTCAAATTTGAAGATAGAATTTAATGTCATTGTTTGTTTTCAGTCACAGTTTGTATATAGCAGGTATAATTTAATGTCATTGTTTTACTAATTTGTTTTTAGTTACAGTTTTGTGTTTAGCAGGTGTGTATTTTCATGAGCAGAGCTGTGCTTTAGAATTTGATATAATGTCCATGAATAATTTCAGGTTAGTATATAACAGTCTTATCATTAATGTCATTGTTTCAGATTTGGTTTTGTGTTTGCAGGTGCATATTTTCATGAGTGAAAGGGGAAGACCGAGACATCACCCAGCTGTAACCATTGCAATGGGCTTGTAACGAACCATGGCAGCCTGTTGCCATTCATGTATGCTTGTGATGTGTGAATGAGTTTGCGTAAATGGTTCTGTAATTAGACATCAGTAAATCATGTCCTTGCACTACAGTTTTCTGTGTCGTCGTCGTCTTTGTTGTATGTGTGTTGGTAGTTAGAATTCATCTTCTGAACATTGCTATTGTATCTAAAGCAGCCGAGATCATGGAGACATAAAATGAAATATTATTGTCAAGAGTAGCAAGGAGATTGTTGTGGACCCTCACTGTGAACCCTGATTCAAGCCATTTATGTGCTGTGACCAGTTCTGTAGGTAGATTGGTGTGGATCAAGATCAATGCAACTGAGATGATCAAGAAGCTTATATTACTCCCCTGAATCTGTCCAGTCATTCCACACCAGACGAAATTCTTTTCAAGAATCTTTCATTCATAAAAACAAAAATGAATAACAGATTAAAAACAAAAATGAATAACAGATTAAAAACAAAAATGAATAATAGATTAAAAACAAAACGGGTTGAGGTGCACTGTGGTGACATATTTTCCATAGGGAGAGCAGCCAGAACTTCACCAGTAAATCCACTGTGACACAATCACACAAACACACAGCATGTTTTTGAACCTACCTGTCAAATTTATTTTCTCAGAATGGTAGTTGTTACACTATACTTTAGTCTCAACACAAAAGCATAATGTTTAGCAGCCAATTCAAGATAACCTTTATAAGAAAATACAGCACCTTTAAAAACTGTCAAACCTCTGACATAAGACATCAGATCCCCCCAGTGTATTGTCAGAATTTTCTTTCATTGTGATGTTTTGTCAATTAATAGCAGTCACAAGCTATTTTCATCCAATTTAACCCTCTTGCATTCAGGTTTCTCTAATTTGAAACTCTCCCCAGTTAAGTTTTCACCTCAAAATGGATTGTGTAAGTCATAGCTTTCGGCAAACCTACATGACTGTTTGAAGAAGAAGAAAAATCTGGCATGCCTGTTCACATGGGTGTGTCACATAATGTGTACATCCAGCTTACATCTAAACAATGACAATGGTAGAATTATAAGTGCCAGTCATATCATCTATGAAATCTACCTGCACCAACCTGATCACTGGTACTTTCCTACAACGAATGCAAGAGGGTTAAAATACCTTTGTGATAATCACAATGTAGGCCTACATACACAAGTACGGTATCATTCCTACCCACAGTCAAGCCAACTATCTGTTATGTACCTGAAGGGCAGCTAATACATACACTGATAACATAAGTATATTTACCTTGTCATGACTGTGCTATCCATGATGCAGCACCATAGACTTCGTAAAATCGAAACTGCTGTTAAAGCAGTAAAGATACCCACATTTCTTAAATTATTTCAATGTCCAGTTTATCATCTACTTTCGCACCCCTTCCCTTCATCTCTCCTCCAAAAATGATACACAAAAATCGACTTCAACAAAACAAACACCCCCAGCTTCCTAAATTAAGAAAACATCAAAAAAAAAACCAAAAACCCAGCCTGTGATAAAATAATCCAAAAGTCTTGTCAGGTTGCCATTTCTTTAACCATTTATAGTAAATTCTTATAACTGCCCATTTGCTATTAATATGCACAAAATTATAAATGATGCCACATCAAGTTTAAATGTATGACATCACTGAAAATGTAACTAATTATGCATCTGAAAAACAGATCCTAGTATAGAGAAGCTCAGATGCTTTGTCTTCACAAGCTCAAACTTGAAACAATACAATCGAAATTCATGCTTATTTGACAGTTGTGTAGGGAGACAAGTTAATGTCATATAGTACAGTTTGCCAATGGACTTACAGTTTCAAATGAAAAAAACGATTTGAAAGACAAGCATCGATGTGAATGTCCTATTGAGGCCTCGAACAAGGAAACACTTCAGCTTGTGAACAGAATAGCTGAAGAGGATTCACACGTGTCAGTTTGTGAAATAAGTGAAAATTACAGGTTTTATATGGCACAGCTGAATGGATCCTGCCGTATGATCTTGAAATGAGGAAAGTGGCAACCAGATGGATACCTTATCCTCTAAGAGAGGAACCAAAACACCCGAAAGGTTTCAAAATTCTAGGCAATTGCTTACAATGTTCCAGCCAGAGGGCCCCAAATACCTATGTGATGTGATTACAGGTGACAACATGTGGATCGCCTATGGTATCCTGAACAAACAGTCCAATCAAATTTGGGTGGGCACTAACGATGAAAGACCAGTTGTACTGAAACCTGGTTTCCAAAGCTGGAAGACTTTTCTATTTTCTTCCAACTCCCAAAGCTCTATGGCAGTCAATATTTGCCTGAAAAGTCTACTCTTACTGTTAGATAAACATGAAGAGAGTATTTTGCCCAAGTTTTGCAGTCCATCTTGAGCAGCATCTAAATGTAGATACCAACAAAATTCTCCTTCATAACACATGAACCCAAAAAGCCAAAGTCAGTTGCATGAGCAATCCACTTAAGTTCTCCCTCACTTACCCTACAGTCCAGACTTTGCCCCATATAACTTTTGGTTGTTTACTCTTCTAAAGCAAAACAAAACTGGCAAATCCAGGATTTTAAAAGCAGACAAATCACAGTTTGCTACCACATATCAATCAAGACAATCAAAAAGTGTTTTGTTTTGCTGAGGATGCTGCAACTATAGTGTGGTGACAGGACAGCATCCCGAAGGACTGAAAATTTCATGTACATTGGACTTCCCACTTTTTGTTTTACAAATATGTACATTGGACTTCCAACTTCTTGTTTTGTAAACTAAGTCATGAGATTTTTAGATCAACCCTTGTACAAATAATTGCAATACTTATCTCTAGAAGGTAATTATATCAGTAAACACTTAACAATATCCAATCTGTACAATTTTTACATATACAAGTCTTTAACGAAAGTGACCAGTAACCTATTACTTTATCCTTCCCATCCAATAGGACTGCACTGATCTAAACTCGTGTTTATGTTTTCAATTACATGAAGATTTCTCACAAACTTCAGGCATATGAATATTATAAACTAGTCAACACCACATTCCATCTTTAAAAACAAATACATAAACAATAACACACAAATACATAACAAAAACACACATAAACAAAAATATTATAAACAAATAAATAAAAATATGTCAAAAGCATTGTATGAAAAGTTCATCCTGGCAATGTTTGCAAACTGAAGTCTAGTGAATAGAGCACAGGTGGCTACATGCCGTCAGTTTTCCTGATAAGCCAAGAAGACCCCATTCAGTGCTGTCCAAGACGCTGCCAGCAGTTTCACAAACTGAAACCAAGCACAAGCTCAGGGGCAACCTTACCACGAGTTCAATCAGACATAACACTTGTAGCGCCAGTATGTGTGCTGTAAACTCAGAAACCCTACATCATCTTTTGATAAATCGATGTCAGCATGCAACTTCGTGTGAATATGTGAGTATTTGTCTTCTGAGCAGTCACATCTTCACAATGCAGCAGAATCATTAGGGAAAGAAGTGGAGGGTCTGTAGAGCTGTGATGGAAATGTCGTTGCCTATGTGTTGAAGTTTCAGACAATGGTGACATTGGCAGCCTGAATGTAGTGCTGCAGGTAGGTCTGTGCTCCCTCATCCAAGCCTTTGCTGATCAGTACAGACAACTGCAAAACAGCCAAGGAAAAGTCACAATTCAGTTTCAACACACAGTGAAGGTAGTAAAACTACATTTTATATCATGGAACTAAAAAAGTGGAAGTTGCAACTTGGCTCAAGTCCCAGCTTGACACATGTACTGAAGCTTGTTAAATCATACTGAGACAGCAAAGCAAAAAGGAAATTTTTCCTTCTAAAATTACCTTTAATCTAATATACTTACCGTGGCTCACTGATGCCTCATAAACAATAAAGTCCGAAGGGACCATAACTGAGAGTATCCATGTCTTGCGCATGCGCTATTCCTCTTTTCGAGGAAACCAAGATCCTGACTGTGAATGGAAGGAACCAGGAAGGCGGGGATGACGGGAGGAACACTGCGTGAGCCACGGTAAGTATGTTAGATTAAACGTAATTTTAGAAGGAAAATTTCCTTTTAATTACACATACTGTACCGTGGCTCACTGATGCAGAATAGCGCTACCTGGAAGGAGGGCTTACCTGGTTAATGCCTGGAGGAATGAGACAAGTCAGGGCATGCAGCAGAGATGGGGTGTTGAGCCACCACAGTGGAAGCGATACCCCTAGATCCATCGTTGCGCAGACGATAGACATCGCGCCGGTAGGATGGAATGAACGTGCCCGGAGAACGCCAATGCGTGGCGTCCAGGACCCTCAGGGGGCTGGCACCGAGTGAACGCCAGTGACAAGGCCCATGCTCTAATCTCATGGGGCCTCAGGGAGAAGACAGCCGAATCTGAGCCCGGCCTGGCATACGCATCCTTGATGACTGTTCACAGCCATCGAGAGGTGGATGCGTGGCTAATGGCCTTATAACTTTCGTTGTAAGAGAGAAACAGGTGGTGCTGCTTCTGGCGAGAAGATTTCGTCATCCGGAGCAAGGATAGATGTCAGGGGATGAATGGAGATAGAGTAGGAGAACCTGGCGACTGGTTCTTGGCCAAGAAGTCCGGGAGTAGGCAGAGAGACATTGAGCCCTCCGGTTCAAAAGCAACATCCCTGGGGAGTCCACCAAGAGCGTGCACTTCGCTACAGTGCCTCCCCGACGCTAGAGTGAGTAGAAAGGCCGTCTGAAATGAGAGGAAGTTGGGAGAACACTCCCTGATGGGCTCGTTAAGGCGAAAGTCCCAGGGAGGAGAGGACAAGAAGGAGATCCCCGGCTGGGTGCCGCGGGGGATCAGGTTTCCCAAAGGGAAGCCCTACAGACAATGTCCAGCAGGACAGGGTTGTCCACGAATGAAGGACTACCCGACTGGCTGATGGTATTGCAGATGGCTGCCCTGCGTCCCTTCACTGAGGAGAACAAAAGGTTTTTCCTCGACGAAGAAGGCCATGGTAGTTGGCCCACTGCGAGCGTGGGGGTGACTGGAAAGTTGAGGAGCACCCAGAAGGCCAACTGTGTCAGTGGGCACTATACGTTCCCTGAGTGTCCGGTCTGTGTGCTTGCACCACAGGGCCGATCACTGCCGGGGACAAGCCTAATGGAGACATTGAGGCCTGCACAGCAGCCAAGCAGGAAGGTTTAGAGCCTCCGGGTTGCTGTGCAGAATGTGTGACCTTGGTTGAAGCAAGGACCGGCCTGTGACAGTGTGTTTTATTGGAGGCACATGGGACAGGTGCAGCAGTTCTGGAAACCATGTTTGGGCAGGCCATCGAGGCGCCACGAGAACCATCATGGCAAAGTCTGCCTGCACCTTCCGCAGAACTTTCCCAGTTAGGGGAACGGAGGGAAGGCATAGCCCGACAGGACTGACCGTGAGATGGAAGGAGCATCCACGGGCCAAGCCGAAGGATCCGGGACTGGAAAGACATACAGATGAAGGCGGCGGTGGAATCTGGTGGCAAACAGGTCCACTTGTGATTTGGACCATGCTGCCCATACTGGCTCCAGAACTGCACAGACCAATGCCTGTTCTGAGGGAAGAATCCTGTGGGAACTGCGGACGGAGGCCGCAAGTATGTTCATCTTTCCCGGGACATGCATCGCTAAGATCCGAAAGGATTGTTCTATACACCAGAGTGGAAGCTGTTCCCCTCTCCGAGACAAGGAGTGGGAGCGGGCGCCCCTTTGCTTGTTGATGTAACAAGCCATAGTAGTGTTGTCTGTGTCGATGCGAACATGTTTTCCCTTAATTAAGAAAGGGGAGAAAGTCTCTGGGGGCTTGAAAAACTGCCTCCAGTTCCAGCATGTTGATGTGACAGGAAAGGAGGTCTTGTGACCATTGACCTGCTGCTGTTAGCAGGCCCACGTAGCCCCCCCACCCGGATTAGGACGCATCCGTGAACAAGTCCGCTGAGGAGGGGGGGGTGTGATATGGACTCCCTGGGCTAACCGGGACCGGGAGTGCCATTTGCTCACTGATGATTGGTCCCAAGCAACCCTGGGGAAAAGCCCTGAACTGGAAGAATCGGTTCCTCGAAACGAATTGGAGGTACGTCCTGTCCCTTGGGTGAATAAAGAGATGGGAATACACATCTCTGAGATCAATGGAAATCTCCCAGTTGTCCGGGAGCAAGGCATCACAGATGGACCTAGGGGTTTCCATCTGAAAGTGTCTATGTGTCGGGACAGACTGCCCACAAGATCGCCTGTGGGGGGGTGCTTGCCCTAGCCCCTTTGGGGCTGAAGGAGGCGCAAAACATCTCCTGTGGAGGCCCCTGGAAGGTGGGGGAGCCGCCGGAGCAGGGCGCTTTGCCGTGGGGCAAGTGGGACCAGAGTGAAGGGCGAGGTCCCTCCTGATTTCGTCCTGACTCTTGATAGTGGCCTGCACGTGGGTCCCGAAGAGGGAACCAGACCTAAGTGGCACAGCTCTCAAGGAAGTTCTGGCAGATGAAGAGCGGGTGACCAAAGATGGTAAGAGTACCGCATTTGGCCTTGACACCACTGAATTGAGGTACAATCTGGCGAAGGGCATTGGCCAAGTGCTTGAGGTCTTTCCGCCATGGAGTGAATGGAAGCAACCATTGCGGGAGAGACAGGTGACTGATGGAGAGAAGCGGGCTCGTAGTCTGGGTCCTGAAGAGCGGACACCAGACCACACCCAAGAAGGAATCCACCACTGGATCCACTTCCAGACCCCTCCTGGCAGTCTCCTCCCAGTTTGCCAGGCAGCGCTGCGAGAGGGAGATATGCCGCTGCTGGGCCTGAGACCTCTCTTGCGCTAAGAGGAGGTTATCCTGTGTGAGGGAGAGTGGCGACTCTGGAATGGCCGCTATGGGCACTCCTCACCGAGTCAGCCACCAAGCCTGACTCTTTTATGAAAGGGGAGGCTGGGGCTGTGAGAGGAAGGGCACCAAGGCGAGCTCTGCCACGGCAGGGCAGGGAGCCTTGGCCTCTTGGGAAGCGGGGTAGAGCCCTCATCATCCGATTTCGAGTCAGTGTACCCCCAGCCCGCCTACAGAGGAGGCGATGGACTATGAAGTGCCCGAGTGTGGGCAAACTCCAAACGGACTGGGGTCAGAAGCCCTGGGGAGGCCCCCTTGGGGAGGAATCCGACCTGCGGGGGGATCCAGAGGGGTGGTCAAGGCAGACGCCTGCGTGTGTGGGGCGCCGGGCATAAAGCGGGGCCACCAAGTATACCCTGCGAACGAGGCAAGGGGAAATCCCATAGATGGGAAGTGCTGCCATGGCGCCATGTACGGTGCCATGGGAGGCGTCATGGGCTGAGCCGATGGAGTCACCGGATCCCCAGTGCCCAAGGGGCCAGCCTGCTGGGGGTCGGTTGTCATTTGCCAAGATGACTAAGCGCTCTGTCCACAATGGGACAGAGATGTGCCAGCCCGCAGTGGGTCGCTTGGCATTTGCCAAGGCGACCAAGCATTCTGTCCGGATGGGACAAAGAGGTTGGAGCGGGGGGACAAAGAGGTTGGAGCGGGGGCACAAGCAGGCTGCAGGGGAGGAAAGGAGACAACCTGGGCGGATCTACGATCTGACGCCCGTAATAGGGGGGTTGTCTCCCTTGGCCCGCCTGGCGAACCAGGGGGTGAGCCATTTTCTGCCCAAGTGCTGGCCTTCCTGCCTCCCGAAGGAGACCCATACCTGTGTCGCCCTTCAGCCATAGGGACTGAAGCAGTAGCAGCTGAACCGGGGTTGAACTGTACGGAGGGGGGCGAGTACGGAATCGACAGAACCGCAGCTGAGTCTATTACCGTGAGGGGCAGTGTGAAGGCCGCAAAATAACAAAAAGTCAACAGAGCCAAAGCTGAGTCGAGGGCTCGTGGTCATGGCAACAGAACCGTAGTTGAGTTGTGATGACCAAGCCAGGGCGGACCTACGGTCTGACGCCTGCGACAGGGGTGTTGTCACCCATGACCCACCTGGCTAAGCAGGGGGTGAGCCTTTTTCAGAGCCACAGCTGCGTTGAGGACACAAGCAGGCTGCAGGGAGGGAGACAACCTGGGCGGATCTATGATCTGACGCCCGTAATAGGGGGGTTGTCTCCCTTGGCCCGCCTGGCGAACCAGGGGGTGAGCCATTTTCTGTCAAGGTGCTGGCCTTCCTGCCTCCCAAAGGAGACCCATACCCGTGTCGCCCTTCAGCCATAGGGGCTGAAACAGTAGCAGCTGAACCGGAGTTGAGCTGTACTGAGAGGCCGAGTACGGAATCGACAGAGCCGCAGCTGAGTCGATTACCCTTAGGGGCAGTGTGAAGGCCGCAAAATGACAAGAAGTCAACAGAGCCGCAGCCGAGTTGAGGGCTCGTGGTCATGGCAACAGAACCGTAGTTGAGTTGTGATGACCAGCCGGGGCGGACCTACGGTCTGACGCCCGCGGGTAATGGTCCCCGTAGGTCGGGGGTTCCCCAGTGCCCAAAGGGCCAGCCTGCTGGGGGCCGCTTGGCATTTGCCAAGGCGGCCAAGTGCTCTGTCCGGAATGGGACAGAGAGGTGCCAGCCCGCCATGGGTCGCTTGGTATTTGCCAAGGCGCCCAAGTGCCCTGTCCGGATTGGGACAGAGAGGTTGGGGCGGGAGCAGCAGCAGGCTGCAGGGGAGGAAGGGAGGCAACCGAGGCGGATCGACGATCTGACGCCCGTAAAGGGGGGTTGTCTCCCTTGGCCCACCTGGCGAACCAGGGGGTGTCCCGCCTGGCGAACCAGGGGGTGAGCCAGTTTCAGTCAAAGTGCTGACCTTCCTGCCTTCCGAAGGAGACCCATACCCAAGTCGCCCTTCAGCCACAGGGGCTGAAACGGTATCAGCAGAACCGGAGTTGAGCTGTACGAAGGGGGCGAGCACAGGATCGACAGAACCGCAGTTAAGCCGATAACCCTGATGGGCAGTTGAAGGCCGCAAAATGACGAAAAGTCAACTGAGCCGCAGCTGAGTTGAGGGCTCGTGGTCACCGCAACAGAACCGTAGCTGAGTTGTGATGACTTGTCGAGAGAGTGAGAGAGAGAAGCATGGGTGCAACTCCTGAAAAAGAAAAAATCTGAAAGGCAGGGGTCCAGGGGCCGCTCAGGCCCCGGCGGGGTACAGGGGCAGAGCCCTTGTTGGGGGGTCAGGGGGGCTGAAAGAAAATTAGCCTTTTTATGATGAGCATGAACAAATGAACAGAAAAATTGACATATTTCTGACTTACATGGTAACAGAATAGCAGTGTTACCACCAGTACTAACCATGATAGATTACTAGTTAATCATGAAAGAAAAATCTAGAAGAAGCAACAGCTGAATAATTCTGTCAAAGTCAGTCTTAAGAATACAGAAACCAGTCCAATCAATATCACTCTTTTGCTCCAATCCTCCTTCACAGTTTATCTGCCAAACAGTATCCTTGTGTTTATAACACAGGTCCAAACTGACCATAACACAGTATCTGACAATCCTCTAAGTGATGAGGAGACAGAAATCATTTGAAGATTAGCACTAGTCATTCATAAGGTGTTTCCAGGCCAACATGAGTGTAGCCTTTGTTCATAAAATCAACAACATCAGTAACCGTTCAGACACATTATTGTTTAAAAAAAGTGGAAGATGGTTAAATGTCCATTCTAGATTTCTTCAGAAACTAATGTCTTGTGATGACTTCATGGCAGCTCTTTTGCCACCTTTTGGCACTGTGTAGATGCTGGAACTGGGTTGTGCAGAAGTGGCCTGTGCAGAAATAGCATGAAAACGTAACTAACCATCACATTTTCCTTGTGGCTGGGATGATCGGCATGTTCCTTTAGTTTTTTCTTTCCACTCGTGCCGTAGGCTACTTGATTTCCTTAGAGCAAACTGTGCAGAAACATGTTCCTGGTAAGTCAAGTTTCCGACACCACTCTCCGTACTCTTTCTGCTCGTCTTTCTGCTTCAGCCACTCCCACCTCCACTTGTTTTTCACCCCTTCCTCCACCTTCGCAAGACGCGAAAAATCTGCTTCCGTGAGATAATGCATACTCAAACGTCGAACGAAAAGTCGCCTGCTAATTCCGGTCACATGCTTCGGATCTTCTGTACCTCCAACACAGGAGAACTCCAATCACTTTGCTTACGAACACTCCGAGCGGAAGCGGAGTTGCTCACTGTATCGAAGGATTTTAATCGGCATTTTTTCCCCAATCGCTTTGCTTACGAACACTCCGAGCAGAAACGGAGTTGCTCACTGTATCGAAGGATTTTAATCGGCTTTTTTTTTTTTTCTTATCAAATTTTCAAAAACCGGTCCCTCGATCGTTTTTCAAAAACCGGATTCTGGTCTGTAGCCGGAGGCGTTGCACCCATGGAGAAGACGTAGAAGGGAGAGACAAAGATGAAGAGAGAGCGGGTTTTGGTGCGCCGGTCGAACCACCGGTCTATGGGTTGGAGAATTCGGCGGACGAAATCTTCTTAACCCTCGCTTTGCCACCCAATCGCTTCACATAAGTTTCTCCCTTAAACGAAAACATAGGCAAGACACAAAAAACAGCAACGAGAATCAATCGATCGCGTAGCAAAATCGAAAAATACTTAGCTGCTCAGAGAGTACGAGGCGAGCTGGAAGATGGCTGCCGAGAAAAGAGGAAAAGCACATGCGCATGCGCAAGACATGGATACTCTCAGAGTTATGGTCCCTTCGGACTTTATTGTTTATGAGGCAGGAATGGCAAATCGCTGCCGCTTATTGCATCAGTGAGCCACGGTACAGTATGTGTAATTAAAGTCACAATTCAATCAATAGGAAAGACTATAGCTGTCTCAAATCTGTATACACAATGACAGCTGTCGAAGCCAACAACAGATGTGTAATTATATGATAAATCACTACTCTTACAAACAGTTAAAAAAAAGTGTTGGAACTTGGCAGCAGAGACAACATGCTTGTCATGTAACAGGACATAATCACAGAAGTTGAAATATTTTGAATGTTACTGTAATAACAATAAAACTAATAAAACTGGAGTCACTTCGAGATTTTAGAATGTTGATGATTACATTCAAACAATAGACAATAATTGTACTACTGTAAAAGCAGCACACTGCCTTGCAGAGCACTGTAGCAGTTTTACTGCCATCTTAAAATCTTTTTAATTAAAAAGGGTATTTGCCACAAAAAAAAAAAAAATCATTTAACAGCTTTCAGAAATGATATTCTTCTGCTTAATTTAATAAGTTTCACCTTGCCAGGATGTCCAGTAGCCAATTTCCCCAGATGTTTAGCCAAATTCAGCTTGGGATCAGTGACATCTGTACCCAAGGGATCATGTTCCTTTTTTCCTGCAAATGCTAACTGAGAATAGGCTGTCTGGTACCCTGCACACATATAAACATGGAGTTAGGACTTTCCTGCAAATGCTAACTGAGAATAGGCTGTCTGGTTCCCTGCACACATATAAACATGGAGTTAGGACTTTCCTGCAAATGCTAACTGAGAATAGGCTGTCTGGTTCCCTGCACACATATAAACATGGAGTTAGGACTTTCCTGCAAATGCTAACTGAGAATAGGCTGTCTGGTTCCCTGCACACATATAAACATGGAGTTAGGACTTTCCTGCAAATGCTAACTGAGAATAGGCTGTCTGGTTCCCTGCACACAAATACATGGAATAAAGACTATTGTCACTCAAATATGCTCTTATTAAAACTTGCAGCCAGATGATGCCAAAACCAGCATATCTAAACTTCATTCATACAAAGTCAGCTGCAATCAAATTTCTTACCCTGTGTTGATTACACAGGAAATTTACTTAAGAACTCTTGTTCATTTCCACAATGACTTGGACTAGATATGTCATTACCTGTCCATTCTGTAGTGTTATTGGCCAGTACTTCTGTAACTGTGATTAATCTTTAGTGTACTTCACTTTTTTTTTTTTAAAGTCAGGTCAGATAGATGTATCTGCTACTGGTAACCTGGAACCCAGTACTACCTGTCACAGGGTCGAATTGCTGGCGACTAAACCAGCAACCCCACCAGTCCTCTAAGGAGGATGGTGAGGACGTGGCTAGAAACCCTGGTGGAAATAAATTAGATCCATCAAAGGGCGCCAGCTCTGGAGAGCTACCCGCGGCCATCTAGCTAAGGGAGTAAACCCTGACAGTAAATCCGGTGTGGGGCCCCTAAGGCGGTTGGATGGCAAACTTTGTCACTTTCCGGCAGCTCCTGCGGCCGCGTTGGCACCAAAACGTAACAGCCCTGCTGTTCCTTTGGATCTGTCAGCGAGGTGGAGAGGGGGGACAAGTTGCATGGGCAACAGCCTGTCTTCCATATTACACTGCCCAGGCTTACATCCGTCCATTCATCCACAAACACTCTGCACGTACGACCTGGAGAGGACACTCCAGCCTCGCTACTAACACTAGTGTCGGCACAACACGGGAAGCAACAGATACCGGTGATAAGTCATTGCTCAACTGGCGTAGAGCTGACGCCAGGGGTTGCTTTTGACGGTGGGAGAGACCTTCGTGTCTTACTGGACAGCTACCGCCCGCCTAAACTGGGCAGCCCCCAGCCAGTTAGGTGCTGTCCCGCCACGACCTGCCTTCTTCATTGGGTGCATGAAGATTAGGAGAAAATCTGACAAGCAGGTCGTTAATTACCGCACCAAACAAAAAGAAAAATTCAAATTCAAGAAACGGATCAGGAAAAGGATCAGCAGTGAAACTGGGCTGTTGGAATGTCCGAACAATGATGCCTGGGCTCTCCCAAGATCTGCAAGACATCAGCGAAGCCAGAAAAACCGCCGTCATAAACAGCGAACTAAAGAGGCTCAATGTGGACATTGCCACTCTGCAGGAAACACGGCTGGCTGACTCAGGAACACTAAAGGAAAGGACTACACCTTCTTCTGGCAAGGAAAGAGTTCTGATGCCCCAAGAGAGCACGGAGTAGGCTTTGCAGTAAGGAACAGCCTGCTGAACATGATTGAACCAGGCAGCGGCGGTTCAGAACGACTCTTGACTCTCCGCCTCAACACCACCGAAGGCTATGTCACTCTCATCAGCGTTTATGCCCCAACTCTGTCCACCTCTCCAGACACAAAGGATGAGTTCTACGAAAATCTTGCATCAACCATAAGGAACATCCCCAGGACAGAACAACTTGTTCTCCTTGGCGACTTCAACGCCAGAGTGGGTGCAGACAATGACTCATGGCCCTTCTGCCTCGGTTCCTTTGGAGTGGGGAAAATGAATGAGAATGGACAGCGACTGCTTGAGTTTTGCGCCTGCCATGAACTGTGCATCGCCAACTCCTTCTTCAAGACGAAGCCTCAGCACAAAGTCTCCTGGAGGCATCCCCGCTCAAAACATTGGCACCAACTGGATTTGATCCTAGTAAGACGTGCCGCTATCAAAAACGTTCTCCACACTCGCTCTTATCACAGCGCAGACTGCGACACAGACCACTCTCTGGTATGTTGCAAGATCAGGCTACAACCAAAGAAGTTCCACTGCTCAAAGAAACAAGGGAACCCTCGCATTGACGTCAGCAAGATGTCTCAGCCAGATCTTGTAGAACAGTTCGCAGAGGCCTTTCAGAGAGAATATGATGCATTGCAGCCCAGAGACTCTGCCACTGAGAGATGGGAAACGCTACGAGACACCATGCATCGCATTGCTATGGCCACCTTTGGGAAGAAAATTGTGAAGTCCGACTGGTTTGAGGCCAAATCATCAGAGATGACTCCCACTCTTGAGGCCAAGTGTGCCGCACTCACCAAGTATAAGCGGTCACCCAGAGAGAAGAACCTGCAAATCCTCAAGTAAGTAAGTAATTAAGGTGCCAGAAGTAAGGTTCTGCTTAACGCCAGGCGCTGCGCAAACGAGTACTGGACAGAGCTCAGCGAAGAGATACAGAGTGCTGCTGAAAGAGGCAACATCCGAGGAATGTATGATGGCATCAAGAAGGCACTGGGACCAACACAGAGCAAGATCGCCCCCCTCAAATCCTCCACTGGGGAAGTAATCAGCAATCCTAGCCAACAGATGGAAAGATGGGCGGAACACTACTCCAACCTCTACTCCACACAGAACATGGTGTCCCCCTTAGCCCTCGATGCCATCAAGTGCATGCCGGTAATGGAAGAACTTGACGCAGAGCCAACTGCGGACGAACTCAGCAAGGCCATTGATAGCCTGACATCAGGGAAGGCACCTGGCAACGACGGAATTCCCCCAGACCTCATCAAGCACTGCAAGACTTCTCTTCTGCACCCTTTGCACGCAGTTCTCTGTCAGTGTTGGAATGAGGGAGCTGTACCACAGGACATGAGGGACGTCAAGATCGTCACCCTGTACAAAAACAAGGGCGAAAGGACGACTGCAACAACTACAGAGGTATCTCGCTCCTCAGCATTGTTGGCAAAGTCTATGCTCGGGTCCTCCTAATCCGCCTGCAGAAACTGGCTGAACGCGTCTACCCGGAATCACAGTGTGGTTTTCGAGCAGAGAGATCCACGGTAGACATGGTCTTCTCCCTTCGCCAAATCCAGGAGAAGTGCAGAGAGCAGCGGATGCCCCTGTATGTGGCATTCATTGACCTCACCAAGGCCTTTGACCTAGTCAGCAGAGATGGCCTTTTCAGGGCTCTCCGAAAAATCGGCTGCCCCCCCAAACTGCACAGCTTAATTGAGTCCTTCCACTCAAACATGAAAGGGATGGTGCAGTTCAACGGACACCTCTCCAAGCCCTTCGACGTACGCAGTGGTGTGAAACAAGGCTGCGTCCTGGCCCCAACCCTCTTTGGAATCTTCTTCGCTCTCCTCCTGAGGCATGCGTTCAGCACAGCGCAAGAAGGGATCCACCTGTGGACCAGATCAGATGGCAGGCTCTTCAACCTCGCCTGCCTCAGAGCAAGGACAAAGGTCCGTGAAGCCCTCATCAGAGACATGCTATTTGCTGACAATGCCGCAGTTGTGACCCATACTCAGTGGGACTTGCAGTCACTAATGGACCGCTTCTCCCAGGCCTGCAAAGATTTTGGTCTGACCATCAGTCTTAAGAAGACAAACGTCCTGGGCCAAGACATGCCATCTCCACCAGCCATCACCATTGATGACTACGAGCTTGAAGCCATCCATCAATTCACATATCTTGGGTCCACCATCACCGATAACCTCTCCCTTGACACAGAGGTCGACAAGAGGATCGGGAAGGCAGCCACAACACTAGCCCGCCTCACACAAAGGGTGTGGACAAATCTCAAGCTGACCACAAAGACAAAGATGGCTGTATACAACGCCTGTGTCCTCAGCACCTTGCTGTATGGCAGCGAGGCGTGGACCACGCATGCTCATCAGGAGAAAAGGCTCAATATCTTCCACCTGAGAAGCCTACGGCGCATACTTGACATTTCCTGGCAAGACAAGGTGACCAACACCGAAGTCCTAACCTGCGCTGGCCTCCCAACCATGCATACCATGCTGAGACAGCGTCGGCTGCACTGGTTGGGCCACGTTCGCCGCATGGAAGATGGTCGCATCCCAAAAGACATCCTTTATGGTGAGCTTGCCACAGGGCAGAGAAACATTGGCCGCCCACAGCTGAGATACAAAGACGTTTGCAAGCATGACATGAAGGCGCTTGAGATCAACACTGAGTCCTGGGAGGACCTTGCAGACGACCGCAACAGCTGGAGAACTACTCTCAAGAAACAGCTGCGGATTGGTGAGGACAAACTGTCAGCTGCTGCAGCAGAAAAGCGAGTTCACAGAAAAGGGATGACAGCCAACAGACCAGCATCAGCATATACATGCGACCGCTGCGACAGAGACTGCCTCTCTCGCATTGGTCTGTACAGTCACAGGCGACGCTGCTTGGACCAAGCAGACAGCCCATCTAGACATTAGAACGGATGTACTTTGTCCATGGTCAGTCATGACCGAAGGAGGCCTACTACTACTACTTCACTTTTAAAATTTAGAGATGATAAATGGAATGACTGGTGCTTTCAGCAAGGTCTTAGTCATTTTATGAACTCAGAGGTACAGCTACGCATGTTTCTGATCAATTGTTTTGATCTGACAACTGGTTTGTTTTTTACAATGTGATACCAATAGATGTTTTAGTTTTAACATACTTTCAGCTTTCATGTGTGCTCTGTGGTCAGACGTACTATAGTATAAACTACACAAATGCAGGAGTTATGTACCCACTGAAGTAAACTTTGCCAAAAGTAACTATGTGTGATCTGAACATTCTAAGATTGACTGATCTGTTAAAACTGTCGACTGTCTGCTTTATCTACTACATGTGCTGGCCCAAACTGCAATCACAGTCAACAACCATAGAATTCAACGCTAAGTCAAAGACAGAAACACTGACCTGGTGTGTCTTCAATCTCAATGAAATGTTCATCGTCGGGCACAGATTCATCCTCTGGTAATTCAAACAGGCCAATCAGGGCTTGCAAGAGCCGCGGCCTGCACACACACAGATATACCATTTCAGTACCATCATTATATATGGCTATATAGCCTACCTTCTACAGGTGCAGTGAGAAGGCTCGAAATTTGTTCAAGAAGAATCGCTGTACTGTACTACCTGTATGTACTGATAACTCTGATCTGTGTTCTCGTCTTCCAGTATGTGTACATCATGGCAAGAGGTCACTTTGGCTTCATATACTGTACCATGCAGCCTAATTGCATTATGGCACAAGTAGGGTGCCATTATTTAGCAGCTGATACTAATGATAATACAAACTGAAAGTAGACAAACTGAAAGTAGACCTTATAAGGCCTCATGATTTAGATCCACAGTCCCCTGCGCACTGGCATGGCCAGTGCTGACCCCATTCCCATCAATCTTCAGGCCACTATCATCACAAATGAACATGTTGCTACAAGCCAGCCATATTGTCATCCTTTATCTGAAAATGTGTGTGTGCATACAAACATGTTATTAAATGTAAAAGAAGTCATTCACTGACCACAGAGCCTCATAGTCCCCTTGAAGCATGACAGGTGCCTCTGTGAGAATCTTGGTCAGTCCAACAGCACAGATTTTGCGCTCTGTGTTCCCAGACACTTTCTGGAGGTCCACCAGAAAGAGACGCTCCACAACCATTGCAAACATCCTGCACACAAGCACAGCCAATTTGTACTAAACAAGACAAGACACATTCTGAAGGTCCACCAGAAAGAGACGCTCCACAATCACAGCAAACATCCTACACACATGCATGGTCAGTTCGTACTAAACAAGACAAGACACTTTCTGAAGGTCCACCGGAGATGCTCCACAACCATTGCAAACATCCTGCACACAAACACAGCCAATTTGTACTAAACAAGACAAGACACATTCTGAAGGTCCACCAGAAAGAGACGCTCCACAATCACAGCAACATCCTACACACATGCATGGTCAGTTTGTACTAAACAAGACGATACTTTCTGAAGGTCCACCGGAGATGCTCCACAACCATTGCAAACATCCTGCACACAAACACAGCCAATTTGTACTAAACAAGACAAGACACATTCTGAAGGTCCACCAGAAAGAGACGCTCCACAATCACAGCAACATCCTACACACATGCATGGTCAGTTTGTACTAAACAAGACAAGATACTTTCTGAAGGTCCACCGGAGATGCTCCACAACCATTGCAAACATCCTGCACACAAACACAGCCAATTTGTACTAAACAAGACAAGACACATTCTGAAGGTCCACCAGAAAGAGACGCTCCACAATCACAGCAAACATCCTACAACATGCATGGTCAGTTTGTACTAAACAAGACAAAAGTATTAATTACATTAATGATACGAGTATCCAGAATGTTTATGTTAATTTAATGAGTACTGACGCATGAATACAGAAAAAAAGAATAAATGTGAAACCAATATACAACTCACTTTGTTTGGATTCCATCAATCATTTCAATGAGGGCAGAAGCTCCATACTTGATCGCATACAAGCAAAAGAAGATGAGCAGACCTGTAATACACAAACATTACTATATAAAGAGCATATCTGTATATATTCAAATGACACACAGATCATCACAGTTATTGTGCTCCATAGCCAACAAAATGGTAGTATCTTTGCTATAGTACATCTCTCCAATGATTTGTGTGCAACTGCAGTTGCTGTTATATATGTGTATGTATGTGTGTGTTTATGTACATAAATGCTTGTGTTTGTTTATGAGTTTACACACACACACACACACACACATATATACATGCATATATATATATATATATATATATATATATATATATATATATATATATATATATATATATAATACACACACATACATACATACATATATATACACACACACACACATACACGCACAGACACACACATATACATAATTATATATGTGTGTGTGTGTGTGTGTGTGTGTGTGTGTAAACTCATAAACAAACACAAGCATTTATGTACATAAACACATATACATACACATATATAACAGCAACTGCAGTTGCACACAAATCATTGGAGAGATGTACTATAGCAAAGATAATACCATTTTGTTGAGAATTTGCCGGTAAAGCTATGCTCTGACACATTTTCAACGATCCATCCCTTATTGGGGAATTTCCTGATTTTAAGAAACATAGGTAACAATGTATACACAGAATCTGATTAATATGTTCGACTGTATGAAGTCAGTTTTATGTATTGTACAATTATCAATGTAAAAAATAAATTTGTAAAAACTGAAATAGAAAACAAGAACATCACTGGTATTACTCACTCACTTGAACTGTTCCAGGTTGGTTCCTCTCTTTTTGTTTTGGTCCTGGTCAATTGAATTACACACTTTCATTTAACCTTTTCTGTACAGCAAGTATGCCAACATAACCAATACCAAGGGTATGGCTCATTTCAAACAAATATATTGTTTATTGACAACAGAAAATAACAAGGTGGAATAAAATGGACCAACTTTCTTTTTTTTTACTTTTTATCTCTTTTGTCTAGCCTTTTGACAGCACTAACACTACTCACAACAGTCCAACACTTACTTTTGATATACTTGGTGGTTTTGGAGCTCTGAAGCCTCTGAAAGAGCAGGATGTATACCTGCCTCGTATACTGTGACACCAGTTCCCTGTGACAAGATTGCAACAATTTTCTTGCATGTAACTCCATAACATCATTCCCACCATCAAGAAAGCCTTGTATGGAACTCCATAGCATCATCCACACTATCAAGAAACCCTTGTCTGGAACTCCATAGCATCATCCACACTATCAAGAAACCCTTGTCTGGAACTCCATAGCATCATCCACACTATCAAGAAACCCTTGTCTGGAACTCCATAGCATCATCCACACTATCAAGAAACCCTTGTCTGGAACTCCATAGCATCATCCACACTATCAAGAAACCCTTGTCTGGAACTCCATAGCATCATCCACACTATCAAGAAACCCTTGTCTGGAACTCCATAGCATCATCCACACTATCAAGAAACCCTTGTCTGGAACTCCATAGCATCATCCACACTATCAAGAAACCCTTGTCTGGAACTCCATAGCATCATCCACACTATCAAGAAACCCTTGTCTGGAACTCCATAGCATCATCCACACTATCAAGAAACCCTTGTCTGGAACTCCATAGCATCATCCACACTATCAAGAAACCCTTGTCTGGAACTCCATAGCATCATCCACACTATCAAGAAACCCTTGTCTGGAACTCCATAGCATCATCCACACTATTAAGAAACCCTTGTATGGAACTCCACAGCATCTTCCCCCCTAACAAGAAACCATCAATCATTATAGCACTGCAAGAAAGTCTCACTGCAAGAAACTGTCTCAGATTCTGTGACTCTTCATGCCATGATCTTATGGTGAAATCAGTTTCAGTTTCCTCGACTGCTCCCATGGCCTGAAGTGAATTCAAATTGGGCTCTTTGGTGCCATTGTTCATGAGGGCTATTTGCTA
The DNA here is from genome assembly GCA_030674185.1 of Monoplex corrugatus. Taxonomy (NCBI): domain Eukaryota; kingdom Metazoa; phylum Mollusca; class Gastropoda; order Littorinimorpha; family Ranellidae; genus Monoplex; species Monoplex corrugatus. Next base: position 23,377,806 of record CM060313.1, on the reverse strand, counting down.
AACGACCATGGTGGTGGTCTTGCTGGGAGGGTCTCTCACATGGTCTGGTTCCATTACTAAGCCATTACATGTAATGTTATCAGTATGGGACTTTGCAGGCAGTGTTTTTGTTATGATGTGTAGGGGGCTTGGTAGGTGGTGTGTTTATTAACTTGGATCCGCTAAGACACTGTTGAACTCCATGGAAATGACTCAGCTACAGTGCAGGGTCTCCTCTGGTTGGTAACACCATAGCAGCTTGACATCTCTGGCTCTCCTGAGCTTCCCAGCTCTAGAACTTCAACGAAATGAACTTGGGGTTGATGGTGTGTTGTGGAAATAAACTGAGTAGCATGGGATCAACATGACTGAGGTGGCAAAGAAGTTGAGACAGAAAAAAAAATATCTAGCATGACCAATTATGAACCACTGACTGTGCCTTGGCAGGTACACGACTGAGGTGACAAACAAGTCGGGACAGAAAAGAAAAATCTCTTGCATGAAGAATTATGAACAACCGATTGCGGCTTGGCAGGCACCGCACAACATGTAAACATTATTTTAACAGATAAGACAAGAATTTACTTCTGAACCTCTGCTCAGCGAAGTTGAATCTGCCATTAAAGATCTAAAATGCAGAAAGTCTCCTGGTCTTGACAATATTCCTGGAGAGTTGTTGAAACACTCAGGTGATGGTGGACTCAAAGTAATGCATCACTTATGCTGCAAGATATGGAAGACTTGTCAGTGGCCTACAGACTGGAAGCTCCAGGAATTTGTCATGTTACATAAGAGTGGAAATGTCAAAGACTGCAACAATTATAGAACAATTGCACTGATCAGTCATGCCAGTAAAATACTGCTGATAATAATTTTAAACAGGTTAAAGCCAAAAGTAGAGGAAGAGCTATCCGACTGTCAGGCAGGCTATAGGAAAAACAGGGGAACAATAGATATGCTGTTTGTACTCCAGATATTGATAGAAAAGATTAGAAACACAGACCAAGAGATGTTCATCGTTTTCATTGACTACAGCAAAGCATTTGATAGCGTGATTCACCAAAGTCTTTTCCACTTCATGTTCAAAATGGGTTTTCCAAGACATCTGGTTTCCCTCATAGCTTCATTATATAATGATCAAAAAGCAACAATCAGATGGAATAATCAAAACTGCAAATTTTTTAACATCACTAAAGGGGTAAGGCAAGGTTGCATCCTGTCTCCACATCTCTTCAGCATATACACTGAACATATAATGAGAGAAGCAGACATAGAAGACATGGGAGTAAATATTGGTGGTAGAAACCTGTCAAATTTACGCTACGCAGATGACACAGGATTACTGGCAGACAACATTACAGGCTCTAGGAGGATCCTGTACAGGGTAGACCGGGTTGGAAAGGCAGCTGGGCTGGACTTAAATTCAAAGAAGACAAAGGTTATGCATGTTGCAGGCAAATATAACACTAGACAGGACCAGATCATGCTAAACCAAGTCCCTCTAGAAAATGTCAAGGACTTTAGATATTTAGGTTCAGTCAAGACACACGATGGAACATGCTCAAAAGACATAAAGATGAGAATTGGAATGGCCAAGAACAGTATGGTTCAATTGAACAATATTTGGAAAGACCACAGCATAACAGCAGACCTTAAGATAAAACTCTTAAAATGTCTTGTCTGGCCAGTGATGTTATACGGCTGCGAGGCATGGACAATGAAGAAAGAGGATGAAAGACGAGTGGAAGCAGCAGAGCTGTGGTTTTACCGAAGACTGCTGAGGGTCAAATGGACAGATAGGCGCTCAAATGAAAGCATACTGAATGAGTTGGGTACTACACGCAAGCTTCTAGTACTCATACAACGGAGGAAACTGAAATATGTTGGACACGCAATCCGTAATGAGAGAACAGACTTGATGTCCACTGTCCTCCAAGGTAAAGTGGAAGGAAAGAGAAACAGAGGACGGCCACCTGCATCACTTGCTAGAAACATCACAAACATCAGTGGCAAGAAACTCCAGGAGGTGGTCAGACTTAGCCAAGATCGAGAGTGCTGGAGGCAACTTGTGAGGACATCATGTGCAGCGGCCAACACTGTTCCCGGTGACGCCGACAGGTGAGACAGGTGAGACATATTTAGACTGACTTCCCAAACAATAACTTATAAATAGAAAAGGATACAACATTCATATTCCAACAAATTCATACAACTATGATCATTAATGGAAAAGATGTTACAATATAGAATTTGACAATTTCATCATATTCTTATTGTTTAACCTTTTGACTCCTGTTCCCTATTCATCAATTACAAAAACTTAACTTTTTGACTTACTCACCTTATCCACCAGCTTCCTGCAATAAGCCAGTAGATAGGGTGAGGAGTCAGAGTTAAGTTTTTGCTTTCCTAGCATCATTGACAATGCAGGATACTGGTGGACAGGGTGCAGGAGTCAAAGCCCAGCTGACTGCACAGAGCCATATCAAGGCTATAACCATTTCAAAATGTCTACACCACCCGGTTGTAAAAAAAATTCTGGAAAAGAAAATTAAATATACACATCAATGCATGTATGCACACAATCTAAGGAAATGCCCCTGGTATTGACCATTCCATCCAATTTATCACCAGAGAATTTCAAAAAACAAACCTGAACACAAATGTGAACATAACTAAGGACACTAGAGCATAAATTTTAAAAATTGGCCTAAATTACCTAAAAATTGCTCCTGCACAACACTTTTCTTAAGAGCAAAACATGCAGTCAATACATTTACCCAATTATCAATCCTTAGATTTAAAGCTTTATAGAACAAACACAGGTGGACAGACCAATACAGAAAAAAAGACGACAGAAAGCAAAGAAACAAAGAGAGTGATAGAAAAGAGGAAAATTCTAGCACAGAATCTCCAGAAAGTGGGGATACTATTTATACTGAAAGAACCCATGCCATCCCTATTAGGAAAATTGATAGGTTCTACTCATGTCAGTGGGAAGTATCAGCAGCAAGCTAAATAAACATTCTACCGTATTTTTTTAAGATAAACGACCAAGTCTCTCTTTGCTAGACAGGTAGTATTGTACATACACACACTTGCACAATCATTCTAGAAAACTCCCAAATAACTAAAATCCTTCAGGGCTATCCCAAACACATGACTGTTATTCTGATATTATATTAACTCACTGAGGCATAAACTCGATGATGGAGTTCAAGATATAGAAACCTTCATGGTCATGAGTTTTGGAAGCCAGCAGTTTCTGGAACACTCCTAGTAGTCCATTCTGGAATAAACAGCAATGACCTACATCAATAAAAAGACAAAGAAAACGTAATATGCAAGTATTCTTACCAACATGTAGTTTACATCATTACACATGACCAGAAAAAAATTTCACAGTCTCGGAAACAAAAACTGCAGTCATAAATACATAGACAATAAAATGTAATATGCAAGTATTCATATTAATATGTAGTTAATATAAAACTGCTGTCATAAATACATAGACAATAAATGTAACATGCAAGTATTCATATTAACATGTAGTTAATATACATGACCAGCACAAAATCTTAAAAGTCAACAGGCCTACGGAAAAAACTGCATTCACAAATGCCATAAACACGTATTTATATCAATTCTTTCCCCCATGAAAATTTGTTCAAGAAATTATGAAACATTTTATACACATACATTTTACCCTCTTTTTCTTTTTTTTTTTTTGCCAAGCCAAAACAGCATTCAAGAAGATGACAAGCATTCTTACCAACAAATGCCTATCAATTAACATCAGAAAGAGAGTCCTTGAATGTTATATAGAACCAATACTGTTGTACGGATGCGAGGCGTGGACAGTCAGCAAGCAAACCCAGAGCAGGATCAAGGCAGCCGAGATGTGGTTTCTCAGAAGAATGTTGAGAGTTCCATGGACAGCAAAGAAAACAAACGAGACAGTCTTGATGGAGGCAGACACAAGTAGATCACTCATAAGGATTAGGAAAAGACAACAACATTTATAAGCCATTTTATGAGGAAGGGGGATTTGGAGCACCTGGTCAAAACGGGAAAGCTGGAGGGAAAGAGAGCACCAGGTAGACCCAGAAGAGAATGCTGGACGGACTTGCAAAATGGCTGGGGATGGGGAGGGTGGGGGAGATGCTGGGGGCAACGAGAGATAGAGATGGTTGGAAGTCCATGGTCGCCAACACCATGTGGCAGGGCACCTGATGATGATGATGAGAAAACATTTTTCTCTCTCACAAAGCATTGCTCTAGAAAGGAAACCATTCTATTAAACCTTTTTAAAAACACAAAATGTTGCTCTAGAACTAATAACGACATACTAGTTCTCCCCTTCCAAAACACTGATCTTCCTGGCCTTACAACTTATCATTTTTTATTTCTCCCTGAGCTATCAACATACCAGTTTTTCTCCTTCAATCTGGTTGGCGCCCTGCATGATGAAGGCCTGGATGAGTCGCACAAGGGGCGGGATGTTGCCAGGTCTCTCCCACAGAACTGGGGCCAGCAGGTGGGGGAACAGAGCCATGTAGGTGTCGGGGACACGTGTGGCATGCACCTCCATCAGCAGCGACAGAATTTGGAATACATAGGGGATGAACTCTGCAAACATCCAACAAATTATTTATTTTCACTTACTGACTAATTGCAGGCAAATGATTTTGTCTGTCTGTCATTTTTTGTGGCAGAGCCTGTAAACAATCTTCAAGCTAATCATTTATCAACCCATTCCAATCACAGAATATGCATGGCTCATGTAACATGGAACTGTTGTGCACATCTGAGCCTATGCAGTGACCGGGCATCAAACTTGAACCAACAAAGTGTCTCTCCAAACTTTAAAGTTTACATTCAAAGTAAGTAAAAGTAGTTAACACTCTAGATGAAACTCACGTCTTGCCAAGTTCCATCTTCACCACCATAATGGTATGAGTGTGTTATGACTGTTTATTATGCAGTTTTTCTGAAAACCAGGACAGGGGAAAATGTTTGGAAGTTTCTTGAAACAGGTCCAAGGAACACTGTTGAGCTAAAAAAGATAACATGAAATAAATGCTGCACTGGAAAGGCTGCACAAAGTTGATAAGTTCTTATGGTCAAGCTGAATGTAAAAAAAGTGACAGTATCTTGCGTGAATCATACTTACAAAGAGCTATCATTTCTCTTCAATATGCAGTCCATGAGTTTTACAAGACAGTATTCACATAACTGTCATTAAAAAGCAGCATGCAAAATAGATTCTGATTCTTCCAAACTTTTTTATGTGCACAAGCCTTTAAATGCAATAACTGTCTGCAAATTCAGTTTTCAGATAAACACAACGTTTCTTGTCAAACATCACATGACAGATCACCAAAAGCACAGTAAATAAAATTAGTTTTAAAATCTGAGACAGACAATCTAAATAAAGCAAACCTTGGAGAAAGCAGCATTCCACTATCTTTCCTTTACATTACAGTATTAACCCTTTGAATCCCACATCCTGTCCGCGAGCATCCTGCATTGTCAACCATGCTGGCAAAGCAAACACTTAACCCCTTGATTCCCTCACCCTATCCACCAGTTTCCTGCAGGAAACTAGTGGATAGGAAAAGGGAGTCAAAAGGTTGTTTTTGCAGTTGGTGGATAGGGAGCAGGAGTCAGAGATGCTGCATCTGTGCAAAGCAATAATAACAAAGAAAAAAATGTGATGCATGCACTTTTCGTTTACAAAAATCCAAAGCCCATTTAATGTACAAAACAATTAGCCTACATACATGAAAAGAAAAAAAACATGATCCAACATTATGATAATACAAACTCCACGAAAACGAGCAATGTTCACCTACCCTGTGAAGACAGCGCAATGATCACCTACCCTGTACATCTTGCTGCAGGATGTCAGTGAAAGGAGTAAAGAGAGCTTCTTCAAACGTGGTGACAGCCTCAGGATTGTGTTTGCAGGTCGTGCGAATGGCCACACACAGACACTCGAACAGGTAGTGGTTAAAGTGTGGTTTGCTGGGGTTCTGCACAACATACATCACACATGATACAAAAGTCAACAGATATAAAGCATTAGAGAAAATCACTTCAAAGAAGTAAACCTAAAAATGTTACTTTCTTTGCAAACCATAGATCAAAAGAATTTTGAATACCATTGTGAGATATACAAAATTATTAAACAAAATCAATTTTTAAAAAAAGCAGACTGAAGGCATACATTTCTCATTTGGAGACAATACAGTGTTCAGAGTCTGAGTAAGTATTATCTTTGTGATTTCAATCTGGGATACATGACATCTATCCATTTGTTAAACAGGCTTGAGTGTACTCTAGCTCAGCAACTCTTTTGTGTGTGTGTGTGTGTGTGTGTGTGTGTGTGTGTGTGTGTGTGTGTGTGTGTGTGTGTGTGTGTGTGTGTGTGTGTGTGTGTGTGTGTGTGTGTGGTGTGTGTGTGTGTGTGTGTGTGTGGGTGTGTGTGTGGTGGGTGGGTGGGTGTGTGGGGGGGGGGGTGTGCAAGCCAGAGGGAGGATGACAGTTCAGGTCAGGGGTCACAAGCTCTGCTTCCCTTCTGTCTTCCCCTTCCCAGTCTGCGAGTGCTTCATGATCTGGAGATTTGGTCATTACTGTAATTCCTTTGGTGAATGATGAGAATGTGTGAATCAAGATTTGCTGCCTTATAATCATTATTATCAGTAGTAGTATCATTATTATTCCTTCATGCACGCATTCAGACAGACATAACTGTCATCAGAAATTCACACTGCCAAACACACACACACACACACACACACACACACACACACACACACACACACACACACACACACACACACACACACACAAACTACACACACACACACACACAAAACTATAACACCACAAAAAAAAAAAAAAAAACAAAGCTGAAGAGAAAAACCATTTACCTTGCTAACAACAATTAGTTTCTGTGTCAGTCCTTGCAGCAGCTGTGGAATCATGGGAAGCATATTTTCCTGCAGTAACGTCATTGTTCTCATCACCGCTGGAATTGAAAACATGAACTCACATCCACTCCCTGCTGATTTACATATTCATTAATATTTCAATACATGAAATTCTATATGACTGAAAATATAATACTTGTGACGAACTGGGTACAATGATAGCAAGAGAGTGTACCAGACTATCGTGCATTTGGATGTTCAATAGCAACAGACAAGAATGAAGTGTTCAGAAATGCTAAGCAAATCAACAGAAGAATACTCAGTACATTTTGAAAGAAGTTAAAATTACATTTTGCAAAAACTTTCTTTTTCTACTCAGTACACTTTGCAAGAAATTAAAATTCAATCAATCAATCAATCATGTCGAGCTTGCTCGGCTATCCATGACATGTTTCCTCCATCCTTCTCTGTCAGATATTGCAGTAGGTAGTTCATCATACTGACAGCCCATATCATCGATCAGTTGGTCGATGAAGGTCATCTTTGGACGTCCTGGTCTTTGTTTGCCATGACTGGGTCTCCATAGTAGAACATCTCCCACCAGTTCTTCTTTGCTACGCCGGCAGTGTCCCGCGAAACGCAGTCTTTATTGACGTATTGATTTACTGATTGGTGGGATCTTACCATATAACTCTTTGTTAGTTGGATTAAAATTACATTTTGTGTTTAGCAAATTCTACTGGGTGACAAAGTTAGATGGGTAAAGATGATTGAAAAGAACCTCAGACTGTTGACAGGTGGAGCCTCTTACTACAAAACACCTGATGGGCACTAATTTGGGTAAGCTAGCCAGAAGATTTTAGAGACTTCAAGAGGGATTCATTGCACTCGGACAATTCCATATGCGCTCCACCCAAATCTGCCACTATGTGGCAGATGCCCTTAGCCTACTCAAAACCCTATGTGCACTGGCAGGGTCTTGAAATGGTGAGGAGGATGGGAGGGGGGGAGGGGGGCGGAGGGGGGACAGGACTATGAAACTCTATGCTGACACAACCTGAATGATGGAAACATTAAGACAGGCGGTGAACAAACTTATTCTCAGGGCCTGTTCAATGGTGCCTCAAGGAAGAGACCTAACCAGCTCTTGTGGGAATGGGATGCCAAGTGGCTCTGATAGAGGGCACTGTGCTTTAAACAAAATAACAACAATGCACATTTTGCTGTTGAGTTGATGAAATAATGTACATGTAATTTCTGTTATGGAGCTAGTCAAGGTTTGATTTATGAGTCACTTCTAGTCAGAACCTCCAAATCAACAAAACCACTTCTCCACTAATTTTGACTGCTAACGGTAAACCTGCCAGGGAACTTCAGTTTATTACATGATTTATTACATTGTAGTCGATCAGCTTTTGTGACACATAGCATGTTCACTGAATGTAATTTCAGCAACAACAACAAAACAAAACAAAAACCAACATACAAACAAAATTTGCTTCTGCTCAATTTAGATAAGCTATGGTGTAACTAATCTTTATAATTTTGTGAACTGAAAAATTCAAGCATTGAAAACTGCTACTACACACTGCCAAGGTTACTATTTTGCTTACTAAAAATTACAGTAATAAGTGAATAATACAATTCTCTTTTCTTTTTGCAAAATACCATGCCGGGTCTATACAATCCTTTCTTTTCTTTTTGCAAGATACCATGCCAGGTCTATATTCCTAGCTAAGTTTTTTAAGAGCTCCAGTAAGTAGGGGATGGGAAGACAGAGATAGAGATAGACGATCAGGTCTTTACCTTTCATGATGTATTCATTCTCTGCAGAAGCTTCCTTGTTCATGGCACCAAACAGATTGACCATCAAGTCAGTGGCAAAAGGTTTCACATCCTCCACAGTGAACCTGATCAGTAAAAGACAACGAACAGGATCAGACACATTCTGGCCTCCACAGTCATGACAGAGGCAATGCTGCAAAATGATATAATCAAAAAAATGTAGATTCTTGACCTCAAGAGACTTATATCCTTACAGCAATGTAATATCCAGGGACATGGCTTAATGGGCCCAGTAGCTAAGTTGCTTAGGATGATGGACTTCAATCAGGTCAGTTTCAGCTTGCCCAATTAGTCCCAGGGTAAAGGATGAAGATTATTCCAATTTTCCAGGTCAACATATGAGGACCTGCAGATGCCTGACCCCCCTTCATGTGTATACGAAGACAGCAATCAAACATATAATGAAAAAAAAAATGTTTTTAAAAAAAATCATGTCAGCCATTGCAAGTGGTCAGTGACAATAGAAATCCAAAATCACCCAGTGTAGAATCCCTTCCCCCCACCCCTTTTCAAAAAGGAATGTATGACTGCCTGTATGGCTCGATAATATCCACCAAGACATGAGTACACAGACTGTGCAATAACATATTGCCTGCACAGTGTAGGCCAGTCAACCAAAAGAGCATCCAAAAAATGCAAACCAAACAAAATGTTTGTGAAACAGTTCGAAACACTAGAATCATCAATCAGTCATGTATCACACTTGTTTACCCAAAATATCTTTTCATCAGATTCAGACAGTTGTATGTGATCCTCCATCATGTAATAAACTGAAGTTCCCTGGCAGGTTTACCGTTAGCAATCAAAATTAGTGGAGAAGTGGTTTTGTTGATTTGGAGGTTCTGACTAGAACTTTACTTTACTTTATCCGTCCTCTTATACCATCTTGGGCGTCGAGGGGAGAAAGAGCTTTCTGTCTGCGGCAAGTTTGAAGGCCTGGTTGAGTGGGATGTTGTGGGTCTTCAGTGTTTCTTTCACACCCTCGATCCAGGTCTTCCTCGGTCTACCCCTTGCCTTGTACCCTGACACCTTTGTGTTGTAAGCTTTACTGGCAAGCTGGTGAGGTGCCATGCGTGTCAGGTGCCCGAACCACCTGGTTCTCTGCTGTTGGATGTAGTGGAGAATTGGTGTTGTTCCAATCATTTCTCTGATCTTGATGTTCTTGATCTTATCATGTCTGGTTTTGTTGACTGCTCTCCTTAGACATCTCATCTCGCAGGTGGTGATCTTTCTTTCAAGACTTTTGGTAAGGGTCCATGTCTGACACTGGTAGGTCAAGGTTGGTCTAAATATGGACTCGATGAGTTTGGCTTTGGTCTCAATGGGGATGTTGGGGTGTCTTAGGAGTGGGGCAAGCTGGTAGCTGACGCTGTTGGCCTTTTGAACTCTTGTCTCGATCTCTCTGTTGAGACGTTAGCAATCAAAATTAGTGGAGAAGTGGTTTTGTTGATTTGGAGGTTCTGACTAGAAGTGACTCATAAATCAAACCTTGACTAGCTCCATAACAGAAATTACATGTACATTATTTCATCAACTCAACAGCAAAATGTGCATTGTTGTTATTTTGTTTAAAGCCCAGCTGACTGTGTTGAGCAATATCAGTATTATACCCATTTCAAAACATACACAATACTTTCAACAAGACAAAAAAAAAGGACAAGAAAATTAAGTACACATATCAATGCATTCACTCACATAATCTAAAGAGATATTCCTGGTGTTGACTACTCTAATTTATTACACAGGGGATTTAGGAAACATACCATTCCTGGTGTTGACTACTCTAATTTATTATACAGGGGATTTAGGAAACATACCTAACTACAAATTTAAACATAACTAAAAACACTGAAACATATAAAAACGGGCTTAACTATCCAAAATTGCCTCCACACATCACATTTCCTCGGAACCAAAAATGCACTCAATACATGTACCCAATTATCAATCCTAAGAGAAAGTACATAAGACTTAGGCAGAAACAAAGTGAATGACTAACTGATGTATACTTGCTAAGGAAACTTTAGCACTGATGTTGCAAAATGTTTCCATTCAATTATCTCAAAACAGTGATCTAGTGGAATAAGAAGTACCTGTTACTCAGCCATTAACTGTCAGATTTAAAAATGCACCATGAGAAACAAAAAGGCTTTTTGAAATAGAAAAAAAGAAAGAAATTTAAAATCTGGGAACTATTCTGTGCTGGATGGTTACATGTTTGAGAAAGTTACAAATACCATGATACCTACCTTTCTTTCCATTTTACTTTCCATCATTATATTATCATCATTGCTTTTAATATTAAATACAATGTCTAAATAAGACCAAAATATGCATGTATAAAAACTATTTTTGTAACCTATTTTGAGTTTTTGGTTTAGCTGTTGTTTTCTTCTGGTTTGTTTTTTATTTTGTTGTTTGTTTTCACTTTTTTCTTTTTTTTTTTTCCACCTCCATTCTTTTCTTTCCTTTCCTTTAAGATTATTTTGAAAAACAAATACCAAATAAACACCCACCTCTCAGTTTTCAAAATATTTTGTTCCTTCTTCAAATATGAAGGTAACAAAATGAGAAGTTTTCTTAGTTAATCATACTCATTTTAAAATTCTGTTTGTTCATGTATTCATTTACAATTCAGTTTGTTTATGCATTCATTTACATATCTATTTTCATTATTGTTATATTTGTAATAATGCAGGTTCTTCATACCATACACCTAAAACTATTATGTGTCTGCCAAGCAAAATTATCTCAGTAGTTTTAGGTGTAACAGGAAAAACTATCAAAACACAAAAGAAGGAATTTAAGCAGAGTTATCTTAACACTGGATAAAGACGAAGACAAGAAAAGCCAACTTACGCAGCAACATTAGCATTGCGGACCATGAACAGACGCTCAATGGTGTGTGCAGCATAAGTGTGCACCACAAAACTCTCTGCCGTCAAGAGACGCATCAAGTGGGGCAGACTGCTCACCAACACTTCACGAGGAAGCTGACAAAATACACAATTCTCTGTACATATTTCGACTGAACTAAAATGAAGAATCTTACATGGTACACAATTCCGGGTTAACTGTCATTCAATCCAATCTAATGAATCTGACAGGCTTAAGAAGACTTTTATTCAAATCAAAGTGATAAATGACCTAAGCCACTTTTTATTTATATTAAACTGATGAATCTGACAGAATACTTGTTGGTCACCTTACTTCACACTGACATCATAAGCATACATCAGAGGCAGATTAAGTCTCACAAATGACTCCTAGTTAACTTTATCCAAACCAAACTTATCCCTATAGGCCAAACCAAACTATCTTAATAATAACATATTACAGCCATGTATACTATCCACACCAATCCATCTTAATGATACAAACATTACAGCCATGACACATTATTGACACCAAACTAAATACTACACACTTTACAGCCATGATACATTATCCACACCAAACATTATCTGCACTAAACTATCTTGATACTACACACTTTACAGCCATGATGTATGACAATATGTTACTTCATCTGACAAAACATACAGACAGGTTTTATAGTCATGACAAATGACACCATATTATTCAAACAAAACAATTATAAAAATAATACAAAATATTCAATAAATAAGGAAATGCTGCTTTCAACTCCCTTGTTTTGTTTGCATACATACTGACACATCTGACATAAGTGCACATTCACTTTTACACACACACTGCGCACGCACGCACCGCACCACCACACACACCACACACACACACACACACACACACACACACACAACACACACACACACACACAACACACTCTCTCACGCACACACAAATACATTCAGTTCCGATATATACACATATCAACAAATTTTTACTTACCTGACTGCGGAAAACCATCAAGTACTTGATAGCATCTGCCTTCAAGATAGCATTCTTGTTGACTGCAACAACATCACGTATAAACTGTTTCCTTGATTGTTTTAATTTCCTCTAGAATACTTCAAAATCATGAACAAGAAGACTAAAACGTCTTCTTTGGCCAAGTGTCCATGCAATTACACCAGCAATATAGTTGATCTCTCTCTTTGTCACACACACACACACACACACACACACACACACACACACACACACACACACACACACACACACACACACACCACTCTCACACACACACACTCTTAACCATTAACCCTTTCGCTGCTATCATGCTTTGCTAAGGCACATGCTAAGAATTTTTTAAGAAACAGAAATCACGCTTATTATTTTCAACTGCTTATAATTCAGAAGGTATTGAGGATAGATACATAAAAGTATATATCAAATGAAAGGAAATTGAATGAAGATTGTGTTTATAACAATTTCAAAATGAAATAATGTACCAGTGTCACATGTACTCTTTGAAATGCAATTAAAACAAATTTTTAAAGTCAATGATGATGTAATCGAGTGATGCAGGACCTAACAGCAGTTTATAGCACACTTTGATTTGAAGATATAGACTGTACAAAAGTCAGAAAGCAGTGTTCAGCCACAATATAAGCACAGCCTAGCCACACATAAAATGAAAGGGTTTTATCTCCCAGTGTCTATCGCCAGTAAAAATGCTTTTGAGTGTGGCAGCTCCGGAAGCAGTCTTCCAAACACAGTCCTCTCCTCCCTCCTCTTGCTCCCTTTCCCCTTCTAGCAGGTCCAGCAACAGCAGGTCCAGCAACAGCAGGTCCAGGCCGAACATCATCACCATGCTGCTATACCATACCTGTAGCACAGTGAAAGCAAGGATTCATATTTCCACAGAAAAAATTTCATGAAATAAAAAAAAAGTAACACACACACACACACACACACACACACACACACACACACACACACACACTGACATTGGTAGCATGCTAAGACCCCCATGCCACGCCCCCTTTCATTTTCCTCAAGCAAACACCGCAAAGAAACCCAGAGAGTACTGCTTCTACCAAAGTGACTTCATTACAACATTGTTTTTGTCAGTATTATCACTGAATGCTTTCAATTTCCTATAAAAAGTCACACCAACAGTCTCTCTCTCACACATACACACACACCCCTCTTCTTCCACCCTACACCTCACATAAACACACACACGCCAAGCAGACAGTTCTCCTCACACAAACACACATAGGCCCGGGAGATAGCGCAGGGCAGATGTCGACCAGAAAAACAAATCATCAACAAGACACACACAGCGTGACTGCCAGCGAGCGAGCGACGAGTGACACGCCCCAACCACTTCAAAGTAGGTCGAACACACTGCCCACTCGGTCACTGGCTCGCTTGCTGACCAAGCCCAAACAAAGGGCTCAGCCATATAACACACACACTTAGCTGTTCTATTTATAAATATACTGAGAAGAAAAGCAATACAATCATGTTATAAAATGAACAAAGCTCTCAAATACACCTACTTGCATCTGGAACAATCGGATCTCCATAGGCCTACTCTGATACAGACGATGAACCACCAAGAGCTTCTTCCACATCAAAATCTGGGTCGTTGGCACCAACTTCACGAAATTCTATGCCAGCTGGCTTGAAGTCTTCATCTCCACTGTCTTGATCTCGAAAAATCTCTTCAATAACTTCTGCAACTGTGTAGCCTGTAGGTTCATTGTGGGGCAGCCATAACTTCGAAAACTGCAAGTTCAACTTCGTAGTATCTTGCCAATCAATCGTGATCAATTATGCAAATGACCTAAATAACTTGAACAAACAGCACTCAAACTCAAAGAGTGAAGAATTGTCAAGGGACCTAATCAAATCGACGGAAGTTTTTAACGCACGAAACGACCGACTAAATGGAAGCCTATCAGTTCACTTTTTACATCGGATGAAAGCAAATTTTGTCGTCTTTTTGACTGTGTAAATGGTTTGTTGATATCTGACCCAGCTTATCTCCGCGAGGCGAGTTTTCAAGGTAGGTGTCAAAACCGCGTTCCGATTTCGTCGTTCCAGTAGCAGCAAAATCGCAATTTAGTACCCATCATCAAAAGCATATTTCAAACGGTAAATGTTACACTTATTGATTTATTTTGACTTTAAACAAAGCTTAAAGGATCACAGACCAACATGATCTATGTTTTTTATTTCTGACACTGCATTTTGTTGAGAACGAGCAAGTTGAAAACCAGTGAAAAATCGCACTTTGCCGTACTTTTCGCCGCCCGCGAAGAGCACTTTGGAATACCTATTCATACAGACTTTCCAGAAAAAAAATTAGGGCCTTTTAGGGCCTTTTTTAGGGCCTCAAATTTTTTAAAATAGGGCCATCAGGGCACAGAAAAAAGCTGAAAAGTACTCGCCATTGCCTCCCACAGATGCCATTTCCTCCAATACAGATCTCCAAACAGCAAGCACTTTATCACTTTCTGGTATGAATCTTGTCGATTCCATGTCCGTATGAAAACAAAGAATTATTTAAGGACACTGCCGCTGTAGCACTCGCCTTCTCCAAGTCTGAATGTTTCTTCCCTTTTTGGTGAGTTTGAATGGCTTTTTCACCCATTTTCCCAAGCTGAAACCCCTTCTTACAAAAACTACAATAGAACTGGTTTTTGTCTTTATCTCGGCGAAGCCAGGGTTTATATTCAGACTTATCAAGCCACAGATCTTGGAATACACACTTCCCCATGTCTCTGAGCGAAACTGATCAAAAATCTGTTAAAGAAACTCTCAACAGAATGTCAAATTTCGTTGAAAATGAACCGTGGTCTTGCTTCGATCAACACATGGAAAATCCAAGATGGCGGACAGCACAGTTACTTTGTCGTAGTTACTTCCCTTGATTGACTTTCCACCATGATCAGTCGGAACTGATTTGGCATTTACCTATTATGAAAATCGGTTTTTGTTTTGTTTCTTTAATTTCTAATCATTCTTCTTTGATTTTGTTGTTGTTGTTGTTTCACAAATTGTTTTAAGAATTTTTTTTATTGAGGCTGTTCTGGTTTTAGGGCCTTTTAGGGCTTCCATCCTCTTCAGTTTGATTTTTAAGGCCTTTTAGGGGCCCCTATTTTTTGTCTAAAAAGATTAGGGCCTTTTAGGGCCCTGTGCGAACCCTGTTCTAGGACGAACGCCGTTTGTGCACACGCACACACACACACGCACGCACGCACGCACGCACGCACGCACGCACGCACGCAGCACACACACACACACACACACACACACACACACACACACACACACATTTACAGCCACACACAGTCCTCGAATACAAAAGCACAAAAATACACACGTACACGCACATGTTGAAAAGAGAGAGAGAGAGAAAGAGAGAGAGAGAGGCAAAGAAAGACAGACAGACAGGCAGGCAGACAGAGAGAAAGATGGGGGTATTCTGTATTAAACAGATTTTACAGTATAAAGTATGTACAAGTGCCATTTGTTGTGAATTTGTTCCTTAATATCAGGCTCCGCTTCACCATAAAAGACAACAGGAAATTCGCAGCGGCTTCAGGGAGACAAAACAGAAAGATGCTGAAGCTTCAGCATGTGAAGGACTTATAGATTATTGAACATGTGTACAAATGTGCTATTTCAAGGAACTGTATGATTTTCTGTTGGTGTGTGTGGAGAAAGGTAATGACAGAAGAGTGTGTGTGTGGTTTTTGCTGGCTTGTTTTATGTAAATTAAGAGCCTTTGACCTGCTGCCTTCAACCAGTCAACCAGTAGATAATGCAAAACAACAAACAAAACGATGCTGATCTCAGAAAATCTCTCTCTCTCTCTCTCTGTCGCTCTTTGGGGGTTGAGGTGGGGTGAGAGTTGAAACAATAATCAGAAGATGGCCTTGTTAGTTGCAACATATGTATTGCAGAGATTACAAGAAGCGCATGTGTCAGTTTTAGTATAGTAACCTGGCACGAGAGACCTACAATACATTTCATCGTCTGACACACAGCCAGGTTTGTTATCATCAGAAAAGATGGGAGCGGCTGCTCCTGCGCTCACGGCAACCATCCAGCCGCCGGCTTCACTTTCGCTAGTAAGGCCAGATAGAGAGTGGCCCCTCTTATTGTCTACCCTCTTTGATACTACTGCTGAGTTTGATGCCACTGGACATCAGAATTTTGACTTGCAGTCAACTGTATGGGTTGTATCACATAAAATCCTCGTTTATATTAGTTTTTGAACAGATCTGCTTAAAACTTTGAGAAATTAAATAAAATTGATTGCTTGATACATTGTTCAACATTCTACTACAAAACCAAACCATATTTGAATATTTGATTCAACCATACCAAAGATGTTTTGATTTTTGTTTCATATTATGTTTACAGTGAACAATCAGCATCAGCATCGCCATTTAACAGATCACTGTCACTATTTTCAAAAAAATATTCCTTGGAAATGTCAACAAAATCACTGTCAGAGCCACTGTTCAATCTTCATCATTCACAGTGCTAAGTTTGTGCACAAAAATTTCGTTGAACATGCAATGAGCAGTGTAAAAAAAAAACTTTGCTTTACTATCATTTCAAATGAACAAAACAATGTTAGTCACATGAAGTTCAGAGAGTAGGTTTCCCTGAAACTCTTGCATGGTAAATTCCTACCTTCTTCTGTAGTCCTGGTAAGAGTGAAAGCTGAAAGTGGCAATCATGATCTGCCATCTGACAGACTCCTTGAGGCTACCCAAAACCTTAAGCAATGGTTTTATAATTCAATAGAGGAAAGAGAAAGAAAATTTGCATCAAGATCATGATACCTTTATCACACATTACTCACCTTCTGTGGACTGGAGGTCAGGCAAGATGTGTCCCTGGTAGAAGTCCACAATGTTGACCAGTTCACTGGTCTGGGTTACTCCTTGCTGCCCACACAGCCAACACATTGCACTTTCTGGTATTCACAAAACCTATCTTCTCTTTTCATTAAGAAGTGCTCACACTCCAAGACTTTACACTTCTCATGCTTTCCATCTGCCCCAATCTTCAGTGCAAATGAAAAGAGTAGCATACAACAATATATATACAAAACCTTCACTCCTTACACTCTATTGGGGCTGGGTCGCATCCAGGTCAGAACTGTTGGAAACCCTTCTGCTGCCGCCATTTTTTCCACAGAAAATTGTCCACCACCTGGGTTTAAACTCACACATCCATGGTGGTATGGATCTTAACTCACACATCCATGGTAGTATGGATCTTAAGGCCAAGTCACCCTTGTGACAGATGTTTAACTCCTTAGCTATTTCACCAGATTTGTGTTCAAGGGCAGGTCATATACAGATCTGAGGATGAAACTGATTCTAAGAGGGGCTATATGTCACATGTCATTCCAGCTTAGACTTCTTTGCTGCTTCCCAGTTTATCAGTATTTAGTACTTCATAGTTTATCAGCATTTAGTACTTCATACTTGATACACTCTAAGTCCATTAGACAACAAATAACTGCTGATAAATAATGTCACTGTAATCTACCCACTATATTCTTGACAAAATGTCTTATTGTCAGTGGCGAGTGGAAATCCCTCTCACTAACCCCACCCTCACTTCCTTGAACATTATCATAAACAAATGCTGGTCTCTACTGCACATCACGGATGCACATTTGTAACACTACATAAAAGGAGCCAAGAACTGTGACACTAAATAGTTGATGGCACAAATTTCACACATCCACAACTTTAACACATCTTTTCGCTCTAATGACCTACCTTTTGTGTCTTGCCTTTGGAAGCCAGAGAGGTGACCAGGTAGAGGGCCGAGTCCTTGCTCTTCCAGTTTTGAGCAGGGTCCTTGGAATAATTCTGTACAAACAGTAAACTGCTTCAGAAAAAAACTTAGTGTTGTGAACTACATGGATTCTGAGTGTGTGAATATGTGTGAGAGAGAGAGAGAGAGAGAGAGAGAGAGAGATGTGTGTGTGTGTGTGTGTGTGTGTGTGTGTGTGTGTGTGTGTGTGTGTGTGTGTGTGTGTGTGGCGCACGCGCATGCATGCATGTGCATATGCGTAATGTACATAATGGTGCGCATGTACGCCAGTCAGATATTACTGTCATAGCTACATGACCTGGTGATCATATCTCCCATCATAATGTCTAACCTTGCATGTAAATTTTCATGCCAACTCTTATATGAATGTACAACAGAGAGAGCACAGCCATACCTCCAGCAGACCCTGAATGTAGGTAGAAAAGTTGTGGATGACAGGCCCCTCAAAGGACTTGCTGAGGGCCTGCACCAGGTCACACGCTGCTCGCCGTCTTGTGTCCACATCTGTAAACAACGCATCACACAGAATAAATAATAACCGTCTTTATCAAAATGAATGCCAAATTTTCAGAAAAATTATTGATCACAGACAAGCAATAATAGTTTATATCCAAGTGACTGCAGGTGTTCAAATAAATCATAACAGAAACATAACAAAACTAGTATATCCAGTCCACCTTCAGTTTTGGTTTTTGTATATTCTGATTGACAAGGATATTTACAGAACACTTTGATTTATAAAAGAAAGCAACTGTTTTTCACTGTTGCACAAAAATGACATCTAAAAGTAGCAATGCCGTGCGAACCGAAACGCGACGTCAAATTTGTGGTACCAAAAACTGGGGAAAACCGGGCCGGCCGCAAAATTGGGGGGTCTTCAGTTCAATCAAGTATTACTGCCTCTTTAATCGGTGTTTCATTCTTATTTTTTGTCTTATGTGAATAAGAAATGAATAAAGATTTGAATGATTGCCTTTTTATATACTTAGAGCGAAAATGGAATTAGTTATTTGATGAGAAAGTCGAAAATCCGCGTTTCGGGCGCAATCGCGGCGACGGTATGCGTTTAGAATCGAAGTTTGTTCGGGATGCTTCACTATTTCGGTCGGTACGGCTATATTTGTGAACCAATCACATTGTAATTTTGCAGCCAATGAGAATTAATGTAACAGAATGATATATCCCGACGACAGCTATGTGTGCCAGTTTCGAACAGAGATCGACGCTTCCAAAGTTTTGCTTTTTTTCATCGGAAAAGTTTGCAGGCAAGTCGCCATTTTTGGAACTTGTCGTCGGCGGGATTCGATTTTACATGCTTTTTTCTATATATTAGTGTAATATGAAATCAATTTGATGTAAAATACGGCCGTACGCCAACTTTTTACATGAGGATCTGTACCAGATCAATGTCGGAATGTGCCGACGCCAGTAGCCTGAGTAGGCCTACAACGCAAAACAGAATGCTGTGCAAGTTTCAGCTCGGCAAGTTTTGCGCTGTCAAAGACTAGATCTACAATCAACAGATAAAGTTCTGTTTTATCTGTAACATTGTATTTTTCAAGAAAAGGACAACTGCGTTTGAACTCGATTCAGAGTTGTTAGCCGAAGCTTGGTTTGTCAACCATTTCCTTCCCGAGGTCATGCTAATTTGCATGTCGCTGTGTAGACCTGCTCACCCCATGACGGGCGAGCTTACTACTAAAAATACTATGTGATCGACGGGCTTCCCGGGGCCATGGAAAATGGGTTTGCCCAAACAGAGGGGTGCACATACCCGCCTCCTCCAACTCTCTCTCTCTCACTCAAATTTTAAATGAATGAATAAACAGATCTAAATAATTTTTTTTTCAAATCAACAAACAATTCTGTGCAAGTCATTGTACTTTCCTTGACATGAATATCTCTCTCTCTCTCTCTCTCTCTCTCTCTCTCTCTCTCTCTCTCTCTCTCTCTCTCTCCTCTCTCTCAGAGAACAAGAAATGAATAAATAAGTAAATAGGCCCCAGTACATTCATATCCAAGTCATTGTTAACAGGCATGATCCTCTCTCTCTTTCTCTCTCTCTCTCTGACAACACACACACACACTAATACACACAGAGATTTAGAATGTCACAAAACAAAATCTTCTGTTCATTGTTATAATATTCTTTATTTAGGTTTTGAAACTGAATAGAAGGCTATGAGTTGTATTATTTGTAAAGTAGTCCATCCATTAGCTTACGTAGTTGTTTCAATTTGTAGCAGTATCTGGAAAGGATATGCCTATTGTCATTAATTTGTTTTAACGGGAAGATTGCATCTTATTTAGTAGTAGCCTATTATTGATTCGTATTAAAGGGCAAGAGTACACTAGAAACACTTAGCAGGATTGCTCTGCTTTGGTGGATTTTTACCAGTAATATGCTAAAAATCAAAGTCACGAGTTTGGGCTTAATGTTAAAGTAATATTGATGTGGAGACTATGCATTATGGTTTCCTTTCCTTTCCAGTCTCTCAATGAATAGTATATATTATGCAGAAATTCATATATTTCTCTATTGTAGGAGTTAAGTGACCTGTTCCTGAATGGCGAGTGGTCCCATATCCTTCAGAAGTTTTCTTTGGACGCTGGCTGTGCTAAGTGTTCGGGGACTTGACTCATCCACAGTCAGTCAGTCACTTTTCTAAACACTGATGAATAAAATAAAAATCAAATGTACTGTGCAAAAATCTTGTCTGATATGTTTTCCTCTGTGTGTGTGTATGTGTTGTATGTGTATGTGTGTGTGTTTAGTTTTTAGTAGAATATTGATCAGATGATATTTTTGGATAGCCTGCAGCATAAAAGCATGCAGTAATTTTTAATATTTCAACTATTTAAGTGACTCCAGAAGTCATTGATTCTCAGATTTCCTTTTATATGTACAGAAACTGATGAAATATTACAAATTATTCACAAGACTACTGAAGTAGCGAGTCGTGACTTTTTTGGTTTAATTTGCAGTAATAAGACACTTGAACGATGAGCAAAATGATTTTATATCTATCTCATGAAATGATTATATATCCTTGTTTTGTTTCTAGCTTCATTTTTGTCTGTTATTAATACAATATGGGCAATTATTAATGAAAAACAGATAAAACATGCCAAATATCACATGTTTTCTGTAAAAAGACAAAAATGGCTCGTCGCAGAGTTACGATAATGGTTTCATTCAATTTGGCATACAAAAATACATCAACAATCAAAATTTTATGAAATTTGGTCCTGTCTGTCTCTCACAATTACAAAATGAATGTCATTTCCAGCAAAATCAGCATACCATGCCATTTGATGGGTTTGTTCTGTGACAGCTGGTCCTTCTTTGTCCCACTAAAACATGGTACCAAAATTTAAGAAATTTTTGACGCTTCAAATTCGAATATCTCGTGAACTAATGTCCGATCTGAAAAATTTAAACTGCTTTTTACTCAGAACAACAATATCTTCAAAACCATATAAATCTTTTAACTCAAAACCCAATTTCAATTTTTCATGCGGCATTGCTACTAAAAGCCACAAAGACTCTTCATATAATCATACTAAGAACTTGGATACACTACATTTTGATCATAGCACCTTAAACTTTTACCATCACTTCACATCATTAAAAAGTGTCTTTTTCATATTTCATAGAGTATTACTCTGCATTAGATATACATCAAAAAGAAGACAGAAGTTTAAATATACAGATGAAGAATTGACAACAACAAAATTGTACAGTGTATGTTTGATTAATTTTAATAACATATCAAAATCATGTAAAATATACATGTAGATGCATACCTGAGCCTTCAATGTCCCTGCGGATGTATTCTTCTGGGTTGTCCTCAAACAGTTCTTCATCAGTTGCTAGAAAAAGTAACACAAAACAGATTCGCCATAAAATAACAGACATATTCGTCTTAAATATGTATCCATCCCAATTTCAAAGTAACATAACTATACCCATCTTCATTTAGTTCAAGCAAAGTTTCTATGAATACAAACAAACAAACAAGCAAACAAACAAAAAAATAATCTGCAATTTTTAAAAACATTACCAGTTTCATACGCACTTTCATATCAGTACTTTAAACTAATCTGTTTTTTATGCTTTTTATGTAATTTATATATGGATATCTGTGAGACAATAACTGTGATAATAGGTGAGTTGCAAGAGGTATGGTATATGTCTGACTCTGTGTGTTGTGTGTTGTGTGTGTTGTGTGTGCGTGTGTGCCGTGGCGTGCGTGCGTGCGTGGTGCGTGCGTGCGTGCGTGCGTGCGTGCGTGCGTGCTGCGTGCGTGCGCGCGCGCACCGCGAGCGTGTGTGTGTTTGACAATTATGACACTGTTTTTCCTCCTATTATATATTTCCTTCCCTTATTGTGAAATAAGCAAGTGAAATTTTTTCTTTTTTTTTTCATTAGTCCACATAGTGTTGTTTTTTGGGGATCCTATGTTGTTACAAATCCACACTATTACTGTTACTATAGTTTGTTTTATTTATGACACCCTACTGGCAAAAATCTTAATCACTTACAAACTGGTTTCTTGGGATATCACTTTTTTAAAACTTCCAAGTCCACATTATCATTCATTCATCTATGACACACTGTTTTCAGTGACTTCCAGAGTTTTAAACTATCAAAACCATTAAACAATCTATCTTCATTCTTAAGCATTTCATACAAATTATCAGATAATTCACTTTATCACTTACAAGGATTTTTTTCTATATTTACTCCCTTTATCTCAGAGAAGTTTTTCTTTTCTACATTTGCTCCCTTTTTTTCTCCTAGTTTTAACTCCCACATGCAAAATACTAACTGGCACACTCAACAGAATTACATGATACACTAGCTACATACCTGATGAGGTCATATTTCACAACAGTCTGAAATGCGTTTATGGTAATTTTCAAATTACTATGTGTCTGTAGTACTGGGAAAATTTTGTAACATCTGCTCCCTTTTTCCTTTCTCCAAGACCAACATTTTATAAACTGCTTCATTTTTCCTTTCTCCAAAACCAACATTTTATAACACTGCTCCCTTTTTCCTTTCTCCAAAACCAACATTTTATAACATCTGCTCCCTTTTTCCTTTCTCCAAGACCAACATTTTATAACATCTGCTCCCTTTTTCCTTTCTCCAAAACCAACATTTTATAACATCTGCTCCCTTTTTACTTTCTCCAAGACCAACATTTTTAACATCTGCTCCCTTTTTCCTTTCTCCAAGACCAACATTTTATAACATTGTTCCCTTTTTCCTTTCTCCAAGACCAACATTTTATAACATCTGCTCCCTTTTTCCTTTCTCCAAAACCAACATTTTATAACATCTGCTCCCTTTTTCCTTTCTCCAAGACCAACATTTTATAACATTGTTCCCTTTTTCCTTTCTCCAAAACCAACATTTTATAACATCTGCTCCCTTTTTCCTTTCTCCAAGACCAACATTTTATAACATCTGCTCCCTTTTTCCTTTCTCCAAGACCAACATTTTATAACATCTGCTCCCTTTTTCCTTTCTCCAAGACCAACATTTTATAACATCTGCTCCCTTTTTCCTTTCTCCAAGACCAACATTTTATAACATTGTTCCCTTTTTCCTTTCTCCAAGACCAACATTTTATAACATTGTTCCCTTTTTCCTTTCTCCAAGACCAACATTTTATAACATCTGCTCCTTTTTTCCTTTCTCCAAGACCAACATTTTATAACATTGTTCCCTTTTTCCTTTCTCCAAGACCAACATTCTATAACAACTGCTCCATTTTTCCTTTCTCCAAGACCAACATTCTATAACAACTGCTCCATTTTTCCTTTCTCCAAGACCAACATTTTATAACATTGCTCCCTTTTTCCTTTCTCCAAGATCAACATTTTATAACATCTGCTCCCTTTTTCTTTTCTCCAAGACCAACATTTCATAACATCTGCTCCCTTTGTCCTTTCTCCCAGACCAACATTTCATAACATCTGCTCCCTTTTTCCTTTCTCCAAGACCAACATTTCAATCTTCATATCTTTACAGATGTAAACTGTGCTCTGAAAAAGAAAGTTCTCAAGAGGAAGAGAGGGAGACAAAGAGTGTGTGTGCTTATGTTAAACAAACTCTTGCAATGATCTAATTTACTAGATCTACTATTCTTACCTCTCAACTGTATATTGGGTACAATGACTTTCTCACAGATGTTAGCTAGCGTGGTAGGATCCTCAAACAAGGAACGATAGGCTGGCCGTTCTGCCACTGAGGCCAGAAACTGAATGGCATTGCTCACCAGCTACCAAAAGAGAAACAAAAACTGTCTGCATGACAATGAAATAACCATAATCTGTAATATTAATATGAGACAAATTTTCTAAATAAGAGTTGTATTCATTCAATTCTATGCACTTATGACTGTATTGAGCCAGATCCGTCATGTAAATTTGGGTTGAGTTTGGATAATAGCATTATGCAACAATTCATAACGATTTATACAATGTCTTCTTCTTCTTATTGGCGTACGCTGCTACACAATCATCTGAGTCTGGGCGATGAATGCAGCCATCTTTTCCAGCTCCTGTCTGCAGCCATGGAGTTTGGTTGTCAGTGGAGTGTCTGTCGGCCACACGTCCTGTCTTGCCACCTGGTGAAGGGGACATCTTTGGAGTATATGCTCCGTGGTTCTTGACCGCAAGGACAGGTTGGGGAGGGCGCCAGCTTCAGTTTGCGGTACATGTGGCTGTTCAGTCTATTATGACCAGTGCGCAACCTCACCAGGGCAACTTGCTACTCTCTAGACAACAATTTATACAATGTAGAATGACACAAATCAGTTATCAAATTACATCTACATCTAAAACCAACCCGACAGACTGAATCTGAAACCATACACTACAGTTAGTAAACCTAGTCAACAAATCAAATCTACAAGTAAAACAAAACTACCAATCAAACAAACAAACAAAAATCTGAACAGAAGAAAATAAAGAAACAGACATAACAATCTATATTATATACTCACCAAATCATATTTGACTTGCTGTCCAGTGCTGACCAGCAGACCCCAAATAGCTGTGACAAAGCCAGGTAGGTAGGGGGCAAATTCTTCATCATACTTCTGGGCATACAGTGCCACATTGTCACACACCTGTGATCTCACTTGCTCCAGCAAGCCAGCTTCTTCTTCGTCCTGTACATCAGACACATAAACTACAGATGAATACTGTATAACACTTCATACTAATAATCAACTGGCTTGAAGAATCAAGGGTGACACTCTGAAAATCTGAAAAAACGGAAAATCAGGCTAAATGGAAAACTTGTTCGCTTGAAGGCACTAGCAGCACAATGGCGCGACGGAAGTGATGTGTGTAGCCTAACAAAGATCGCTGGACCTGTGTTGTCTTCAACGATAGAGAGCGCTTCCTCATTTCCGGTTGTCTGCTACAGTGCTGCTTCGGTCATAATACCGCCGATTCAACTGGTTTTTTCCCCCAAACATTTTTTTTTTTGAATAACGAAAATGAAAAAACGGAATTTCCGTCTGGGGTCTTGCCGAGAAAACAGATTTCCGTCACCCAGACGGAAGAGTGGCACCCATGAAGAATACAATACAAATGTACTTATCTGTTCAAATTCTCCCTATAATAAATTCATAGATATAATCTACATGTACTGTTGTTTTGGACCGGTCAAATAATGCAGACAACACTATACATACCAGAACTGAGAAGTCTGTAATTTCAAAACACACCCACACTCACAAAGCCAAATCAAACTAAACAAAACCAACTAACCAACCAATCACACAAAACAGCAAAGTACTTCAAAACATTACCTATGTAACAACACTGAGAGGAATGTGGCTGAAAGAGGCAATTAGTAGTATGTGTACATCTGCATTTGAAAAAAAATCAACTGGTCAATGCAAAAACACACTGACAATATCTGCCATGTTTCTTTTTCTAGAGCTTGGGTGGATCACTTCCATCAGACCACACCCCTCTAAAACTGCATGCAAACAACTTGTCTCTGCTACAATAACTTTCCACTTAGATTACTGTACTCCTGTGCTAGCTGGCTTGCCAGTAGAATAAATGTCTCAATTGCAGAGGGTTTAGAACAATGCAGCCTATGTAATATCCAAAAAAGAAAGCAAGATCACATAACACCACTGCTCGAAGAACTCCACAGGTTACCAATGAAATTTCACTGCCAGTATAAAACTGCAGGTCATACACATCACCTTTCTGATGGATCTTTACCTTCATAATTTTCAGATCACCTCTGTACATATCAAAAAGTATGAATCCTGCAATCCTCAAAACAAAACCTTCTGATGGTGCCAGTATGTACCCCAAGTCAGCTGAAGAAGTGTTTTCAGTTTCACTGCACTGTTTGGAACTCACTTCCAGCTGACGTGAAAAATGTGCCCACTCTTTCTCACTTCAAGGCATTACAATGTCGCAGTTAATCCTCCAACAATACATACTATCATTTCTAACTACTGATCATGCAGAACTGTGCAAACAGTGTGCATGCATATATTGTCTGTGACCATATGTATGTATTGTTACACCCAGAGTATTATTCACTTGTGTAAGTCTGTAAAGTGTGCATATATTGATCTGTATGTTGTGCGTATTTTGATTTGTATGCGTACATGCATAGTGTGTGCCTGCATGCGTCTGTGTGTGCATGCATGTATATGTGCATGTAACATCAGTGCTTCTCTGTCTTGTCAATGTTTAATGCTCACCGCATTCAAATTAGTTTGGAAAACAGAACCGTTAAATTAAATGTCACTATTAAAAAAAAAAAGAACAACAGTTCAAACAAAAGCAAAGAAAAAAGTTGTAAGGAAATTTTTCTGTGCAGGTAAAATGAATTACAAATGACAAAAACCTGTGATACTGACCTCTGTTTTCAGGAGTTTGTTATCCACATTAAGAAGCTGTAGAAAATTGTCCATCCAGGTTTTGATATTGTCCTCAAAGTGTTCTGGCAAGTCCTGTAATACATACAATACAATATAACTTACACCCATGTCACAAGACACATCTCGATGATAATAATACTGTTTTCCAATGGTAGAAGTTATACGCCAAATCCATTTTTCAAACTTGCGATAGCTAATCTTCATTTCTGCCTAGATACAATGGCACTTAGTTACTTACAAGAAGTGTACATGGGTGGGAGGCTGACAGAGAGGTGTGCTCATGATAACTTAAAAGAAAGAGGATGACGAAGATGAGAGAGCAGTTTCATCAAAAAGACTGTTCTGAAAGTCAACCATCTGAAATGTTTCTGTCAGTATATAAATGATAAACTGGCATTTTTGAAGGCTAGTTTAACATCCTAAAGACAGTTTCATTCTGTTTTATTTTACCCTTTAATCTCCTCCACAATTTATCCCCATCCCACAACCTTCATATCATAATTATTATCTATGGATTCAGGTCTCCAGTTCAATCCCAGCCCACAACACAGAAATTGGCTTGTTCACTGCACATCATAATGCTTCAATCATTCTTGTGGTATCAGCTTATTGTTTTATAGATTCTCTCCCTATCCCCAGACAAGTTTCCCATTTCAATTGCCAACACATAGGGTTTTATGCAGGCTTCAGGATTGTCAGATAATTGCTACCAGATTTGGTTCGAGCACACAGGTCCACTCTGAGTGCAATGAATTCCTCTTGAACAAACTCCAACCAAGCTACCCATAAATGTGGGGTCACAAAGCAACTGAAACAGATCATAGACTCCATAACCTTTATGACAAGATCAACTAGGACATCCATGCTGATTCAAACTTACCACATTTGTAATGCTCACTATTTTCAGACCAAGGATAAAAACCTGGCAGAGAACAATCCATATACTACAGACAGCATACACATGCATGCACGAACATGCACTCAAGCACACACATGCGCATACACAGACATGTATACATGGAATATATAAAGGCTGTGATCAACTGATTTTGGTTTTAGCAAACCTGTAAGGCTAACTGAAAGCTGCTTTAAACCTGTATTTCAGGCTGACCTGAAAGTTAAGGCTGTAGAAGATCTTGCAGATCAAGAGAATAGAGCTAAAGATGACCCTCAAGGCAGCAGGGTCACTGGCGTGGGTAGTGGCCAGACCCATGGTAGCCTGGAAATGAAAATAAAGATTACTGTAATGACAATGTTTAGTTCTGTTTTAAGCCTGATTGCTGGGGATTTTGTTTGTTCGTTACACTGCTTTCTGATCACAATGGATTTACATTATTAAAAATCTGGCTGTTTCATCTTTTTTTTCTGTAACAAATACTGTTGTGCATACACACATGCTAACAAGCACTCTCCAGTCACATAACTACTCTCTTCCTCCCTTCTCACTGAGCAAAATTTCTATCATACTTGCACGCATGTGCGCACACCCACACCCACACACACTCTCTCTCTCAGCCCATGTCAATCTGTCTGTCTCACCCCATACACACATGCATGCAGGCATACAACTCCAACCTACTGCCGAAGCATGTACCCCATCCCTCTCTGTCACTCTGTCACACACACACACACGCACGCACACACACACATTTACCCTCATGTAAAGACTCAAAAATGGCATTCACTTGTTTTTTTCTTACTATAAAATCCACACAAGCCCTTTCCTATTCCCTATCAACCCCATCCCCTGCCCCTCACCATACTATAAGTGTCACTATTAGGAGACAGTAAAACCACTGTCTACCCTAACAATATTAAAATTAATGATGTTAAACACATGATCAAGCCATATGAGCAGATCAAAAGATGGTTCAGCCATACAAAAAGTCTCCCTTTTACCAAAGAACCCATAAATATCAGCTCAAAAGAGTGATTGTGACAGCTGGACAGATTTATCTTTTGCAATCACTTGTAGTTTGTAAAAACACTGATCTTGAAAATTACTCAATAATGATTACATTTAAAACTGACTCAATGAGCCTTTGTACCCTACAAACCGTCAGGCATGACCAGTTACCTCTTGGTTTCTGAGCCCAACAAATTTGTTGGGCTGTTACACCCACTCATTTTTGGTAAATACTGTATGGATATGCATCAGGAAGGGAGCATACTCTGTTGGGTTTTTTTTCCTTTTAGTAACTTGGAAACGTTCAACAAGCGATTCTGAAGCTAGCTTGCTTGCTTGCTTGCGTGCGTGAGTATGCGTGTGCGTGCACATGCGTGCGTGTGTGCGCGCGCGTGCACATATTGTTTTGGGGATCAAGCTCAAGTTACTTTGAAACAAGTTTTAGATGACATCTTCTTCGACAAAAATGGCAATTCTGAGTCTGAAACGGGCGGAAAAGCGACTATCAAAATCAAATGGATGTGTGTAGCATACTGTTCATGTGTTTTGTCAATTTAATGTTCTGCAAGAAAATGACTCAAGATTCATCATCATCATCAAGTGAATTGCCACATGACATTAGCGATCATGGCCTTACATCTGTTTCTATCTCTTGTTGCCTCAAGCACCTCTTCCACCCTCTTTGTCTTAAGCCACTCTGCAAGTCTGCCCAATATCTTCTGCCTGGGTCTTCCTGGTGGTCTCTTCCCCTTCAGCTTTCCCATTGTGACCAGGTGCTCCAATTCCCCTTTCCTCATAAAATGGCCTATAAATGTTGCCTGTCTTTTCCTAATCCTCTTTATCAATGATCTTCTTGTGTTTGCCTCCATCAAGACTGTCTCGTTTGTTTTCATTGTTGTCCATGGAACTCTCAACATTCTTCTTAGAAACCACATCACGGCTGCCTCAATCTTGTTCTGGCTTTGCTTGTTGACTGTCCACGCCTCACAACCGTATAACAGTATTGATTCTATATAACATTCAAGAACTTTCTTCCTGATGTTAATTGATAGGCATTTGTAGGTAAGAATGCTTTTCATCTTCTGGAATGCTGTTTTGGCTTGTCCCATTCTGCGGCTATTTCTGATGTGCATCTGCCATCTGGTGAAATGATCGTTCCCAGGTATTTAAACTTATCAACCTGTCTCAAAGTTGTGCCATTGGTTGTTATTTTGCATGACGGGATTTCATGTTTTTTACTGATCACCATGACTTCAGTCTTCCTGCTGTTTAGTTCCAACCCCTTACCTTTGCTTTCTATTTCTAGTATATTCACAAGGTTTTGTAGGTCCCTTTCATTTTCTGCAATTAGCACGGTGTCATCTGCATGTCGAATGTTGTTTATCATTATTCCTCCAACCTTTCATCAGGGTTTTCCTCTAGGTTTCCCATGATGTTTTCGCTGTAAAGTGAAAACTGATCTGGTGACAAAACACAACCTTGTCTGACTCCTCTTTTGATGTTTTGGAAAAAGCTTATATCGTTTTCTATTCTCATTGCAGCTGTTTGTTCCCAATACATATTTATGATTACTCTAGATCTTTTCCATCAATAGTGAGTCTTTGTAGTTGGTTGATCAATTCTTCATGATTTACCCGATCGAAAGCCTTGGTACAATCAACAAAGCATAATAATAAATCCTTATTCATCTTGACTAACCTCTCTATGATAGTTCTTAGGATGTATATGGCGTTAATAGTTCCTTAACCTTCAACAAATCCACTGTTCTTCTGCTCTTTCTCTTTTGACTCTATTCCTTGTCCTCATCATGATTATTCTATAATAGGATTTTTGTTACATGACTCATCAAACTGATTGTGCAATGGTGTTTGCACTCTATAGTCCCTGTCTTCTTTGGAAGGGCAATGAAAATTGTAAGACTGCGACTCAGGAAATAAGCAAGCAATTCATTTGAACTACCACTGACCCCACCACCCCAACCCTCAATGTGGAGGAAGGAGATAAGGAAAATGTGCCACAAATGTGGGTGCAGCCTTTTTTCTGCACACTGTGTGACTTGGTCGGAAGCGTTTCAAAGTTGTTTCGTGTGGATATTATGAGATTTAACATAATTTCATGATAAGAATACCCTTTTTGTAATGTCTTACTCTGTGTCTGCCTATGTGAACTGTGATTTTGTTGCATCTCTTTTACTGTCAACAAGAATGAATGACAAAAATCAGCCTTTTGGGTGGGGGTTTTTTTCATCAAAGTTTCAAAAAATTTTAAACAGACAAAAACTATGAAATGATCTGAAACTTAGACATGACACAAAACATTTATTCATTAGCAAACATAAAAATGTCAGCAAATTTCATCAAATAATTTTTTAGATATAATACCTTACTGGGCACTTGTAAATTTTGCAGTTTATTCTCAAAACCCTCAGGCTAGCAGTGCGCTTCTCTCATAAAATAGACAGGGCACAAAGGGTTAAGACACATTTTTCATGATGACCATATGACTTCATCTTTTTCCCAATCAATAAAGATTCTTTTCTGTGAAATTACCAAAGGCATTGTCACAAAAGCAATCATACACAAGGCAATGATGAATGAATATAACTCATATAACATTTTTTTTTTATCTTGCATCATAAGCAATGAAATAATACTAAACATCATTTTAATGCTTTTTACCCCTTCACTTACAGGTCTTGAATGAGCAAAACGTTGAGCAAATAAGACTATTCTTTCAAATCATTTAAATTTTCAAAACTCTTGAAGAAACAACATACAAATACAGATGAAATAAAAGATTTTAACTAACAAAGATTCTGTCTGTAAATATTTTGAAAAGTGCATGCAACAAAATATATAAATCTTGTTCTTTCAAATTGACAAGCCTTCAACTCAAACATTAAATGGACTGACCTTACAAGAAAACAACACAAAATATTATGATACACATCAGTATAGCTCACCTTGAAGAGTTCTGTGAAATGAGTAGCAAAATTGTCAAGAACAAACTTGATCTCCTCCCAGAGCTCCTGAGACTTGAATTCATGGCGATACCTATGAAAAACATGTAAGTTTGTGTAAACCTACTTTTATCATATCAATGTTCAAATAAATATAATCTAATCAAATAAACAGAACATTAATTTTCTGGAAAATCTGGGCAAAATAATAAAATAGCAATACACACACACACACACACACACACACACACACACACACACACACACACACACACACACACACACACATGCACACATACATGCATGCACATACACAACACTCTTTAATACTGTTTCTAATAAAAGACAAAACAAACAAAAAACAAAATCAGAATAACAAGAAAAAAAAGCTATAATGACAATTGAGACCAAACTGCAATCACAACATGAATGTCAAAGATGGTCTCCATGTTAAGAAAAAGGGGCAAAAAAATAGAAAAAATACAAAAAAAGGCAAGCACCTGGTACCCGACTTTCACCTAAAAAGTAATGTTCTGTTGTGGAACTTTACACATTCTATCGATACCCAGAAGATTAATGATGGGAGTGATTTTCAAGTTGATTAGAACATGAGATTTCAATCAGATGGTACTAAGTTTGAACCTGCTTGGATAGTGCCTTGTGGCTAAAAGATGGAGATTTTTCTTATCGTCAAGCCAGTATCCGAGCAGATCTACTAGCTTCTGAATCTCCCTTCGTACGTAAGTGTACACAGAACATGAAGTACTCATGTTAATTATCGTTTAAGCCATGTCAGTGTTTGATGGCTTAACAACACCTAAAAATATCCAGCATGCATACCCCCAAAAGCCTGTCCACAAGATGGAGTGCCTACCGGAGACAGAGCATGCAGACTTTGCAGTAACACAACGTCCACATAGTCTGGGCTATACAACCAGAATAATGTGCAACACTGCACATACACAGCTAAAAAAGAAACCACTCAAAACACAAAACAAAAAAAATGAAATGACATAAATAAACAAAAGAAAAAATAAAGATGACCATCACATATATTTACCTTTTAAAAATGGAGTGTGCTGTTCGCAGAATGCCATTAATAACATGGAATTCTCCTGTCTGAAACTTGCTCACCATCTCCGAGATGAGATCAGGCCATTTGGCTGGAAAGTCTTCACGCCCAATGATGCTGATTGCGTCACTAAGCTACAAAACACAACAAACACAAGAATGTATACACATGAACACACGCACGTGGGCACACGCACGCATGCTCACTCACACACGCACAAAGACACACACACACACACATTCACTCTCTTGAGATAAAAGTCTTGATAAACAACTATACGGTTTAAAGTCAAAGTTCCCTGAGAAAGTGGGGATCAGGAGGTAAGGCTCTTCAAAATTTGACACGAAGTGGAAGCTGATAGGACAAAATGTGCATACAAAATAAACATGATGAAGCAAGGTAATCCATACCCACCCCACCTTCTAAACAACAACAAAATAAACAGAAAAAAACTAAAGTAACAGGAACCAGAAAAAACACGAAAGAAGAATAAGAACACGTATTTAATACAACAAGACAAGACAGGCGCAAATTTTCGACCAACTGGCCTTTGTCAAGCGTAAGATTACAAACAAACAAACACCAGATACAAAAATCAGGAGAAAAAGACTGAAACTTCCCTGCTGTTGGGTACAGTTGGCCAAAAATTTGCGCCTGTCTTGTCTTGTTGTATTAAATGCGCGTTCTTATTCTTCTTTCATGTTTTTTCTGGTTCCTGTTTGCATGAACGTGGGCAGTCACACATGTTAACATTTTCACATTATAAAGATATCTATAATCTAATAAAAAGGAACTTCAATTCAAAAACCACTTACTGTCAGATTAACAAATACTGTACTCACAATAAAAAGGATTGCATAATCACTATTTCAAACAGGAAAGGTTCTGGGAAATTGGCATGAAGTGACATTATGTCCAATGAAAAAAAAGTCCAGTGATACAATTACCATTGTTTACATACATGCTATTTGTATTTTACACCCTCTGCCTACATGATTTCCTATACAGTGACCCACCTGATTCTGTACACGTTCAGGACTTTTCAACATGAGGCCTATGATGTGCTGCTTGATGGCTGTTCTGTCTGAAGTATGGATCTTGTCAGCTTCCCCTTCAATCTGTAAACATGAACAACAAAAGCACTGAAGCAACATTACCACTTGTCTGCTGACTGGTCAGACGTATACACATGAAAGATGATGCCTTGTGTATGCCCATGGCTTAAGTGCCAGTAAGCCAGATAATATGGATCATTGCGTTAATTCAATAATCAATGCTTGTGCTTGTTTGTGCTCATTAATGTACCGCTTTAACTCACTCGCTACATACACTCATGCTCCTTGCCGTTCCCATGATACGCACCATTTGTATAGGTAATGACAAAAATTCTCATGCAAACAAATGAACACAGAGAGTTTTGAAATTTGGCAGGTCATATAGTACAAAATTGGTGTACAAAATGCTGAAATTTCAACTGTCTAACCCTCATGGTTGCTGAGTAATGGTACAAATTAAAATTAGAGAAATTTTCAGGTGAAAAATGTCTTACAAAATACACAGTCAGGTCAATACATCAGTTCCTAGTCATATTTTGAATGAAATTTCATAAAATCCAATGTGCACACACTCCATGTGCACTGAAGGAAGAGATCGTGTTGAACAGCGCTGAGTTGTTGAGTACTGTTCAGCCATTTGCTTTTCCGTCGTCTGAGATAGTGGGTTAAGAACTTTGCACTGTCCGCACACTAACTGCGTAGTACAGTGACCTCATGGCCTGAGACGAGGCCAAGAATGACCAAAGAATCTATTTCTGGCTATTAGTTTCAGTTAACAGAAATACTGAAAGCCCCGCGAATTTTCAAAACTCCAAGTTGGATTTCTCCAACGCTCGTAGAAAGCGTTGTTGAGACATGATCGGGAAATCCTGATGCTCTTAGCAAGAGGATTAATTTTCTCAAATGAGGCAGCATTAATATGTAAAACATTGTTGTAAACATGGTAGTGCTGTGCTTCAGCCATATAAAGGGGATCACTGTTTTAATTCAATAATCAATGCTTGAGCTTGTTTGTGTTTGTGCACATAAACATTAAGTCAGTACCCGCTTTAATTTTCTCGAATGAGGCTGCACTAATATGTGAAATATTGTTCAAAACTTTAGATTTTTCAACACCAAATTCTCATGTCTGGGCAAATTAGGTCACTTGACTTTCTCTGGGGTTAAATGTTTCTAGCACCAACTGGAATCATAGTTATCGTTGCTTAAAGTACAGCCAACTGAGCAGAGCCATATCAGGGCTATGTATTTCAACTATCTCAAAAAGTACACCATACCTCACTGGAGAAAAAAAAAAACCTGGAAAAGAAAATTAAGTACACATATCAATATTCACACATATAATCTAAGGACCCCTGCCGTTGATCACTCCATCCAATTTATCAGTAGAGAATTTTTTTTTAAAAACATGCCTGACTGCAAATGCAAACATAACGAAGGACACATAACCATACTAAGTGCACCTAAATTACCTAAAATTGCTTCTGCACATCACATTTCCTGAGAGCCCAAAATGCACATAATACATTACCCAATAATGAATCCTAGGAGAAAGTATGTAAGGCTTTATTGAACTGACATGATGATTTCAGTTTCAGTTTCTCAAGACAGCATCTCCATGCTCACAATAAATTGAGGCTTGTCTGGGTTGATGGAAAAGCAGAACATATATCACACAGCACCTTCAAGATGGATGTTTTTATTGTCTGATTCAGATGTGAAAAGTGTCCATAGTTCACCTCCTCTTTCTCCATTTCAAATCTGCCTTTTCCCTCCAACCGTCAGAAATGGTAGTGGAGGGGTGGGTGCACTACATTATCAATGACTACATCTTCACACTATGCAGATCTTTTTCTTTGTCCCTGTATCTATCCACATCTATCCTCTGAAATACAAAAGAACTTGATCCTTTCCATCATGCTCATCACAATTTTTTTTTTTCACGATTCTACATTCACAGAAAATATATGTATAATAGCAATATAAGCTCTTTCTGAAACATCAAAAGAGGAGTCAGACAGGGTTGTGTTTCATCACCAGATCTGTTTTCACTTTACAGCGAAAATATCATGAGAAACCTAGAGGAAAACCCTGGATGAAAGGTTCGAGGAATAATGATAAACAACATTCGATGTGCAGATGACACTGTGCTAATTGCAGAAAATGAAAGGGACCTATAAAACCTTGTGAATATTCTTGAAATAGAAAGCAAAGGTAAGGGTTGGAACTAAACAGCAGGAAGACTGAAGTCATGGTGATCAGTAAAAATCATGAAATCCCCTCATGCAAAATAACAGTCAATGGCACAACTTTGAGACAGGTTGATAAGTTTAAATACCTGGGAACGATCATTTCACCAGATGGCAGATGCACATCAGAAATAGCTTGCAGAATGGGCCAAGCCAAAACAGCATTCCAGAAGATGAAAAGCATTCTTACTAACAAATGCCTATCAATTAACATCAGGAAGAGAGTTCTTGAATGTTTTATAGAACCAATACTGTTATACGGTTGTGAGGCGTGGACAGTCAACAAGCAAAGCCAGAACAAGATTGAGGCAGCCGAGATGTGTTGAGAGTTCCATGGACAGCAAAAACAAACAAGTCTTAACTCATTCTGCCCTGGGCGATTGTGTCAGTCAACAACCTTTCTGCCCTGGCTGTTTGGAAGGGTTACTAATAAAATTGTAAAAAAAAAAGTTTTGGAGTTAAAGACTTGAAACTTTCTGGTATTGCTAACATAAGAACAAACTAACTTTTGTGCAAGTATAAAGGTGATCTTTTGTTGATTTTTATTTTAATTGAATTTTGAAAAAAATGACACTTTTTCAAAAGTTTGCACGGGGGGTTACCAATACATGCTAAGAATACAAAAAACCCACAAATTTAGACTTTTGATATCAAAAACACTTCTAGACAGTTGCAATATGACTGGGCATTATGTTTACCAAGTATCATGAACTAGCTGCAAGTCTTTCTTTGTCAACAAACAATTTGAAGTATGCAAATTTTAAATTGTACACACACTCAGACAACAATGGCCATTCATTCTAAATATACAAAAAAAATCATAAAAAATCAGAGGAAAGATAGACAGATTTGAAAGTTTCTGATGATACTAACATGGTTACAAACCAGCTTTTGTGTAAGTATGAAAGTGTTGACTTGTTTGGTACTATTTTTTTAAATTTTGAGATGAATTATTTTGTTTTAAAAGTTTCCGCAGGAGGGGGTACCAATATGCAAAGAATAAAAAAACTCACAAATTCAGCTTTCTGATATCAAAAACACTTTTAGGCAGTTGCAATATGATCAGGTATTATGTGTACTAAGTATCAGAAACAAACACCAACTCTTTCTTTGTGATCAAGCAATGTTTATTATGTCAATATCATAATGTGCACACACGCACAGAGACAATAATAGCCATTCACATTACATAAACAAAAAAAATCATAAAAAATCATAGGAAAGATATATAAAGTTGAAAGTTTCTGGAGATACTAACATAATTACAAACCAATGTTTGTGCAAGTATGAAGGTGTTGAGTTGTCTCCTGCCATTTTTTTTTTTATTTATTGATTTTTTTTTTAATTGCGTGGCAGGGGGTGGGGGATACCATATATGAAAAGAATATAAAACCCACAATTTAAGATTATTGAAATCAAAAACACATCTAGACAGTTGTAATATGATTGGATATTATGGCCACCAAGTTTCAGAAACCAGCTGTAAGTCTTTCTATGTAAACAAGCAATGTTCATTATATCAATATTATAATGTACACACACACCCACGGACGACAATGGCAATTCAGACGCATAAACAAAAAAATCATAAAAATCATAGGATAAACAGACAGACTTGAAAGTTCCTGATGATACTAACATGGTTATAAACTGGCTTCTGAGCAAGAATGAAATTGTTCACTTGTTTGGTACTGGTTTTTTTTAATTTTGAAGTAAATTATTTTGTTTTTAAAGTTTGCGCAGGGTCAATACATGCAAAGAATAAAAAAAAACTACATTTAGCTTTTTGATATCAAAAACACTTCAAGACAGTTGTAATATGATTCAGTATTATGTGAACAAAGTTTCAGAATCCAGCTGCAAGTCTTTCTATGTAAACAAGCAATGTTCCTTATGTCAATGTTATATAACACACACGCACAGACACAGCTATGGCCATTCACACTTCATGAACAAAAAAAAATCATAAAAAATCATAGGAAAGACAGACAGACTTGAAAGTTTCTAGTGATACTTACATGGTTACAAACTGAATTTTGTGCAAGAATAAAACAGTTGACATGTTTGATACAGATTTTAGAAATTTTACTGTAAATTATTTTGTCAAAAGTTTGTGCTGGGGGGTACCAATATATGCAAAGAAAAAAACAACACAATTTTAGCTCTATGATATCAAAACACTTCTAGACAGTTGCAATATGATTGGGCATAATGTGTACCAAGTTTCAGAAACCAGCTGTAAGTCTTTCAATGAAAACAAGCAATGATTATTAGGTCAATGTTGTAATGTACACACATGCCCAAAGACAACAACAGCAATTCAGACTACATCATAAAAAAAAATCATAGGAAAGACAGATAGACTTGAAAGTTTCTGGTGATACTAACATAGTTATAAACTTTTGAGCAAGTATGAAAGTGTTCATATGCCTTCTACTATTTTTTTTTAATTTTGAAGCAAATTATTTTGTTTCAAAAGTTTGCGCAGGGGTACCAATATATCCAAAGAATAATAATAATAAAAAAAAGTTAGCTTTTTGAAATCAAAAACACTTCTACACAGTTGATATATAACTGGGCATTATGTGTACCAAGTATAAGAACCTAGCAGTAACTCTTTCTTTGTCAAGAGGCAATGTGTAGTATATGTTATACTTTACAAACACACACACACTGACAACAAATTACAATGGTCATTTGCATTAGGTAAAGAAAAAAAATCATACATAATCACAAGAAATATTGAGACTAGAAAGTTTGCAATCATGTACACAATAAAAGTGTACAAGAGCAAATAAGCAAGCTTGAAATCATGTTTCAGTGATTCATTCTGAATTGAAAATAAGAAAACAAACGTTTTTGGGGGTAGTTTGAGCTTAAATCAAGTTATCAGACAGTCATTATATATTCTGGTCCATGCAGTATTCTCTGCACATGTTTTGTAACACAGATTTACTCCTGTTCCTGAATCCAACATCAGTCCTGAATCCAACAAGGGGGGTGGGGGTGGGGGGCGTGGTTCTGCACATGCTCGACATGCAGACCACTCTCTTTGTCCTCAGTGAAATTGCTGATCACAGGGAAGAATGTGAAGTTCTCGTTCCATGGTTTTAGAAAAATGTCCAGAAACGCTTCAGTGTTCTCTTCACCACCCACTTCCATCTCCTTCAGCACTGTCGTCGTCAGCAGGCATCGCTTCGTCCGACTCTGTGTCATACTCGGTACTGAGTCGAAAGACCGAGTCTTGGTCACTGGAAGTGTCACTGAGTTGAGGGCCGACATCCGAGTCTATCACAACAAACTCACTACACATCGAGTCATCTTCTTCTTCAACGTCTGAGCCTTCAGTCTGAAGCTGTTCGATTCGTTCAAGCACTTCTGGTGCCGTGTAGCCACGAGTTTGTCTGCTTCGCTTTGTTGACGTCGAAGGAGCCGCCATTTTGATAACACGCAGCAGGCTGACACGGAGCTACTACCCTTACACATTCGCATACAGCACAGACAATGAAGCCTTGTTGCTCGCGGGAATGGTGCAGATGCACTCATAAATGAATGAACTAGAGGCCTGTAGTGCTTAGTTTCGTACACAGTCCAGCTCCGGCGAATGAAAAATGCAGAAAGCAAAAGTACCGAACTCGGTACGTTCGGGCTGAAACGTTGTGCGAGCAGGGTACCGATATCGGTACGTTCGGGCTCTAAGAATTAATGGAGGCAGACACAAGAAGATCATTCATAAGGAAGATTAGGAAAAGACAGACATTTATAGGCCATTTTATGAGGAAAGGGGAATTGGAGCACCTGGTCAAAATGGGAAAGCTGGAGGGAAAGAGACACCAGGTAGGACCCAGGCAGAAGATATTGGACGGACTTGCAGAGTGGCTGAAGACAAAAAGGATGGAAGAGGTGCTTGAGGCAACAAGAGATAGAAACAGATGGAAGGCCATGATTGCCAACGACATGTGGCAAGGCACCTGATGATAATGATGAATAGCAATATCATGAAATAAATGACCAAATTTTGACATAAGAAAGCTCTTTTCTTGACTGATCTTACCACACGCCAGTTGCGCTTGACAAAGTTTTTGAATGCAATGGCCCCAGATACACGAATATGAGGTGCCACATCCTCTTTGTCCATCAGATGCAGCAGCAGTAGGCTGTAGTTCTGGTTCTGTTCCACTGATTCCAGAAACTTCTCCGCTGCCAACAAACAAAAATTCCACTGTACATGAGATCATCAATCAATACAACATTCAAAATTTAAAAACAAAAAAAACAAATAAGAAACTGGCAACATTAAAACACTTCGAAACACCAAATTATCTTTAAAATATGATGTATGCATTCATTTTTCTGTCTTGTGTATCTATGTACAATGACAAAGAAAATAACAGCACCTCCTAATCATTCACAAAACAAAGATATGAACTGAACTGTGTTTTATAGGTTACTATTCCTGTAAGATTTTGTACTGACAGTAAAAGTAATGACATTACTATTAGTCATGATAGACCATGATTTAATTTTTAAACCCTGTATTTTTTCATTCGATCATTGCATCTAATGTTACTATAAAAATTAGCAACCCTAAACGTGAGTATGGTAACTGATTCAATATTGAACTGTAACCCTTTCATTCATTTCCCTATCCGTAACTTCCTGCAGCAAGCTGCAGAAATGAAAGGGATAAATAAAATTAGGATAAAGAACAAAGATTAGTTTGTCCGTGCATGGCAAATTTCTCAATCTGCATCTGTTTGTGACTAGTTACAAGTCTGACTAGCAAATAACAATATTGTTATTAATTAAATTTACATAACATGTCCTTATAATTAAATTAGTTTTCAACTGACTAGCATTTAACTGAATATTGTTATTTATTTGCATAACCTGTCCTTAAAGTTAATTTTCAAGTACTCCTTCTAATTTGCCCAACCTATTTTGCCATGAAACTCTTTTGATTACCCACTTATCAACTAAGCCATGAAACTGATTAAGTTTTAAATAAGTGATTTTCAATTCAAAATTCTGCACAGCCATCTCAGCTTCATGAAAATTTATACAAAATTCAGTGTTCCATTGCAAATCCTGAACAGGCCAAGCAAACATTTTTACCTGAAAAGCAGTTGCCTAAAATGTGTAACAGGATCTGTGATCAGTTATCACAGAACTTTACAACAAAACAGTATTGCTGCTAGCAGATAAGAAACTTGACATTAGACATAAGGTCTTTACAGCAAAACAAAGTTTATACGAAATTTTGACCATGACAGATCTTCAAGGCAAAATAGAAAGTAGGAAATTTGACCAGGAGCCAATGAAATAGTCACTCTGCAATAAATAGTAGATACGCTGCCATACCTGGTTTGCGGACATCAGGCTCAGGTGCCATAGTTTGTTCCAAGTATCCACCAAGAGTCTGTAGATTGCCATCTGTGATTTCCATGGTTCCAAAGAAGTGTCTGACACAGAACAAATTTGCATTTTAATTAACAAAACACTTCAT
The DNA here is from genome assembly GCA_030674185.1 of Monoplex corrugatus. Taxonomy (NCBI): domain Eukaryota; kingdom Metazoa; phylum Mollusca; class Gastropoda; order Littorinimorpha; family Ranellidae; genus Monoplex; species Monoplex corrugatus. Next base: position 23,335,623 of record CM060313.1, on the reverse strand, counting down.
ATGATTCAAGTTCACAAGACAAATCAGCTGACAAGGCAAAATGGGAGGCCATGCATCTGAATTTCCGTCAGTCCAGGCCGAACCTTTATGGGATTTATCAGTTCCCACAGGCTCCTTCGCAAAGATGAACAGGTATCATGTAATGCAATGGGTTCGTGGGAAGAATGGGATCATGCAAATGAATGTCATAACCGTAATGAAATGAATACTTCACTGAGTGTTGCTCAAATTTCCTGAGCAACACTGCCCATTCTGTTGGTCTTTGGTCTAGTTAACAACATGATTTGAATATCAGAAATTGTGACTAAAGTACCAAGATTTTGTGGCTCTTCACATCCTGTTCTCATGGTGTTCTTATCTTTGGTAAGTTTGGAGATGTGCTGGAGAACTGAAAATTAAATAAGCTGCATACGGGCACTGACACAGAAGTGCAAAAAGATGGGGCAATGAGGGACGAAAGCCCCATGGCAATGTTTATCAGATATAAACTTTTAAGGACTGGTAGTGAGGTACACAAAACAGAAAAGATAATGGACAAAATTCTTATTTCTATATCATGACTTACTGATTTTGCTCCATTCATGCACTCATTGGTGTTATGTTCAAGGCAGGGCAATTCTTTAGACTCCTATATTTTCTAACATATCAGTTAATATTGTGAGGGCCTTTGTTTTTATTGTATTATTGTGTTTCATGTTTATGCCACAAGAACACAAAAAAATAGTCATCACATTCTAATATGAAACATTATCAAGGAAATGGTAGTGCTGAGAAAAAGCTATTGAAAGAGGGGAGATCTAATAAGGAGGGAGGGGATCATATGATTATGACTGCCAATGATTGTTAAATACTAAAACAGTCATCACAACATAACATGAATAGTTTATCAAGGTAATGGCAGTGCATAAGAAAAACCAACCGAACATGATAAAAGAGGAGAGACCTGATGTCATTGATTAACTTCATTTTTATTTTGTCTATTCACTTCAGAAATAAAAGACAGTTTCTGAAATCTAAACTCTGGGAAAGAATGACAACTTTTCACTGTACCTCATGAAGTGACATGTTGTGCTGCTACTGGCATTTATCACTTATCATTGACCTGGGTTTAGGACACTAATGACAATGCAGCATTTCTAGGAACAAGCAAATTACACTTTTACAGCTTCTTTCTTTTTACCTTTGCCACATTCATCACATACAGTTCATTGCTGGTTTCCAGAGATAGATACAATGAATAAGATAAAAGCTTTGTTCCAGGGCATCATTAGGCTTACTAACTTTGTATGGTATCATTTTATTAACTTATGATTAATCTATTTTAACCCCTTCATGCTAATGCTTTTATCTACAATGTATGTTGAGAAAATTTCTGGAAAATACTCCTTTCTTTACTCATACATATATGGATATGGACAAAAGATTCTCTCTGTAAACAGACAATATAACTTGCAAACACTGATCCAGATCATCATATAATCTTATTAGAACTCTTTTTTAATATTTTCTATGATATGGAATATAATACAGTTTAAAATATATTTTCATAATTGCATTTAATGACATGTCTCCCCACCCCCACCCCCCTTGTTCATGCTTAATGCTTCATTTACTGTCTTCTTTTCCTGTGATTCTGTCTCTTAACTTCCTTTTTTTTTTTAAATAAGACTATAATTATAGTATAAAATACAACTATAGCAATATTGTTGTTTTTATTGTTATTGTCAACAGTTTAAATGTATTCATTTATATACTGTCTGCCCTTCTTGTAAAGCACTTATGCTACTGGCATGTAAGTCATTATTTCATCACAACATATTTTCATACTTTGTTTCACATTTTATGTGTTGTGGTAATTTTTGTTCATGCTCATACTTTGTGTGTAGAGTAGTAAGGACTAGCTTAAGACAGGTCCAATGGAACCTGATGTTACTATCCTTGAGTAATAAAGTATTCTTAAGTCTTAAGTCACACACACACACACACACATGCACGCAGTCACAGAGGGAGAGGATGCAAAAAAGAGAAAGCCAATCCTCTCACTGGCCCAGATTTTTTTTATGCATCCTCTCCCTGATGTGTGTGTGTACATGTGTGTGTTGTGGTTGTGTGTGTGTGTGTGTGTGTGTGTGTGTGTGGGTGTGTGTGTGTGTGTGTGTGTGCACATGCATGAGAGAGTGTGTGTTTGTGTGTGCATACATATATATATATATATGTAAATAATGTATATATACATGTGTATGTCAGTGTGTGTGTATGTGTACACTGTGTGTGTGTGTGTGTGTGTGTGTGTTGTGTGTGTGTGTGTGTGTGTGTGTATGTGTGTGTGTGTGTGAGAGACACAGACAGACAGAGACATTGACAAGAGAGAGAATGACAATGACAGTTTTCGAACAGTAAGAGAGAGAGTGATACCCAAATGGAGAGGAGAGAGGAAGAGAGAGAGAGAGACAAACAGAGAAAGAGAAAGAGAAATACAAAACGAAGCGTGGCATTTCAGGATCAATAATTACTATAACTGTCAAATCCACATCTGGAGATGCTAGTGATCAATGCATCCTAGAAGGGATCTGATTTTCTCGCTGTCTTGGGTTGAGCCCATCAAGGGAGAGGAGAAAAAATATAATTATTGCTTCTTCAAATTTTATCAAATATATACACTCAGTGTGGTAGGACTTTAAAGCATGAACAAACGAAATTAACGAAATGAGATAAATACTAAATAGGCCTACTGTAAATGTTACTGTTACAAACAGACTGGGATTCTTTTTTTGTTTTGTTTTGTTTTGTGTGTGTTTTTTTTTTGTTTTTTGTTTTTTTTTTTTATTTATTCAGGCCCTATTTATTTATTTCTGTTCTGTTCTGTAGAATAATCCACAACGGGCCTCGTGGCCCATCCCGTGGATGATTTTATCTATTTCATTTCATACAGGCCCATACTTTCATCAATTTGGAGATATGAGTAAACAAAAATCGTAGCTAGATCTATAATTTTTCAGGTTTTCTCGGGATTTTCTCGGAATATACTCACTGCAGAGAATCAAAATACAAAACAGTTGAAAACGTCAAAAAAGCAGTAGTCGACAGCGAACGGATTCGTCTTAACAGGAGCGAAAAAAAGATGATTCGATAATGACCTTGATCCGTACAACAGACAATAAAAAAGCTGATTGCACACAAGACTGTCTTCTTGCAGTTTGTCTCCGTCGGCAGACAATATCAATATCTCAATATGACTCAGAATCATGTAACAAAAGTTTGGCCTACAATATGAATATCTTGACTCCGACTGGTTTGAACCAACCGACAGGCCATGCCCATGGCACCGATCAGGCTATCACCTCCAAAATGAAGGATATCAACCAACATTATCACACAAAAGTCTTTGTAGTTAATAACTTGTTATAAGAATCGTTATTTACATTCGCTGTGAACTAACAGGTCTCCGATTTATCTAATTTATCAAGCAATCAAGGACCGTGTTACTCACATGTTCCACAGAGCCGCGACCACGAACGTTCAAATTAGAACAGAAGAGTGTTGAACGGGAAATAACTCTGTGTTCCTGAGGCCTGGCTGAGGCCAAATTAATTGAGATGTTTTATGCGGGCTGATCGGATCTTTTGATGGAGCCGTAGACTCAAGATATCACATTTCCAATTCAGTCACAGCCCGCAACATAGGCACTGGCCAAATCGCACCACACATTAATGGTTCATTAATTCTGGTGGTTTCAGTTTAATGTTTGATTCTCCATGTCAAGACCAAGACAGTGCACATTTTTTCTTCATCTTATGATTAGGTCTATTGTTATCTCTCCTTATGAATTATATTTTACATGTTTCATATATTTGTATTGTCTTTTTCATTAGAAACCATGGGCTATTCAATCACCCATGATTGTACATCCAGACGTTAAAGAAATACTAAACATTATTATCATTATTATTATTATCATTATTATTATTTACTTATTCTTTTTTATTATTATTATTATTATTATTATTATTATTATTATTATTATCAAGTGACGTGAGGAGCTTGAGAGATGACTGTCCGGAGAGTGGTGAGGTACTGGTGCTCCTTCCCATCCACACCCCCGAGGAGTTCCTTGTTAATTTTGGCTTGTGGCTCAATCACTGACTTCAGAGAATCAGGCCTGATGACCGCAGGGAAATACCTGCTGGCTGCTTGGAAAGATGGAAAACTTGGGATTTCTTTTGGGGTAAATCAGACCTGGCTGAGCAGTGGAATAGGCTGCGTCTGGAGCATCATGCCTGGCCACTTCTGCGGCCATTCAAACAACCACTGTGGTTGAAGTAGGGCAATGTTGGAAGCTTCTGACGCTACCTGTTGACACTATAGTAAGGGGAAATGGACTGGCAGCTATGTGAGCTGGTGACACAGCAGTCTGCCTAAAAGAGAGATGAAGACCAGAAATGGGAGAGAGAGGGGTCTTCCATTCTCTCTTGGTCCGGAGGCTGGGCTGGAACTAGTTAGTGAGCGTTGTGTGGCTGTGTCCTAGGGTTTGTCATCTCCCCACCTTGTCATTGGGTTTGTAAACAAGGTAACCGATGACTGGGTCCGAATGGGTCACGCAACGAAACATCACAAACTGGATCCTTTGCTTGATGAAATGACTACCAAATGGCGTCAAAAGCCTGGGAGGTGATTGTCTGGAGAGTGGTGAGGCATTGGTGCTCCGGGTTCCATCCACACCCTCATGGTGTTTTTTGTTAACTTCAGCTTGTGGCTTGGCCACTGACTTCAGGGAATCAGGCCTGGTGACCGCAGGGAAAGACTTACTGACCTTTAACAATGGCGCTTCTCTCTCTCTCTCTCTCTCTCTCTCTCATATATATATATATATATATATATATATCTGTGTCTGTGTGTGTGTATGTGTGTGCGTGTGTGTGTGTGTGTATGTGTGTGTGTGTGTGTGTATGTGTTTGTGCACATGCATGAGAGAGAGAGAGAGAGAGAGGTGTGTGTGTGTGTGTGTGTGTGTGTGTGTGTGTGTGTGTGTGTGTGTGTGTGTGTGTGTGTGTGTGTGAGGACAGAGAAGGTGGGAGATGTACTTGCAGCAACAGGGGATAGATTCGTGTGGAGGGCCATGATCGCCAACGCCATGCGGCAGGGCACAAGATGATGAAGACGATAAACGTTTCAAATATGTTTTCAAGAATGTCTGCATTTCCTCACGTCTCCAAAACAAATGAGGAACTTTTCTTCCACTTCATTACATAAAGTCGACAAGGCTGCGAGTGCAATCTATCACGTGATAACTAACTATACTAGAGCTGAATAATTACCGGCTGCTAAAATTCCATGCATGGTATGTAAACCGACACAGTTATTACTAAGCTTTTGCCATGTCATTGAGGCAACCCTGTTCTTTCTGAATACCCCGTCCCCATATGAATAATGATCGATTGTTAATCTTGGTGACGCAAAGTATAAGGCCTATGAACCGAAACCATTATTATGCAGTTTTAGTCAGGTCAGTTGAGGCAACCCCTTTTTTTTTTCTGAAAACCTCTTCCCTAAGTTCATTTTCATAATCGTACCGAAAAAACATTCCACTCTGTATCACTGCTGAATGGGATTTAATAATTTACCCACTTAGAACGTGTGGTTTGAGTTGTGAATCGTAGGTCATGCTACTAATGCCAGATTCAGTGGCGTATGGCTTTGTTTGGAGTTGCACGTTCGGTTTTTGCTGGTATTTCTTGTTGTCTGAAATACTTCATTTATGACATAAGAATTGTTCTGACTAGATAAAAGTGTGTGGTAAAGTCATCATAACACGTGCAGGTTTCCCTGCTGATCGATTAAATGTCTTAATTGACACTGTTTATCAGATGTTTAACCCTTTGAACCCGCACTACATCCACCAACTACAAAAACTCAACCCTTTGACTCCCTCACCCTATCAGGAAACTGGTGGATAGGTGAGGGAGTCAAATAGTAAAGTCTTTGCTTTGCTTGCATGGTTCACAATGCAGGATGCTGGTGGATAAAGTGCAGGAGTCAAAGGGTTAATATATCTGGTTTCTTTAATCTGTGCAATAAAAAGAGGGCCTGAAGTCGGAGAAAAGCAGCAATTCTGAAGCAACGAAACATCACAAACTGGCAAACAGCAACATCTGGAAAACGGAATGATTGAAGCCAAAGAAAACCGTAGGATGGATCCGACAATCCGGGCAGTGTCAGACTATTGAAAAAAGGATGAAGACAGGAAAGCTCAACTGGCATGCAGAACTCTGAGGACCCTCACCTAGTAGCAGCAACACAAAAACAAGGTCGTCGTAGACAGTCATGGAATCCCGCCTCTCACTAAAAGCACACCTGCACTGAATGAATGGACTGAATGGACTACTTTAAGGACTTTCCATCCAACCAGACCCAAGCATACTCAACAAAGTTCAGAAAAGTATCAGAACAGTTGAAGAACTGATATTGCACCCATCTCCTTTATGAACAACATCACCAAAATCAGTGATTTGAAGGTCACGGAGTAGCAAAAGAAGTCAAGACCTGAATGAAAAGAATAGCTGTGATGTCTGCTGCAGTGGCTACCATCGAACTCGGTGATCCTGACAATGAACAGGTGAGACTATTTCGTTGATAGGTAAATTCTTTATCTTTATGATAAGTATATACAAATGAAGTGGTAACTGGGTATTTATACCTTGTCATTGACGAAATTTCTTGGTGTTTTGTTCCTTCAGTTTTACAGATGCTTTTCTTCCAAGTCAATATGTTGTTTCAAGTTGCATGATGTCTGTATATTGTTTATTTTGTAACTCTTTAATGTGTGTATTTTTAATTGTGCCTCACAAGATGACGAAAATAAAGGCAATTCTTTCTGATGCTTTTTTAGCTTGGCTAGTTCTGTTGGATATTTTCATGTGTATCTGCCGTCTTTGAAATGACTGTTCCTAGGTATACAAATCTATCAGTTTGTCTCAGTGTTATGTCATATATTATTTTACACGAAGGGACTTTTTTTTTAATCACTATTACTTTAATCTTCTTACTATCTAGCATTAGCCCTTTATTTCTATTTTCTACCTTTATCATATTCACAAGATTTTATAGGTCTTTTTTATTTTCTGTAGTTAGAACGGTGTCATCCACATAATGAAGATCGTTTAACATTTTCCCTCCAACTTTTATCCCAGGGCATTCTTCTAGGTTTCTCATAATGGTATCGCTGTAAAGTGAAAACAAATCTGGTGACAGAACACATCCTTGTCTAACCTCTCTTTCATATAATTTCTTACCTCTCATGGCTGCTGTTTGTTCCCAATACATAGTCCTTATCATTCTTAGATCTTGTCTATCAATATTGAGCTTTTCCACCTGGTTGATCAATCCTTCGTGTCTTACCCAATCAAAAACCTTGGTATAATTGATAAAACATAAAGATAAATCTTTACTAAACTCATACTACTGCTACTACTACTACTACTTATGGGTAATATCAGAATGTTAGCACTTACGAGTTTGGTGTGATTTATCGGTGTTACTGTTTTGGTCGTTTATAGCTTTATGTGCCAAAAGGTCTGATACGGGATATTGTTCATATTTACTTAGTTTGATTGTGTGATCTGGTGTACATTTCAAATGCCATTGTAATATTTGTTTACGTTTTCTGGATTTGTTTGTCTAATATTTATTTATTTTGCCATTAGTCGTGAAAACAGTCAAACCATGTCAAGATAAAACCAAGAAAACAGAAAGGTATTTCTGTCACACGCTTTTCTCACTGCAAACAGCACAACTATTAGAAATAATGAAGATACTATAATATTTATGTATAACAATTAGCTGTTTTCATCCGTTTCCAGTCTTCATGAAGGGTGGTGGGTGAGCTGGGGACACTGGAGTCGGATGGAAATGATAAATCGTGTTGGTAGGTGGATGGAGACTGTGTGTCGTGCTGTCCGGGGGAGGGTTTCTGTGATATGGTGGTGTAGGACGTTAATGCAGTCAATTCGTACTGTGGGGCTGGATCGATTGCCGTCCGTGTCCATTAAAAAAAAAAAATTCATCTATTGTGTTCCAATGACAGATTTTGATGGAGACCATGTGTCGTGCTGTTCAGGGGAGGGGTTTTGTGATATGGTGGTGGGGGACATCAATGCAGTCAATTCATACCGTCATCCGTTTCCAATTAAAAAAAATATTCATCTATAGCGTTCCAATGACAGACTGTTAGAAAGACATAGGCTACATATAGACAGGACTTCAAGACCTTGTCAGCGCATATAGTTTACATGATTTAAAAAAAAATTTTGTCATTAGCGACATGCCATGTCAGTACATAATATGGAATTCATTCTGAATGCAGAGACGCTGTCTTGAGAAACTGAAACGGAAACTGAATGCTATTAAGTGACATAACGAATTTAAATAATTTTTCACAAGTCCAAATGGAAAAGGGTGCAACTTCGGCTGTTAAAATACAGAAAGCTAATCTCGATACAGGTGTGAGAACAATATTGTTCATGTGTAACTTTTCAAATCTTGATAACACTAAAGCAGGAAAAACAAAGGCCGTGCGCCAGCATCTGATCTAATGTTTCTCTTAAAAATATGTCATTATCAACAGGAAATTATCTTCCCTTGTACTTCCGTGTACGGGATTTCAGGCCTTATTTACTACACACTTTGTCCGTCCTTTAGTGAATGAATTCTGATAAAATCAGTTGTCCATTGCCAGGGTCAGAGGCATGTCACTGCCAGAACACACACACGCACGCACGCAGGGAGAGGGGAGAGAAAGAGAGAGAGCTAGAGAGAGAGAGAATGTGTGTGTGTGAGAGTGAGTGAGAGAGAGAGAGAGACTGACAGACAGAATGTGTATGTGTGAGAGACAGAAAGAGAGAATGTGCGTGCGTGTATGTGTGTGTGTGAGAGAGAGAGAGAAAGAGAGAGAGAATGTGTGTGTGTGAGAGAGACGAAGAGAGAGAGAGAGAGAGAGAGAGAGAGAGAGAGGAGAGAGAGAGAGAGAGAGAGAGAGAGATGATAATACTTTATTTTCCAACGGCAGAAGTTTACTTGCTAAATGCCATTTTTTAAACATGCCGATATTTATATACTGCATGTTTTCTGTTTCCATAAGCCAGCCATGGATAAGACTTACAAGATTTTTCACAAGCAAGTTTGATAATCTGGAAGCGTATACACACAAAGGGGGTTTAGGCAGTGGGAGGTGTGCGCATATGTTAAAAAATCTTCACCTTTTACCCATCAGATGGACGTGTCCAGGTGGATTGAACCCCGATCTTCCGATTGAAAGTGATGCTTACACATTTGACTACTACACCTGTCAAGAGAGAGAGAGGGACAGAGAGAGAGAGAGAAAGAGAGAGAGGGAGAGAGAGAGAGAGAAAGAGAGAGAGGAAGAGAAAGAGAGAGAGAGACAGACAGAAAGAGAGACGGAACGAGAGAAAGAGAGAGAGAGGGAGAGAGACAGACAGACAGACAGAGAAAGAGAGAGACAGATGGAAAGAGACAGACATACAAAGACAGAGGGAAAGAGAAAGACAGGGGAAAGAGAAAGACAGACAGAGACAGAGAACGAGAGAGAGAGAAAGACAGAGAGAGAGACAGAGACAGACAGTCACACACACAACTGGTTTTTATTGATTCAGCACACTTAAAAAAAAAAATCTTTAATATACCTTTGCAGAAGCAATCCATGGTGCAAGGGAAACAACAAAACCGTAGGCAAACATGGAAAGAATTGACCTACTTCATTTTCAAATACTAGTAAGCATGCAGACAATTAACCTGGCAAACTCATAATTATCTATCTCCAAGTAGGCCTTTGTGTAGTCATTGGGGTAATAGCATGGTAACAAATTGCTCTGTTTCTGATAGTTCTGCTGCTTCATTCTGTGCTTGGTGAAACAGACCTGAGTTCATGTCTGTGAGTGGAATTATAGGTTGGTACCTGTCTGTTCATTTGTGTCTGTTTAGGTTTTTAGTCTTGGTTTTCTCCCCTTTGCCTGTTCTGAAAGTCTCTGGTGCCTGAAAGATGATTCTTCATTTCGCAGGGCTACATGCACTTTATAATAACACTATTATTATTGTTATTATCATTATCATTATTATTATCATTATTATCATTCAAAGCTCACTTGACTACTAAGAGCCATGTCAAGGACTATAACTGTCTCAAACAGACACATTTAAACTCATCCATGACCCCAGAAAAAAAAAATAGGAAAAGAAAATTAAGTACACATCTCACAGCATTTATGCAAATAATCTTAGGCCATTGTGTTTAGGATCTCTCGCAGTATGGTGTTACCACTTAATACTATACAATTTTTTTCCAGGGGGGGGGGGGGGAGGGAGCTTTGAAAGGCCCTTAATGGTCCATTAACTAGTAGGAAATAGCAGTGGATTTTCAGGCTGGTAAGGCAGTACTTGAGTGAATTGTCAAGAAACTTTGAAGTACCTGTACTACATCAATCTCGAGATCTGCTATCACAGTTGTGATCTTGCATACATACGAAAAACAGATATGAAGAGTGCTCGCATATTTTTTGGCTTAGGCAAGATGTTTCTGTCTTTTCAGATCAACTTAAGTCTTTCCAGGGCCATTCTAATCTGCACTGTTCTTGCAAGGACATCGTGGTTTTAATTCTCCTGAGGCTGCTGGGTCACTAAGAATTTAATGTTCCAATTCTAAGACGAAATTTTACTTCAAAAGAATTTAAACTGGGTAACACACTCCAGAAACTCTCAATGAACTACTATTCTCTGATGACCAAGCCATTATGCATTACAACCAAACACAGCTGCTGACACATACAAACATGTTAAACAACAGCTGTGAAAATTGTGGCATGAAAATATGCATCAGCGAGACAGGTTACGTCAACAGGACAAACGTCTAACAAACTGGACATCAGATTCAAAGGGCAACAACTTCAATGAACTACCAAATTCAGATACTTGAGAAGCTGATTAATTGCAGATGGGCAAATGGGCACAGAAATTGTGACACAAATCCAAGCATCTGTATGGAAACAAAAGCTAGACTCATAAGTACAATCTCTGTACCCACACTGACTTACAGGCCTGGATTTCAAATAAAATCCTCGTGAAAAAAATCACAACTGGTGAGATGAGATGTCCCAGAACAGCAGCAGACAAGACCAGGAGATATACAATTAAAAATGAAAAGATCCGATAGATGGTTGGAAGAACACCTGTCAACCATAAAACCTCACAAAAATGCATCAGATGGTTTGGCCATCTGACCAGGCAGGATGCCACTCAACCAGCCAGCCCTTTGAGTGTACAACACCTGAAACTCAGGCTTCAGAGCCACAAAAAGACCATGGCAGTACTGGATAGACCTCCTAGAGTGGCAGACACTCCACATTTACAACATGACTCTAAACCTAAATTCCCTTTTAGCTACGAACCACCAGCTTCATCTCTCTGCGATACCTTTCAGCACAAGCAGCAGAAAAAGTAAGGTAAGTAATTCTCTTCGCTCATGAATACCTTTGCTAATTCACATATTGTTTGTTGTGAATTTCGTCTCTTCAATGTTCATAATTTCTTTGCTGTATCCTGCAGAACTCTTTGAAATAGTGGTCTACCTAACTGCAAGCCTACAGTTCTAATTCTGGCCTGATGAGACGTAATCAATATAATCTGCAAATAGTAAGTTTGCCAAGCTTCGTCCTCTTTCTTATCCAAACTCTGTAAGTGTCAAAAGTGTCATCAAAGAAATAAGTTAAAATGTATGTTAGTAGAGACAACCTTTCCATACCTCAACGGAGGGGTGGATCAAACCACTGTCTGAGAATGCTGTTGATGACAACTCCAGTGGCTTTTCATTTAATATTTCTTTTTTTTAGAAATATGAACATGAAAGTATTGAAACACCAAACTGGTGTTAAGAGCAGAAGTTCCTGGCTCTCAAAACAACAACAACAACAAAAACCAAAAACTGTATATCAAATTCACATTTACTTAGAATTATTTCACAAACAGCTCAAGATAGAAACTAGCACCATAGCACTTAACCCGTGGCATGATTTACATTTAATATCAAAGAATTGCCATCTTCTGGTCTCTGTAACTGGGCATTACTGGCTTTTAATATGAAATGTAAAACATGTTAATGACAAAAAAGTTATAATTTAGCCCTCATTTACACTTGGTGCTCTGAATCTGATAGAATATGAATCATTGTCTTTACATAGAATATGAATCACTGCCTTTACATCATCTCTGAAACTGATGTAGCAGTGTGTGCAAGTGATGAATTCATATTGTCACAAACAATGTACCAATGCATTCAAACAGCAAGGATCAATCTTTGATATTTCTAGTTATTACACTTTCAGTGCAACAAAATCATTATTAAAAAAAAATCTACAGTCAATATTGCTCTCTGAATACGTATTCAAAATACCAACCAGTGGTGATTTGCAAAGTTACATTTGGAAGATAATATTTATGTCCCAAGCTCCATTTCTGATCATGAACAGTAAAAAAACTGTATCATGAATTCAACATGTACTGTAGCTAACTAGTTCCTGATAAGAAAACAATGTCAGAGATAAACCAATGTATTGAATTTTGATGTGATAAATCATGTAGCAATTGTGCTCATGTTGTGTGTGTGTGTGTGTGTGTGTGTGTGGTGTGTGTGTGGTGTGTAGTGGCGTGTGTGTGCGTGCATGTGTGTGTGTGTGTGCATCGTGTGTGTGTGTGTGTGTGTGTGTGTGTGTGTGTGATGTGATGTGTGTGTGTGTGTTGTGTGTGTGTGTGTGGTGTGTTGGTGTGTGTGTGTGTGTGTGTGTGTGTGTGTGTGTTGTGTGTGTGGTGTGTGTGTGTGAGAGAGTGTGTATGAGTGTTGAAGTGTGTGTGTTCATGCATCATTGTTCTCTGATTTAACATCTTTTCACTATGAGTGATATTAGGTAGTGAGTGAGTGTGAGTGTGAGTGTGTGTGTGTGTGTGTGTGTGTGTGTGTGTGTGTGTGTGTGTGTGTGTGTGTGTGTGTGTGCATGCATATATGACTCTGCCTCTGTGTGTATGTATGTGAGTGTGAGAGGATTCTCTGTTTGTGTATCTGAGTTGTAAGTCATATCTAATTGGTTTATTTTCAAAAACAATACAGTTGTTACTAGAGCAGCTTCTTCTATAAGTGCAAAACACAACCACAGTTCCACAGTTTATCACACAAACTGCCTCAAAACTAGGTATGGCTTTTTTCATTCTTACCAAAATACACTAAACACAAAATAGATTTGGCTTGCATTGAAACATGTGAGGTACCCATTATTCCTCTCAAGTCAGAGTTTTAACAAATTACATCAAAACAGAACAAATCACACCAGTATCTTCCCTTCTTTGTTTCAGATGCAGTGTATATTTAAGACTATATATGGAACAACTAAAACATATACACATACAAAAACACACTTGCACATGTGCATGCACACACACAGCAAATGCCTTATCAAAACAGATTAAAAGGTATTTGAATGCTATTCATCATCTGAAACCTACACAGAACACTACTAATACCACTGAGGACGCTCCAGGGAACAATTTCGTCCTTTCATCATTTGAGGTTTAACGCTGGAATATGTCAATACCCTGTTGGTTAGGGGGAGGTATTAACACGAAACACAAACAAACTACTTCAATGCATATCTTCAGTCACACACCTGAGAAGGAAAACAAACGACTTAATGGATCAAACATGGTGATTTTTTTTTAGAGGAAACTTATGTTTTTTTCCACTGATGCCATCCAAGACAAAATGAAGATAATGCTATTCTGAAAGCTGAGTTGTTTCAATGTTTAACTGTGTGCAACTACTTAGTTGGAATATCAAATGTTATACTTATCTGTGCTAACTGAAATGGAAAAAAACCCAACAACAAACAACAAATGAAAAGGTAAACCAAATATACATTCTGAAAATGTGTGAAATGTTCTTTCATTTCAGTTCAAGTTAAACACCACGAAGATTTGCAACTTCCTTCAAATAACGTTCGCATTTATTTCAAACTGAGACTGAGTCGTTTAGCTCCACCCTCCCTACCCCCCCCCCCCCCCCCCCCAAAAAAAAAAAAGCAAACACACATCCCCCCCAAAAGAGAAAGACAATTGAAAATCACATTTTCTTGAAAAAACAACAAGAAAACATCCCAAATACCAGTAATAATTAAATGGAAAAAAAAAAAGGGTGGGGGACCTGAATGTAATTAAATCATGGCATTAATACTGCTTTCATCATAACTTAAACACACAAATCTTATCTGCATTATTTGAAAACACGGTTTTTCAGAATCATATCATCAAAACAACAAATTACCCCTCCCCCAAAGTAATTATATATTTGACTCTTCCCCCCCCCAAAAAAACCCCTCAAAAACACAGAGATGCACACAACCCTATTTTTCTTTTTTAACAACCACAAACATATACTTCTTAATTTTCTATATTCTTGAATACAATCTGTCTACTTTCTTTGACTAGTGTGTTCTGAAAGCTTATGATGCTGTTCAATTTTTTAAAAGTTCAGAACAAATTGGTGAATTATTAATGTAATCATATACCGATATACAGTTACAACATAATAATATTCTTAATTGCATATGATGAAAATATACTTGTAGTGTTTACATACACATGCAGTACTATACTGATTAATAGCATACATGCACATATTTATATGAATATTCAATATTATACTTGTGTAATATCAAACTAACAGAAATGATTGGTACAGGCACTAGAAAAAAAATTAAAAATGTAACTTTACCCCAAAACATACACACAGTAAACATATTTTTTTCAGACCAAATCTTTCAAGTTACGACACTAAACACATACTCAACCAGTCACTGGAAAAAGACTTAAAAACATAATTTCACCAAAAAAAAAAACCCACACATACACAAAACATTTTTTTTTTCATACCAAATCTTTCAAATTATGATATCAAACACACACTGTATATTTTTCCCTTCACCAAGTTTCATACAAGTACAAGTTCATTCACCATTCACCAGGACATCAACATTTGGAAAAGTCTCAAACAACTGCCATTGTGGAGACAATAGAACAACACTGCATTATACACAGAAAAGCATACAATGATAATGGTAAAAAGGCAGGAAAGGGCAAGAGGTTGAGGTGCGGGTCAGTTTACTGTGTGTGTGTGTGTGTGTGTGTGTGTGTGTGTGTGTGGTGTGTGTGTGTGTGTGTGTGTGTTTGTGTGTGTATGTGTGTGCGTGTGTGTGTGTGCGTGTGCATGCGTGTGTGTGTATGAGTGTGTGTGTGTGTGTGTCTGTGTGTGTGTGTTTGAACATATATGCATGCACACAGTGCATATGTGTATGTGTGTGATGCATATGCAATGTGTGTGTGTGTGTGTGTGTGTGTGTGTGTGTGTGTGTGTGTGTGTGTGTGTGTGTGTGTGTGTGTTGTGTGTGTGCGTGTATGTGTGTGTATGTACATGTATGTGATGCATGTGTGATGTGTGTGCATACACAGGCAAGCTTACACATGTGTGTGATGAAAACATCAATTTCACATGACAACACAAGGTGAATTTTACAATTCACTTAAAGGCAGTGGAATTCTCTTTTGCAGCATGTATACAGTCATAAAAATTATGATAATAATAATGATGACAACAAAAACAACAACAATAATAATAATAATGTTAATAATGATAATAATCAATAATAACAATAATAAAAATAATAATAATAATAATGAAAATAAAATTATGAAAGTAACAACAACAAACTGTAAAAATAAATAAAAGGAAAAATCAAAGATTAACAGTACAATATGGTACTCACAACAAAAATGCTACAGTGATATGTGGAATGGAAGGGGAGAATGTGCGCCGCATTTAACACAATTTCCATGTGGGGTGATTCAAAACCGACAAACCAAAAGCACTGGTTGGAAACTGCTGCATGATTTTGGGCGCAGGATCAGGATGGTGGATTCACATAAAGGCACAACACTTGTCATGGCAGGGTACATTACACCTTTTGACACCCTCAACCTATCCACCAGCTCTGTGCAGGAAACTGGTAGGTAAGTTGATGCAGTCACGGGGTTAACAGGGGCAATATTGGTGACGGGGGTGGGGGTGGGGGTAATTGTGATTTCATAATAATACATTGTGTTTAACATGGAAACATAAAAAAAACTCACATGCAAGCATGCTGACTAACATACATCCTCGTACACAGGCAGTCTCACACACACACACACACATATATTGTTCATGATGCCAACAAAAACTGCTTTAACCCATTGACTCCCGCACCCTGTCCACCAGCAACCTGCATTATCAAACATGCTATCAAAACAAAAACTTAAACCCTTTATTCCCTCATGCTATCCACCAGCTTCCTGCAAAAAACTGGTGGATAAAGTGAGAGTCGAAGGGTTAAATTTTTGCAGTTAGTGGATAGAGTGAAAAAATCAAAGAGTTAAAATTACACGGAACAATGAAATCTTTACCCAAAAACAAATGTGAATAACAGCAACTCTTAAAAAAAAATCACTCCAGGACAAGTGATTAGAAAACCAGACTGAGAGTGCTAAATTGTTCAGTGCAATCAATACTATTCAAAACTGTTTGCATGATGAACAAAAGAATTGCATCAAAACCAAACGAACTGCATATAACCCCCAAAACAAATCACACTATTGCTGTGTAACAAAACATGCAGCTATGGTTTATATCACAAAAATACTTGCAACAAATCTGAACCAGAATTGGATTGATAACATGACTTGTAATAAAAACACATTGACCAGTCGAAACAAAGTACCCATTATCAAAAATCAACATTTTGTAAAGCACGGAAAATTTGATATTTCACTACATACATGATCTAAAGTAAATACAACAACAGCCGACAATAAAATATGCGATGAGACTCACATGGTAAACAAAATCTAAATATGAATTTTACATCACAGAAATAAATAAAAATACACAAAAGCAACCAATGAATATAAAATAAATAATCTGTGATTGCCTTTAAATGAATTAAAGCCACATCTTTTCCCCATCTAAGATTCACCTGCCCCCTGCCCTAAAACATGAACACCAACTGTATATATTATAATTTTTATTGACCATGGTCTGGTACAGAGATTCACAAAACAAGCTGGTCTAAGAATTAAGGTCATATATCAGAATCTAGACATGTTGAATTTGTTCAAGTGGAATTATCATACATGAACACCTTTTGAAATCCATGCAAACTCCAAAGGTAATAATATGTACAGCTGCTACAGCCAAAACAAAGTTATATGCACAGTTGTGGTACAGATGGGCAGCAGGATCTACACCCTATTTCAAACAGTAAAAACCCACACCACCAAAATGAATGACATTTTAACCCTTTGACTCCCTCACCCTCATGTAACCCTGTCATCTAGCATCCTGCAATGTCAACCATGCTAGCAAAGCAAAAACACCTCTTTGATTCCCTCACTCTATCCGCTAGCTTCATGCAGGAAGCTGGCAAACAGAGTGAGGGAATCAAAGGTTTCAGTTTTTGCAGTTGGTGGAGTCAAAGGGTTAAGACAGGGTACGAAGAAGCTACATTCTATGTTGTGGGCTTGGACCTAAACCCAGGAACTTACATCTTGTCTATGCCAGATGGAAAGAATGGTATCAGATGACAGTTGCCAATGTGTACATAAATATACACTGATTAAGAAATGCCATACACAGTTTGGTTGCAAGCATTTATAACAAATATCATGATAGAGAGTGTTAATAAATCTTTTGTCACATGAAGTCCAATACTCGTTTCATTAACATTAATATCCTAGAAGGAAAAAAAAATCCACTGATCAGTCAATCAGTTATTTCTTTCGATAAACAGTTTTGTTTACCCTTATCCCTCAAAACATAAATACAACCTAACAACAAAGATCCCCCCCCCCCCCCCCCCCCGAAAAAGGCTATATCACTTACAGATTACTCAAACATATGAAATAAGAAAACACAACTCAATAAATAGACAAATGAAATAACAAAGAAAAAAAAAGAAAGAAAAAAAAAAAAGAAATTGAAACACACATCAGTTCAGTTTAAACAAAAATGCTGGATATAAGGCAGAAAACAAACAAGGATTACACACACAAAAAAACAAAAAACTATGAATCTCACATGTACATAAATTAAGAAAAACCTAATGCAGTATGCTGAGTTCAAAATGGCAGCACAGTTTCATAGATTTCAGTTTCAGTTGCACAGAATCAACTGTAATGCTGATGCAATAAAATCCATTCTGCAAGTAACGTCACTGCCTGATAATACACCAACGCCAGCAATTATTACTTGGTTACTTTGATTTTCATATGCTGAAATAAATGAATCATTATAAGTATGGTCTCTTATTATCACTGTGATTCCTTCAGTTGAAGATTAAAGCAAATAACACACCATGATACATACACTCATAATTGGCCTGTTTGTACAGTCAAACTTTTAGAGTTCTCAGACACAATGACAAACTGAGCTATTCATGCCAGGCCCTAAGTATTGTTCTTTTCCAGCATATAAGATATCCATGCCAGGCCTTAAGTATTGTTCTTTCCAGCATATAAGATATCCATGCCAGGCCTTAAGTATGTTCTTTTCCAGCATATAAGATATCCATGCCAGGCCTTAAGTATTGTTCTTTTCCACATATAAGTATCCATGCCAGCCTTAAGTATTGTTCTTTCCAGCATATAAGATATCCATGACAGGCCTTAAGTATGTTCTTTTCCAGCATATAAGAAATCCATGCCAGGCCTTAAGTATTGTTCTTTTCCAGCATATAAGACATCCATGCCAGCCTTAAGTATTGTTCTTTTCAGCATATAAGATATCCATGCCAGGCCTTAAGTATTGTTCTTTTCCAGCATATAAGACATCCATGCCAGGCCTTAAGTATTGTTCTTTTCCAGCATATAAGATATCCATGCCAGGCCTTAAGTATTGTTCTTTTCCAGCATATAAGATATCCATGCCAGGCCTTAAGTATTGTTCTTTTCAAGCGTACAAGATATTTATGCCAGGCCTTAAGTATTGTTCTTTTCAAACATATAGATATTCATGCCAGGCCTTAAGTATTGTTCTTTTCCAGCGTATAAGATATCCATGCCAGGCCTTAAGTATTGTTCTTTTCCAGCATATAAGATATTCATGCCAGGCCTTAAGTATTGTTCTTTTCCAGCTAATAAACATAAAATCTGTTACAGAAATTGATGATTTGTATCATAATGTGAATAGTGTTTTTGATGACTTCACACATTGTGTTTTAATCATTTCGTTCCAGTCAGATGTTAAAAAAACACCACACACATTGTATTTTAATCATTTCGTTCCAGTCAGATG
The DNA here is from genome assembly GCA_030674185.1 of Monoplex corrugatus. Classification (NCBI taxonomy): domain Eukaryota; kingdom Metazoa; phylum Mollusca; class Gastropoda; order Littorinimorpha; family Ranellidae; genus Monoplex; species Monoplex corrugatus. The sequence goes on along the minus strand of CM060313.1, from coordinate 23,316,194 downwards.
TTAAAAAAAATCCCAAATATCCCAAATGACAACAACAAACAAACAACAACAACAATCAATTGTAAAAATATCATGTCTTAATCCTTAAACTCCTGCAGTCTATTCACCATCTTCCATCAACTTCCAGCAGGAAAGCTGATGGACAGGTTGAGGGAGACAAAGAGTAAACATGAGCAAAGTAACAACAGCAACTTAAAGCTGACCTCTAATATTGTATTAAATTTAAAGTCATGACTAAAGATCCTTCAGCTCAGACTGCCACAAAATAATAAAAAAAAACCCAAAAACAAAAAAACAAAATGGTAACCTAAAAAAAACACAAAAAAAACAACCAAACAAAATCAAAACAAAACATGACAATGTGACATTCATACCTGACTAAGCAAATGGGGGAATCTACAAGTAAACTAAATAACAAATATGCTTGTTATTTCTTTAGTGTTGACTAGTGAGGAAGAGTGAAATATAGTTACAGTCATACTATAACGAATTTTCTCATTTGCCTTTAAACACTCTACCATCTTTTTGGCAAAATAAAAGTTAACATTTTTTCCACAAAAACAAGTTTATGTGAACTTCAACTGATCCACTTTCTGTCCTTCCATATCTATAAAAATACTTCACATGACACACTTTTTTTATTACAAACTGGAAGACACACATTTTGATGTCAATGGGACACATGTCACTGATAAAATGTGACTTCATTCATGAAATTGGATGTGATATGAAATGTAACCGATGGCACATAGTCTAAGAGGCCAACAAAATAACAATCCTACTTAACATAACAGACAAAATGCTTTTGTCTTAACCCATTTGTTGTCTATGAATAAAGAATTCAGCAAACAAATAAACAGACAAATTGCCTTCTTCTAGAGTATGTCATTATCAAGTACCAAAAATTTTTACTGCCTCTTTGATAATCAGAGCAACAAAACTCATAATATGGCAAAATAAACTAAAAGGGAAGTGAGAATGTTCCCAGCACCCCACTATCTATCCTGAAGCACTTCTATAATATCATGGAACAAAAATCACAAATTAAAGCTAAAACAGAATAAAACAATCAGGTATCTGGTAGTACATTTAGTAAAATTGTCGTCAGGAAAACTGCCCATACACAGTCGTACATGAACATGTTCATATAAAAGAAAATGGATTCTTATGTTCTGTAATGAGTTATGGTGGAGAGGATGGTTTTGCATCTTCTGTCTGTGTTGATTCTTCCTTGTCCCGGTCATTCTTGAAGAAAAGAAGTGGACACATGCCCAGAAAGCAGCCAATGGCCACACCTATTACCTTGCCCTGAAAAGGAAATACACACTTTATTTATCTATTTACACATACCACACCTATCACCTTGCCCTGAAAGGGAAATACACACTTTATTTATCTATTTACACATACCCACACCTATCACCTTGCCCTGAAAAGGAAATACACACTTTATTTATCTATTTACACATACCCACACCCTTATCACCTTGCCCTGAAAAGGAACAACACTTTATTTATCTATTACACATACCCACACCTATCCCTTGCCTTGAAAAGGAAATAGACACTTATTTATCTATTACACATACCCACACCTATCACCTTGCCCCGAAAGGAAATAGACACTTATTTATTTATTTACACATACCCACACCTATCACCATGCCCTGAAAAGGAAATACACACCTTAATTATTTATGTACATATACCCACACCTATCAGAAATGCATATTTCATTTATTTCTTTCACATACCCACACCTTTCACCTTGCCCTGGAAAGGAAATGCACTTAATTTTTCTTTACATATACCAAAAGCACAACGTGGTACATTTCCCTCTTTTTCTCTATGAACATAAATGTGCAATACCATGCTAAAATGACAAATGAATGTGCACATATGCACGAATGTGAGCACATACTTTCATATGTAGAGTGTGAATGTGTGTGTGTGTGTGTGTTGTGTGTGTGTGTGTGTGTGTGTGAGTGTGTTATGATTGCATGCAGTCATGTTGTGTGTGTGTGAGTGTGAGTGTGAGTGTGTGTGTGTGTGTGTGTGTGTGTGTGTGTGTGTGTGTGTGTGTGTGTGTGTTTGTGCGCGTGCACATTGGATGTGTGTGTGGGTGTGTATTTACATGCAGATGTTTAATGATTAAAATGGGTTTGAGCATTCTGTCCATCTCACTTAAGTATAATGTGTTAAAAATGGGTTTTGCACATCCTGTCTCTCCCCCCAACCCCAACCCCTCTCTCTCTCATGTGATGGGATTTATGCCCTTCTGAACAGAATTCTGATTTCTATTGTGAATGTCTTACTTTCTGTCCTCCGTGCTCTGTCTTTTTTTCACCACATAATGAGACATAATTAAACTCAGAGTTGTCTATGCTGTGTATGTGTATGACACACAGAGAAATGTGATGATATGGGGAAAAAAACCAACACTGATGAGATACTAATTCACTGACAGAGAAATGAGTTACTACTTAGTACTGATTAACAGACTGCACATTAGAAAGTATTGATTAACAGACTGCACATTGTGTTATAATGAACTGCAGTACACATTTATCATATCAATGGAAATATCAATGTACAACCCACATCTGCAAATGACAGAAAGTTTAATTAAATTTCTGCTTTTACCAAACTAGACGCCCAACGTGTAGACTTCATATCCACTTGGTTTGGTGTGAGATGTGGGGTTCGAACTCCAAACTTGGCCACAAAGGACTCCACGTAGTAGGGCAGACCTACACACACATGACATGACAGAATGAGTTCAAACACACACTCACAGACACAGACACACATACCCACACAGAGACACGGACACAGACACAGAAACACACACACACATGCACATGATGGTTACTGTAGAATAATCAATAAACAATTAAACACACACACAACACACACAACTTCATATGATATGAAACATTCTTTCCATATCTTAAAAATATTAAACACACACACACACACACACACAATGACACTCATATCAAAACACACACACACACACACACACACACACACACCACACACACACACACACACACACTAACTGCTGAAAAACGGATCATCTAACAGAAAGTACATTCTCATGTCAACAAAACAGAAGAGAGGCACAATCAGTTATCAAAGAAAAGTAGTGCAGGTAAAAGAGGATACACTTACCCAACACCTGCAATGTCGGAGATCATGTTTCCAAACCCAGCAGCTGCAACAAATCATGTCTTCATGACAGATTGAACTGAAAACCAATTTTGCACCACCATCCTGGCTATGATGGAGAAGACATAATATATAATACACAGTGTGGCTTTCTTTTGAAGATGTCTGTTTACACTACTACAACAGTATGAGAGAATCAGTCTTATATTTCAAAGGGAACCTTTAGTACTATTGTAGCTTCTTTTATCCATGGATGAATGTGGTTTAAATTATCATGTTAAAATTTTAAAAAAATTTATACCCTTTAACTCCTGCACCCTATCCACCAACTGCAAAAACTCAACCCTTTACTCCCTCACCCTATTCATCAGCTTCCTGCAGGAAGCTGATGGATAGGGTGATAGTCAAAGGGTTAAGTTTTTGTTTTGCTAGAATGGTTGGCAAAGCAGGATGCTGGTGGACAGGATGCGGGAGTCAAAGGGTTAAGCAGTTTCTTTTATCCTTCGATAAATGTGGTCCATTCAACTAACTGCATTAAATATATAAATAGATTTCATTCATTTTTAAAAAAAATTACAACTCCTCTACCCTTCCATATCTTTTACTAGGCTGATTACCTGATATCAACCAGACAAAGGAAATGAAAAGAATTTTTCAGCATTCTGAGGGTCAATAAATTTGGGTCACATGCCCCTTCCACTGAGCAGTCACCAATGCATAAAAAATTTGATTGGGCTTGACCTGATTCGGAGATCCTAGTGATCCGAAAAACGAAATCTCATTGATAGTATTTTCAAACCTGTTTATAACCAAGTCTAAAATCATTAAAATGATTTTACATGTACATGTATATACTTTATATGGAACTTCTTATCAAGAATACATGTTAAAAGCCATGATGTTAATTTGGATCACAGTGCTTATCAAGAATACATGTTAAAAGCCATGATCTGTAATCTGGGTCAGTCCATTAATATGTAAACAACTTAATTTAAGAAAAATACATGTCAAAAGCCATGATCTGTAATTTGGGTCACAGTCCTTATTAAAATACATGTTAAAAGCCATGATCTGTAATTGGGTCACAGTCCTTATTAAAATACATGTCAAAAGCCATGATCTGTAATCTGGGTCACAGTCCTTATTAAAATACATGTAAAAGCCATGATCTGTAATCTGGGTCACAGTCCTTATTAAAATACATGTCAAAAGCCATGATCTGTAATCTGGGTCACAGTCCTTATTAAAATACATGTTAAAAGCCATGATCTGTAATCTGGGTCACAGTCCTTATTAAAATACATGTCAAAAGCCATGATCTGTAATTTGGGTCACAGTGACCAAAAAAGCATGAAATGTCTCACGATAAATTTACCAGCTCTTTATATTCCTCTGCCCAGAATGTTGTGCATATGGACTGCCTTACAAAGCTGGTTAAGACTGTTGGACATCCAACTGGAAGGATAGAGTTCGTCCCTGCCTGTACAGTACATGATGTGTAAAGAATGGACACTTTTCTGATTTTCCAGGTCAACAAATACGCAAAACTGCTAATGTCTGAACCCCATTATTATGTAGATGCACGCCGTACACCAAACAATATGTTAAGTATGTTGTAAGCCATTTAAGCGCCCGGTGGCTTATGGAAATAAGGAAACAGGCCTATGTGACAGGGCTGTCCACTGAAGATGAGAAAGTAAAATTTGCAGGTAAACTGCCAGCGTGGGCCAAATAACCAGAGAAATGTGGATATATGTGTAAAAAAAACAACAAAAAACAATTGATTCTTAAGCCTTTGACCCAATAATTTCTGAGTCACAGTGGCTAATAGACAAAACAAAAACAAACAAATAAACAAAAAAGCTTGTATAAAGAATCAATTCTTAAGCCTTTAACCCAATAATTCCTGAGTCACAGTGGCTAAATAGACAAAAATGGATCGCCTTGAATATATCTCTTCAGTTTATAGATGAATCCGTGCCAACTGTGGTACAGGAGTACAACATAACAGAAACTTTTTACAGATTTTGTTAAAATAGGCACAGCCCAGAATTTGGGTCACAATAACCAAACAAGTGAAACGGATTATTGAGCTTTTCACGACTACTTTTCATGAAACTGTACTGTCACTGCTGATGATTCAAACAGAACAAAGAGTGTTGAATATGTCTCTCTGGATGTGGCCCAATTTTGGGTCATAGTAAGCAAACAGATAAAAATAGGCTACCAAGTGAATTATAACATCATGACCTAAACACAAAACTAAAGTTAGTATGAACAATTCTAGGAATCAACATTTTGTACATATGCATAAGAACAAATGTTGTTTATTGTAATTCCAACATACCAACTATGATGAACTACAAATACACCATCTCCTCCTCATTAAAGTGAAAAATAGATTATATATGGATCCAATGAGAAAAAGTGATTATGTAAACTTGGCCTGGTCAATCGTACTTTGTTTTTATTTTCTTATTGTGTTTGACAAGCAAACGAAGTGCCTTATAAAAAGATATACAAAAATCTATATAAAAATCATATTGTCCGAAAACTGCATCTTCAGTTTGGAGAAAACATCCTAAATTTACAGATGAGTATAATTTCTGAGTAAAAAAAAAAATCTAATCATAAAATGTGTCTAAAAAGTTAACAACAGATCTTTGCATATATGACATGGATAAGATAATTTGGATACTTATTTTCTATATATTCCAGTCAAGCTAAACATGAAACACATTTAAAATGTTAACAGTATACTTGGAAAAAACAAAACAAAACAAAAAATCAAACAAACATGGAAAACAGCTTTCTGTTAATACCACTTCTGCTATCTATTTGAGACGTTTTGAACAAGACAGACTCATTTTCTCTGCACAATTTACCATCACGCCCTCCATTTCTAAGTCAACTCTTTCATCCCTAAGACATTTGCAAACAGATTTGTACTGATCTGCTAATACAGTACCTGCCATGGTAGAAATGCCAAACGCAGCTCCCAGGGTGACATCAATATACTCTCCCTGAAACAACGGCAACAACCCAATAAGTAATCTGTGATTTGCTGGAAAGAGAGAAAGACAGAGTAGAACAGAGAGAGGAACAGAGGAAGACAGAACGATGAAGAGAGAGAGAGAGAGAGAGAGAGAGAGAGAGAGAGAGAGAGAGAGAGAGAGAGAGAGACAGACAGACAGACAGAGAGAGAGAGAGAGAGAGAGAGAAAGTGTATGCAAAATCTGTCTATTTGATGAAAGTCTGGAAAAAAAAGCAGCAACAATTCCATTCCATTCAATAAGAGCAGGTAAAACATGATCTGTATGCACTCTGCATTGCAGATTGCTATGGAAAAAAAGTTATCTGAAAAAATTACAACAAAACATCTTGTGATTTGTTACCGCCTGTTTTGAACAGTGATGCTAAGTAACAAAAACTTAACAAACTGGAGAACCTAGTCTCTCTCTCTCTCTCTCTCTCTCACACACACACACACACACCACACACACACACACATGCACACACACACACATCTCTCTCACTAAAATCAACACAGGCATCCACATAATACATTAATTAATGTGTTGTTACAATAGTTGTATGACTTTTTGAAAAGTAAAACGACTGCTAAAACAAATGATGCTTCACAAGAGATAAAGAAGTGCACGTTTTTAACACTTATCATTAGAACGAGAACCTGAATAAATCTGAATAACCTAAATAAAACGTTCATACTTAAAAACAGAATGAAACTGAACCAATTAAACACACATGCACCAACCAGGGATCGAAGGGAGGGGAGAAGGGGAGATGCAGGTAAGGGTGTTTGAGCGAGAGACTGACAGATTGATTGACTGATTCATGTAATGATTGATTAGGGGAGGCGGGGAAAGGGGGTAGAGAGACAGAGAGACTGAGACAGGGAGAGAGAGGGAGAGAGGGAGAAGAGAGAGAGAGAGAGAGAGAGAGAGAGAGAGAGAGAGGAGAGAGAGAGAGAGAGAGAGAGAGAGAGAGAGAGAGAGAGAGAGAGATCATCAGATCGACTGACTAGTTTGTTCGTTCATTAACTGATCTATCTATATTTTCCAACAGTAATAACAATTTTCCAAATCTGTCATTGCTAAAATCTATTTGATAAAAGAAAGTGAGTTTGGTTTTCTTTCTTTTTTTGCCTGATACAGTACAGTCTTGCAGTCTGCTTGTCGGTGTTTTCCCAATCTCCAAGCACCTAATGGAGAAGGCAGACTGACAGGTCAGCACCTATTTGGCTGTGGGGACTGCCTAGCTTAGGCGGGCGGAAGGCAATCCCATGGCCAGCATCCACACATATACATGTATATCCATTGTCACAGAGACTGTCTTTCCAGCATCAGCCTTATCAGCCACAGCCGACGCTGCTCCAGAGGCGTCAACTTGACTTGGCACGAAACTATTATCCATAGTCAACGTTGACTGACGGAGGCCTACTAAAGTAAAGTTCTCATATATTATAAAACCCTGTGAAAAAAATTCCCACATTTTGTGACCCTTCATGCCCTGTGGGTTTGGATGCGTGTTGCTGAGCCGAAATGAGCGGCATAGGTGTAATGACACTGGATCAGTGCTGAAAACAGGGTAACAAAAACATAATGCAAAAAAACAGGGTAACAAAAATATAATATAATAAACAAAAACACAGCAACAAAACAAATGATCAATCATTTCAAACTTAGCAACAAAACACATGAACAACAACAGCAGCAACAACAACAATGCAACAACAAAATTTGCGTTTAAACTGCATCAAACGGTAGCCTAGTATATAATATTACTCACAGCCACAATCATCAGAAAGTTGTCGAGGAAGCCGAAGCCAATGAAAGGAAGAGCCTGGTGAAGACACACTGCAAAAGAATAAGAAGATAGCAATAATTATCAAAATTAAAACAGACACGATTCTGGATCACCTAGTATTATCCCAATCACTGCACAGCTCATCAATCAACACTCAGTGTCACTGCCATTCTCATCAATAACCCTTTTGACTCCCGCACCCTGTCAAAATCAATTTTCATTGCACTTCCAAAGAAGACAGGGGCTATAGAATGCGAACTCCATCGCACAATCAGTTTGATGAGTCATGTAACAAAAATCCTGTTAAGAATATCATGATGAGGACAAGGAATAGAATCAAAAGAAAAATAGCAGAAGAACAGTGTGGATTTGTGGAAGGGAAAGGAACTATTAATGCCATATACATCCTAAGAACTATCATAGAGAGATCAATTGAGATGAATAAGGATTTATATTTATGCTTTGTTGACTATACCAAGGCTTTCGATCGGGTACATGAAGAATTGATCAACCAACTGGAGAGACTCAATGTTGATGGAAAAGATCTACGAATAATCAGGAATATGTACTGGGAACAAATAGCTGCAATGAGAATAGAAAACAATATAAGCTCTTTTCAAAACATCAAAAAGGAGTCAGACAAGGTTGTGTTTTGTCACCAGATCTGTTTTCACTATATAGCGAAAACATCATGAGAAACCTACAAGAAGACCCTGGATTAAAGGTTGGAGGGAAAATGATAAACAACATTCGGTACGCAGATGACACCGTGCTAATCGCAGAAAATGAAAGGGACCTACAAAACCTTGTGAATATACTAGAAATAGAAAGCAAAAGTAAGGGGTTGGAACTAAACAGCAGGAAGACTGAAGTCATGGTGATCAGTAAAAAACATGAAATCCCCTCCTGCAAAATAACAGCAAATGGCACAACCTTGACACAGGTTAATAAGTTCAAATACCATGGACAGCAAAGAAAACAAACGAGACAGTCTTGATGGAGGCAGACACAAGTAGATCACTCATAAGGAAGATTAGGAAAAGACAAGCAACATTTATAGGCCATTTTATGAGGAAGGGGGATTTGGAGCACCTGGTCACAACGGGAAAGCTGGAGAGAAAGAGAGCACCAGGTAGACCCAGGGAGAGAATGCTGGACGGACTTGCAGAGTGGCTGGGGATGAGGAGGGTGCGGGAGATGCTGGGGGCAACGAGAGATAGAGATGGTTGGAAGTCCATGGTCGCCAACGCCATGCGGCAGGGCCCCTGATGATGATGATGACCCTGTCCACCAGCATCCTGCATTGTCAACTATGCTAGCAAAACAGAAACTTAACCCTCTGATTCCCTCACCCTATCCATCTACTTCCTGATGGAAGCTGATGGATAGGTTGAGGGAGTCAAAAGGGTAAATTTTTTTTTGCAGTTGGTGTATAGGGTGCGGGTGTCAAACGATTAATCAACCAGTATTATTTTCAGTCTAGGTCGTGGGAGTCAAAAGGTTAAAAAAAATTTGCAGTTGGTGGATAGTATGCGGGATTCAAAGGGTTAATCATCCAGTATTATTTTCAGTCTAGGTCGCGGGAGTCAAAAGGTTAAGTGCTTTTTTTGTTTTGTTTTGTTTTTTGCAGTTGGTGGATAGGGTGTGGGATTCAAAGGGTTAATCATCCAGTATTATTTCCAATCTGATAGACTGTTACCAAGCATCATTCATGTCCGGTAAATATCCATCAGTCTCATTAGTCATCATGCTGTACGCTCCTCTTTCACATCAATAATTGATTAGTTGATCCCTCGATCCCGACTGTCTTTTGACTCTAGAAAATTACACGAGAGGCAGCTGAGCACGTACCACCTTAACCCTTTTAAAAAATTTTTTTTCATTTTTTATTTGCAACTCTTCCTTTAAGAACAAGGAAGATTAGTTCGTATCAACTGAAGACGTGTGTGTGTGTGTGTGTGTGTGTGTGTGTGTGTGTGTGTGTGTGTGTGTGTGTGTGTGTGTGTGTGTGTGTGCGCGTTTGTGTGTGTGTGTGTTGTTGTTTGTTTGTTTGGTGTGTGTGTGTGTGTGTGTGTGTGTGTGTGTGTGTGTGTGTGTGTGTGTGTGTGTGTGTGTGTGTGTGTGTGTGAATGTGTGTCAGTGTGTGTGTGTGTGAATGTCTGTGTGTGTGTGTATGTGTGTGTGAATGTGTGTGAAAGAGAGAGAGAGAGAGAGAGGGGGGGTCGTGTGACCTAGACTTTACATCTTTATCTTCCAGACGTATGCTTTCGCAACTCCTAAATAGTTTACAACTTTGACCAACATTTGGTAAAGATCAACCTGTAAAAGGCTGTGTTAATCTTAATCTGTCTGTGTCTGTGTCTCTCTCTGTCTCTGTCTCTCTCACTCCATCCCTGTTTCTCTGTCTCTCTCTCACTCTGTCCCCCCTCAAAAAAAAAAAAAAAAAAAAAAAAAAAAAGACTGCTTGAAATTAGCATTTTTGAAGAAGGTATATGAACATTTCTTTATCAGGAACTTCTGAAATTATTTACAATCGGGTTTTCATCGTTGTTAGTCTACCATTGTCCTCAATGTGTAAAAAACGTTTTACTCGAATTGAGGCTTCTTCAAGGTCACATTGACCTTGAGAAGTTCAACAATCTGGATTTTCTGTCAGTTGTTATTATAATTATTATTTCTTTGTTGTTGTTGTTGTTGTTGTTGTTGTAAACATGGAGACTGTCAGAATGGCTTTACTATCTTTTATTTCTTTCTTTTTCTTTTCCTTTTTTTTTTAAACACATTCCACTCTTTTTTTTTTCTCTGCTTCACCAGCCCTCAAGAAATTACTGCACCTCTTTTACCTCTCTACCCAACACAAAAGTTAATGAGCATGCAAACAGTAGAACAATACCTATTACATACACAGTCTGGGACAACCCACACAGCAATGCGCACTTACGCATAGATCTGCACCAATACGGATATGCCTCAGACGGACACATAATATTGACCATTTGGGGCGTGACCATCCTCGAAAACAGAAGCAGAGGAGAAGGTCGATGACGCTGTGTTTGGCACGAATAAATCCCACGTGTTGGATGACAGCAATTATCTCTGACGCCAGAACTCTGTCCCATCTCTAAAAATTGCACCGGCACATAATTCATGATAATGATTATCTGGTATCATCCATTATCTGGTACTGTTCCTCGTCTCATGAATCATTATCATCCGGTACAATCTCCATGCCCATCAAGACTTGTTCTCGTTTCTGCCGTGCATAGTAGAGAAAAAGAGGTACATGTCATTTGTGTCCACGTGTCAATGTGTCCACGTACCACTGTAAAGAGCTACACATCATTGTGTTCGCGTGCTACTGTGTCCACGTACCACTGTAAACAGCTATATATCATTTTGTCCATGTGTCACTGTGTCCATGTACCACTGTAAAGAGCTATATATCATTTTGTCCACGTGTCATTGTGTCCACGTACCACTGTAAAGAGCTACATACCGTTGTGTCCACGTGCCACTGTGTCCACGTACCACTGTAAAGAGCTACATACCGTTGTGTCCACGTGCCACTGTGTCCACGTACCACTGTAAAGAGCTACATACCGTTGTGTCCACGTGTCACTGTGTCCACGTACCACTGTAAAGAGCTACATATCATTGTGTCCACGTGTCACTGTGTCCAAGCACCACTGTAAAGTGCTACATATCATTGTGTCCACGTGTCACTGTGTCCAAGCACCACTGTAAAGTGCTACATATCATTGTGTCCACGTGTCACTGTGTCCACGTACCACTGTAAAGAGCTACATGTCATTGGTTCGCGTGCTACTGTGTCCACGTACCACTGTAAAGTGCTACATACCGTTGTGTCCACGTGCCACTGTGTCCACGTACCACTGTAAAGAGCTACATATCACTGTGTCCACGTGTCACTGTGTCCACGTACCACTGTAAAGTGCTACATATCATTGTGTCCACGTGTCACTGTGTCCACGTACCACTGTAAAGTGCCACATACCGTTGTGTCCACGTGTCACTGTGTCCATGCACCACTGTAAAGTGCTACATATCATTGTGTCCACGTGTCACCGTGTCCACTGTAAAGTGCTACAATCATTGTCCACGTGTCACTGTGTCCACGTACCACTGTAAAGTGCTACATATCATTGTGTCCGCGTGTCATTGTGTCCACGTACCACTGTAAAGTGCTACATATCATTGTGTCCGCGTGTCATTGTGTCCACGTACCACTGTAAAGTGCTACATATCATTGTGTCCGCGTGTCATTGTGTCCACGTACCACTGTAAAGTGCTACATATCATTGTGTCCGCGTGTCATTGTGTCCACGTACCACTGTAAAGTGCTACATATCATTGTGTCCACGTGTCATTGTGTCCACGTACCACTGTAAAGTGCTACATATCATTGTGTCCGCGTGTCATTGTGTCCACGTACCACTGTAAAGAGCTACATATCATTGTGTCCGCGTGTCATTGTGTCCACGTACCACTGTAAAGAGCTACATATCATTGTGTCCACGTGTCATTGTGTCCACGTACCACTGTAAAGTGCTACATATCATTGTGTCCGCGTGTCATTGTGTCCACGTACCACTGTAAAGTGCTACATATCATTGTGTCCGCGTGTCATTGTGTCCACGTACCACTGTAAAGAGCTACATATCATTGTGTCCGCGTGTCATTGTGTCCACGTACCACTGTAAAGAGCTACATATCATTGTGTCCGCGTGTCATTGTGTCCACGTACCACTGTAAAGTGCTACATATCATTGTGTCCGCGTGTCATTGTGTCCACGTACCACTGTAAAGTGCTACATATCATTGTGTCCGCGTGTCATTGTGTCCACGTACCACTGTAAAGTGCTACATATCATTGTGTCCGCGTGTCATTGTGTCCACGTACCACTGTAAAGTGCTACATATCATTGTGTCCGCGTGTCATTGTGTCCACGTACCACTGTAAAGTGCTACATATCATTGTGTCCGCGTGTCATTGTGTCCACGTACCACTGTAAAGAGCTACATATCATTGTGTCCGCGTGTCATTGTGTCCACGTACCACTGTAAAGTGCTACATATCATTGTGTCCGCGTGTCACTGTGTCCACGTACCACTGTAAAGTGCTACATATCATTGTGTCCGCGTGTCATGTGTCCACGTACCACTGTAAAGTGCTACATATCATTGTGTCCGCGTGTCATTGTGTCCACGTACCACTG
>CM060313.1:23277959-23297959 GCA_030674185.1 Monoplex corrugatus | reverse complement strand
CATTGCTTCGACTGTGCTGGTGCAAATGTCATAGATTAGCAGTGGCCACAGCAGCTTTGGTATCAGCATGAACTGTAGACACCAGACTTTGTATTTGCCTGGCAGTCCGCAGTTATCTATTTTCTTCAGGCCTTCTTCTGCTGTTTGCTTGGTTTCACATCCCCTTTGTGTGTCTTTCAGGGAGTCATCATACCATCTTCCGAGACTTTTTACTGGCTCTTCTGTGACAGTGGGGATGGCTTGGTTGGCTACCATGAATTTGACTGAATCTGCCACTTTTCCTTTTCGCAGTGAGAGACTTCGGGATTTCTTAGGTTTGAACCTCATTCTTGAAGAGGCCACCAGCTCATCCAGCTGCTTTAAGATTTGGTGTGTCTCTTCCTCATCCGTGGACAAGACTGTTGTGTCATCCATGAAAGCTTTCAGAGGAGGCATCTGGTATCCATCTCCCAGATTCACTGGACCTGAACTCTTCATTGCAGCTTTCAAGATGACTTCCATTGCCAACACGAACAGTATGGGAGAGATTGCACAGCCCATTGCAATGCCCACCTCTAGGTCTATCCAGTCCGTGGTGTATTCTTTGGTAGAGAACCGCATTGAGAACCCTTGGAAATACTTCCTCAGCATTGTTCGGATGTTTTCTGGGATGTGCTACATTTCAAGAGCCAGCTGGATCATATCGTGTGGAACTGATCCATATGCATTCGCCAGATCAAGCCAAACTACGTCAATGTCTCTCTTCTCTGTTCTTGCTTTTTGGATGGCATCCCAAATCAACGTGGCATGTTCCAAGCATCCAGGCATTCCTGGTATGCCTCCCTTTTGGACTGACATATCCAGATACTTGTTTTCAGTCAGGTATTTTGTCAATCTTGCTGCCATAACAGAGAAGAAGATTTCCCCTCGACGTTCAGAAGTGATATTGGCCTGAACTGATTGATGCTGCTGGAGTTCTGCTCCTTCGGAATGTACACTCCTTCAGCTCTCATCCATTGGTCGGTGATCTTCTGGTTCCTCCATGCTGATCGAATCATCTTGTGGAGCCACTCGAGCACTTTTGGGCATTTCTTGTAGAGCAGGTATGGTATTCCGTTTGGTCCAGGTGCTGACTTGGCTCTGGCTTTCTTTACTACGTTCTTCACTTCATCCAGTGTTTGTGGTTTGTTATTGAATTTTCCTTCTGGCGCTGCAGGCCAAACCAGATTCTGGATTTCAAGTGGTGCCTCGCGCTGAGAATCGGAATATGTTTCCCTGAGATGCTGCTCTAGGGTTTCCTTGCCCACTGTGAGAGTCCCTGATTTGGGTTGTTCAAACAGCTTTCTTGAAAAGTCAAAGGGATCTTTGAAGAAACGATCTTGAGTCTTCTTCTTTTTGCTCTTTCTTCGCCTTGCTGATTCCACTTTGCTGAGAGCATTGTGTTTGGCCTTCAGATCTTTCCAGAGTTCCAGGAGCCCTTGCTTCTCGAATTCTGAGGCAGTTTTCATTCGCTTTTTAAGCTTCCTTTTCTCCCTCCGGATGCTCTCCATCTGTTGCTGTCTTCTGGATTTCTGGGGAGGCGTTTTTGTCTTTGGCTGCTTCACTCCATAAGTGTCCCTGCAGAAAGAGTATATGATGTCTCCGTATGTGTCAAGTTTGTGTTCCAGCGTACTGTTCCCTATTAGCGCATTCAGCTTAAGGACAAGTTCCTCATCTAATTTCTCCCATTGTTCTTTTGCACCGGCAGGCGGCAAATTGAGTTTTCCACGTTTGGCGTTAAGAGCTTGTGCAAAATCCGCATCAGAACCGTCAGCGTGGATGTCCTTGGCACTATGGTTTAATTCCTGGCCTTGGTCATCCAACGTCTCACCTGCTATCGCAGTGCGCTGCTGCTGGTTCGTATGTGTCTTCAAACAGCCCATTTTTGTCCTGTGGATCTTCATGCCGCGTTTGGTGGTGAATCTCCTTCCACACGCACACGGAAATTCCAACTGGTCATTAATCATGGTCCGTTGTGCGTTTCCAGTCGTGATGGAGTCAGTGCCGATGGATTCATCATTCTCTCCCCCTTTCGGTGAATCCTGGGAGCATCTTTCATTTGAAAAACTCGTGGCATGTTATCAAAGGCAAGGTGGGAAGCCAACCCACAAAGCCCGCAGATCTAGTCTTTCCCAGTGTCCTTCGGTCTTTCCCGAATGTCCTCCGAACTATTCCCGGAAGTCAATGGACTGACCATGTGCAGGTAGAAAGAAACTCTAGGGAGAGCTAGACAACAGAAGGTCTTCAGAGAAGTAACCCCCTTTAGACAAGTGTTTCGGCCCTGAATTCCTTACACTCTCGGGGGGCCGGGCCACATCCAGGTCATGACTCCTGGATGCCCTTCTGCTGTTGTCTATTTTTTTTTTTTTTTTTTCCCACGCCGGGGATCGAACCTGGGCGATTCTGCGCTTCAGAACTGCGGTACGCGGTTTTACCAATGTGCTAACGGGGCACACATCATCTGTAGGGAATTTAATCCTTATGAAGTTCACTTTTTTCGTTCCTCCTTGCCCAGATCCAGCTTGAGCTCCTTTCTGCTGCCTCTGCCATCGCTTTAAGGGCTCTAGTCCTCTTCTTCCCAGAAATGGCGAGTTGTTTCATGAGATCATAAGCGGAGGTGCCCACAAACCCTCTTGCCCCGACCTCTATGGCGAAGATTTTGACCCGCAGACCTGCTTTCTTCAGGGTGCTGGCAAGACCGGCGTATTTTTCGGTCTTGTAGATATGTGCTTCTTCCATTCTGCTTTCGTATGGCACAGTGAGTTCTATCAGAATCACTTGTTTCGAGGAGTCAGAGTGGAGAGCGATGTCTGGTCTCATGCCTGTCTTGCTGATGACATCTGGGTAATTTCTCCACTCTGGGAGGTCTGCTGTACACTCCCAGTCGACTGCTCCATCCAGAAGACCCTTTGGCAATGTGCTGGTTGTCATAGCACTTTCGGGCCAGACCTGTTTCCCTCCTGCTTTGTAGAACGTTGTCATAGCAATTGGTGCGTTTGGGGTCATGGTTTTTTCGCTAACCACATCTGTGATCACTTTCAGAACTTGGTTGTGCCTCCATGTATACCTTCCTTGGGCTAGCGCTACTTTGCAAGAGCTTAGGACATGTTCCACTGTTTGTTTCTTCTGACAGAGCGGACATGCTGGGTCGTCTGCTTTCCCCCATTTCACTAAGTTTGCATTCGAGGGGAGCAGGTCATATACAGATCTGAGGAGGAAGCTTATCCTTAGAGGAGCCATGTGCCACATATCGTTCCAGCTGAGACTTCTTTGGAGTGCACTGTCCCATGTTGTCCATTGCCCCTGTTGACCTTGCTGGACTGCCTTCTGCACTCTTTTGACATCTTCTTCTTCCTTCAACTCCTGTATGATCATGTCTCTTTTTTCCTTCCCTTTGGCTTTGGACCACCACTGCATTTTTGTTGCTCCCAGTCCCTGTCTGTTGGTTTGCGTGTGTCCAATTATTTCTTTGATGCTGAGGTTTCTCTTGGCATTGTTTACAGCCTCTTGGACTTTCCACTTTCTAGCATAATCTAGAGCTATTCCCATTCGTCACAAGGTCCAGTATAATCTAGAGCTATTCCCATTCTTCACACAATCTAGTATTATTCCAAGTCTTCATACAATGTAGCATCATCTAGTATTATTCCCATTCTTTACACAGTCTAGCATAATCTAGAGCTATTCCCATTATCCACACAATCTAGAATAATCTAGAGCTATTCCCATTCTTGTCACAATCTAGAATAATCTAGAGCTATTCCCATTCTTCCCACAATCTAGCACCATATAGTATTGTTCCCATTCTTAACACAATCTAGCATTATCTAGAATGATTCCCATTCTTCACACAATCTAGCATTATCTAGTATTATTCCCATTCTTCACACAATCTACTATCATCTAGCATCATTACCGTTCTTCACACAGTCTAGCATCATTTGGGATTCCTCCCATTCTTAAAACAATCTAGCATCGTCTCGGATTATTCCCATTCTGCACAAAATAGAATCATCTAGTATTATTCTCATTTTGCACACAAATCTCTTATCTAGCATCATCTAGTATTATTCTCATTTTGCACAAAAATCTAGCATCATCTAGTATTATTCCCATTCTTCACACAATCTAGCATCATCTGTTATTACTTTCATTCTTTGCTATTTTACCAATCGACGCGTACCATCATTTCCAATCTTACCGCTGACCCTACAGTATTACGTGCAATTTGATCGATCGATCGATGTCTAGTATTATTTTCGGTTTTGTACGCAATTATCAGCCTCATCATTCAGAATGCTGTATGCTTCCCGTTTGCTTCAATGATTGATTAGTTTCATCCCCGGATCAATCTATCTGTTTGATAAAAAAAATTCGAGAAAGATTGCCTGAGCATGAACCACTTTCGCCTTGGCTACATAAACAATCAAAGACTGAAAAAGTGAACATTCCCTGCTGTGACAAGATCGTACTTTTCTTTTCTTTTCTCCTTTTTAACAGATTGACACCTTTTTGAAAGGGAAGAGTCAATTAATTGAGAACTTCACCGCATGTGGATGAGTGCCTTGTGTGAGTGTGTGTGTTTGTGTGTAAGAGAGAGAGAGAGAGAGGGAGAGAGAGAGAGAGAACGAGAGGGAGAGAGAGACAGAGATAAAGAGAGAGAGAGAGACAAAGAGAGAGAGAGAGAGAGAGAGAGGGAGAGACAGACATACAGAGATAGACAGAGACAGAGAGAGAGAGAGAGACAGACAGACAGACATACAGAGATAGAGAGAGAGAGACAGAGAGAGAGAGAGAGAAGACGGGAGTATCTTCATTCTCAGTGGTAGTAGGTGAGCATGTTGAACACATTTTTCGCATTTTACCACAACTGTATAACACACACACACACACACACACACACACACACACACACACACACACACACACACACACACAGTCATGTATCTCCAGGGCACACACACACACATAAAGAGAGACAGGGAGAGAGAGAGAGAGAGCGAGCGAGCGAGAGCCAGAGAGAGAAAAAGAATGAGAGAGAGAGCAGTAAGAGTGGGCGATGCACCACTGTCTTCCTGAGGTCTGTGCACGTCCGGTAGTACTATAACCAACAGGGGTAGTACTATCAACAAACAGGGTAGTACTATCAACAAACAGGGTAGCACTATCAACAAACAGGGTAGTACTATAACCAACAGGGTAGTACTATCAACAAACAGGGTAGTACTATCAACAAACAGGGAGCACAATCAACAAACAGGGTAGCACTATCAACAAACAGGGTAGCACTATCAACAAACAGGGTAGTACTATCAACAAACAGGGTAATACTATCAACAAACAGGGTAGTACTATCAACAAACAGGGTAGTACTATCAACAAACAGGGTAGCACTATCAACAAACAGGTAGCACTATCAACAAACAGCGTAGCACTATCAACAAACAGGTTGATAATTTTAGTCTCCCACAATCTGTCATTTCCCTTGTCTTCATCACCGCCCCCTACAGGCCTGGGCCACTCTCCTCTCCTTAACAATGATCCCAAGACCCCCTAACGTCGCCCTTCCCCAAACAGCCATTATTTATTATGACAGTCATACTATCGCCGTCTACTTCAAAGATTTTCTGTGTCGACTAGATAAGCACATGGGTGTCAATAAAATCGATAGCACACAACCATCCACGGAGCAAGCGAGCGAGCGACAAAGAGAGAGAGAGAGAGGGAGGGAGAGAGAGAGAGAGAGAGAGAGAGAGAGAGCATGCAACTTTCATTCTCGGGGGTTAGACGGGTATGAAAGTTACGAGAGAGAGAGAGAGAGAGAGAGAGAGAGTGAGACAAGAGAGAGAGAGAGAGAGGCGAAGGAGAGAGAGAGAGAGAGGCAGAGACAGAGAGAGAGGGGGGAGGGGTGTCCCAGGAAATAAAAGCTCTGCGAACTGTTTAGTGGTGCTGAAACAATTACCACTATCGGCAGCACAGTTGTCTGCGTCTGGGTCCAACGTCGCTATCTGGTGTGTGTAGGTGTGGACATTGTGTGTGTGTGTGTGTGTGTGTGTGTGTGTGTGTGTGTGTGTGTGTGTGTGTGTGTGTGTGTGTGTGTGTGTGAAGGGGGGAGTGGCTTTGTGAGTATATGTGTACATGTATGATCTCAGATTTCATTTATCAATTTGTTGAAAAGAACCAAAATAGGGCTGTAAGACACACACAATTGTAATAAGCTGAGGTCAATATTAGCACGTGATCACTGTCAGTATCACTGAGTAAACAAGAATATTAGTTTTCAAAAATGCAGACGATCATAAACATATTCTGTTCTGGGTATATGCAAATTATTCGAAGAAGCATGGCAGTTTGATTTTGCTTGATGTATTCAGGTCATGTTGTTGAGGGTACATACATTTCCTGAATCTGTTCTTGTCCTTATCAGTTTCAATCTTGTTTCTTGCTTTATATTGTACAGCTGTTTAGGGAGTGAAGCTATCTTTCAATCACACTATAAACTGCTCTGCTATCTTCTCTTGAAATATTTGTAAATCTGCCTGTTTCAGTTTGCAGGTTATGTGCACTACTGACCCAAATCCCCCCGACCCCTCACCCCCCCCCCCCCCCGGTGCGGATGTCGGGGGCTCTTTCAGTTTAAATAGTATCCCCACCTTCTGGAAATTGTGCTAGAAATTTCCTCTTTTTTGTCACTCCCTTTGTTTCTGCCTACTCCTTTGCTTTCTGTCATTTCTTGCCATCATTTTCTGCCTTGATGGTCCATTCACCCGTATGTGTTCAATATCTTACATACTTTCTCTTAGGATTGATAACCGGTATATTAATTGCATTTTTAGCTCTAGGAAATGAGATGTGCGGAAGCAATTTCAGGTAATTTGGGCCCGTTTTATATATGTTTTAATGTCCCTGGCTATATTTAAACTTGTATTTAGGTATGGTTTTTAAATCCCCTGTGCGATAAATTGGACGGAGTGGTCAACGCCAGGGGCATCTCCTAAAGTTATGTGCGCGAATGCATTGATATGTGTGCTTAATTTTCTTTTCCTTTTTTCCTGTTGGAGTACTGTGTGTGTGTTGAAACAGCTTTAAGCAACAATAGGAATAAGACTCAAAGCCTGCATACTGCTTTTCTCAAGTCAGACTTTTAATATCTATTACATACAGTTATGAAGTAATCTAACTTCTGGTCCTGTGTAATCTTCTCAAGAGTATGGATTGCTTTGTTGCCTTGTTTTGCCCAATGTTCTTATCTTATGCATATTTGAAAGTTGTCATTTTTTGTGACAATAACACGAATATTTGTATCAGTGTGTGTGTGTGTGTGTGTGTGTGTGTGTGTGTGTGTGTGTGTGTGTGTGTGTGTGTGTGTGTGTGTGTGTGTGTGTGTGTGTGTGTGTGTGTGTGTGGTTGTGTGTGCAAGTGCGTGTGGTGTGTGTATATGTATGTGTATATGTGTTGTGTATGACAGAGAGAG
This sequence comes from Monoplex corrugatus, assembly GCA_030674185.1. Taxonomy (NCBI): domain Eukaryota; kingdom Metazoa; phylum Mollusca; class Gastropoda; order Littorinimorpha; family Ranellidae; genus Monoplex; species Monoplex corrugatus. Next base: position 23,290,467 of record CM060313.1, on the reverse strand, counting down.
GGGGGGGGGGAGAGAGAGGGAGAGAGAGAGAGAAAAGACAGAGACAGACAGAGACAGAGAGACAGAACGATAATGGTAATGGTACTTTATTTTCTATTTTTCAAGCCGGTAAAAGTTAAAAGCTTCTTCTTTAAAACTGTCGTTACCTGCATGTTTTCATGTCTCCAAAAGCCAGCCATTGATATGACTTAAAAAGACTTTCACGTCTTACTCTATATTCTGCATGCGTATACACATAAAGAGGGTTTACACACTGGCAGGTCTGCACATATGTTGACCTGGAAGATCAGGAAAATCTTCACCATTTACCCATCAGGCAGGGCTGTCTAGGGGTACTGAACCCAGGATCTTCCAAATGGCAGTCCTACGAGAGAGAGAGAGAGAGAGAGAGAGAGAGAGAGAGAGAGAGAGAGAGAGTAGAAAGAGGATATAAATTATATATATATATTGAGAGAGAGAGAGATAGGAGAGAGAGAGACAGACAGACAGAAGACAGACAGACAGAGAGAAGAGAGAAGAAGAGGAAAAGAAAGAGGAGACAGTGAGAGAGAGAGAGAGAGAGAGAGAGGCAGAAAGAGAGAGAGAGAGAGAGAGGGAGACAGACAGACAGATTCTTTTCTCCGTCCCCTCCATCTGCCCAAACCATATGTGACCAACTTTAAACCCATGGCTTCAATCGATCATACAGATGGGATCCAAACGAGATGCACCGAGTCTGACAGAACCACGACAGACGATAAAAGCAGTACTTAGTCTGGGCTTTTGTTGCATGCTTTTAACAGCATAGAAAGGGACACAACATGGGATTTTGTTCCATACTTTTGACAGCATAAAAGGACATACAATCGATTCAGTGTTTATCCACTACAATCATTGTTTTTCATCGTCGTAGCATTATCATGCTTAGATTTGATTTTGTCAAGATTTTGCGCTATATAAATAAAATATATTATTATTATTATTATTATTATTATCATGTAACGCACAGACTGAATGCAATACACACATACATACACACGCGCACAGAAATTTTCTTTCTCGTCCTTCTCAAACATGATCATATGCACAAACAAATTCATGTCGTGCTTGTGGGCACAATCAAGCATGTTTATACGTGCTCGAACACACATGTTCATGTGCACATTTTCTGAGTATATGCACTGACTTAATTCTTCTCTGAAAAGAAAAAAAGGTGGACGGTGAAGCCATAATCATAACGGTGAAGCCATAATCATAATGTCCTATTTCTATTGCCATCTGGCGCTTATCATAAGCCATAGTAAGCTGCGATTCTGTTTTCAGCTGAAGATCGGCAAGTGCAACGGAAAGCTTTCGACTACGCTCTCTAGGCCGACAAAGAGACTCTAACCATATCTGAGGGATATCCTTTTTATATGATGTTATTGTTGTTTAAAGCCCAACCGACTGCATAGAGCTATATCAGGGTTATGACTGCTTCAAAACATAAAAAACTTCAACAGGGGAAAAAAAAAAAAAAGAAAATTAAGTACACATATCAATGCATTCGCGCACATAATCTAAGGACATGCCCATACAGCTGACCACTCCGTCCAATTTATCGCACAGGGGAGTTAAAAAACACACTGAATACAAATTTAAACATACATAAGGACACCAAAACATATATAAAAATAGGTATGAATTACCTAAAATTGCTTCCGCACATCTCACCTCCCTAGAGCCAAAAATGCACTTAATACATGTACCCAATTATCAATCCTATGAAAAAGTACGTAAGACTTTATCAAACATACAGGTGAATGGACCATTAAGGCAGAAAATGATAGGTAGAAATGACAGAAAGCAAAGGAACAAGACAGAAACAAAGAGAGTGACAGAAAAGAGGAAATTTCTAGCACAGAATTTCCAGAAGGTGGGGATACTATTTATACTGAAAGAGCCCCCGACATCCCCACGGGGGGGATGTTTATACGAAGGAGCTCCTCTATGGCCTCTTTCTCGTCATGTTTTCTCCGTGGAGGAGCTCCTTCTTTATGAAGGAGCTCCTCCACGCTGAAATCATGACGAGAAAGAAACCGAAGAGTGGCCTCATCTGCTATACAGAGACACCTGCAAACCAGCTATCAGCACCGACACCCGCTGCAGACAGATCCCCCTGGACACAAGAAGTACAGAGACGACTCTGTTGCACAAACAAATGTAATAACAGCTGGATGAAAAGCGCCTTAACAAGAAGACTGGGCTCCAAGCAAACAGATCGACTTCAGCTTCAGTCTTCCTTGGCAGACACTGTGATAGGGATTGCCACTCTCGTACAGGATTGTACAGCAACGGCAGACATAGTCAACAAGACAGATATTTATCCAGCTGCACAAATATGTGGTCCTCCTGACCAATATGAGCCTAGTAGTAGCAGTAGTAGTAATAGCAGCAGTAGTAGCAGCAACAGCAGAACTACTTAGCAGTAGTAGAAGTAGCAGTAGTAGTGGAGGTAATAGTAGTAGTGATAGTAGCAGCAGCAGTAGCAGTAATAGTATTAGTAGTAGGAATAGTAGTAATATCAGCAGCAGTAGTAATAATAGCAACTATCTACCACTTCTACTATATTATTGCTATTATAGTAGTGGTACTAGTATAGTAGTAGCCGTAGAAGTTTTAAAAAGGTCTGAAATTAGTCAAAATAATTATAATTACTGATTAGAAATTCCAAGATTGCATAGTAAACGTATTACACGTATTTTGACACAGACGTGAAAACAAAGTTATTTGGAATAATACCATTAACTTTTCTCTTCAACATCTCTCGATATGCCAATGTTCACCTTCTATAGCAAATAGAAGACATTAAAAAACCACGATTTTAGATCTTTCGGATTTTACCGTGACTATTGAAGTCAAACTGGTGGATATCAGCTGTCATAAACGGAGAATGACAGTTGGTTTTGATTCGATATCGACTTTAGACAGAGTTATCTGACTTATTTCAAGAGGGATTCACCATGCTCAGACAACTCCATATGCACTCAACCCAAATCTGTATGCAATTATCTCACAGATTTCATAAGCCAGCACAAAACCCTACGCACTGGCAAGGTCTTGAAACGGGGAAAGGGGAGAATGGACCTATCAAACACTAAGCTGACACTACCTTAATGATGGAAACATTAAGATGGGCAGCAAACAGGCCAGATTTTTATGTTGCAGCTGGGATTGAACTCAAGATGCCATATCTTGAGTCCATGGCTCTACCAACTAGCCTGACAGTTGGGTATGATTCCAGTATACAACATATGACAGTTCGGTATAACTTCAGTATACAACTTCTATTCTTAACACTCTACAGAATTTGACTCTTTATTTTTTCAATGTACATACCGAAATTCTTTTCAGCAGTCTATAAGCAGCCTGTTTGTTTTGAATATCCACCAAGCTGGATCATGCCCATTCGTACATCACTGAAGATGCCTTCCTAACCAGATCCCTTTTACAAATATGGTACAGATCTGCTGATAAACAGCCATTAAATTTTAGATTGGCAAGGTTATCGGTCAGCATGGTTTTTAAATGTTTTCTTTTTTCCTGAGAGGTTGTCGTTTTTGACGTGGTGTTAGCCCTGATATGGCTCTAGTAGTCGGCTGGGCTATAAGCAACACAAACTTGAACTTGAACTTGAGCCATTAAATGTTCAATGATCCATGTTCATTTCCTGCTGATTGCGACCCAATATGTCTTCGGAGCTGTATAAATGTCATTATCATTATCAAAGAAATGGACCCAAATCCATTTACAATTATGCACCCAGTTTTTCATATCAAGTGATACTTCTTTACGAAATCCATACATCAAGATTTGGTGCTGTGTAAATGTCATCATCAATATTAAAGAAATGGACCCAAATCAATGTACAATTATGCATCAAGTTTTCCTATCAAATGGTACTACTTTACAAAATCCGGAATCTTTCCTTGTAAAATAACCGAGATCAATGGCGACCCATTTCACTCAGCCAGTAAAACCTAGTATTTCGTCACTTGCACTGAAACTTACATACTGGAGCATCATGACCAGTTGCACATTTTACGAAATACGAGACAAAGGACAGGAATATTCTTGCTGAGAACTCTTGGTGTTTTTTGTTTCTTTTTGTTGGTTGGTTGGTTTTGTGGTTGTTTTTTTGCTGCTGTTGGTGCTTGTTGTGCTGTTGTGTGTTTACTGTGACCCAAATTTTGGGCCACTGGACGAAGCAGCAGAGAAGTTTTAGTCTTTTTCTCCTAATTTTTTTTTATTTGTTCGTTTGTGATCTTACGTTTACGCTTAAACAAAGACCAGTTGGCCGAAAATTTGCGTTTATCTTGTCTGGTTGTATTAAATACGCATTCTGATTCTACTTTAGTATTTTTCTGGATCCAATTATACAGTTTTTCAGCGTTCTTGCTGCTACACGCAACGGCACCAACTTTGATTAAGATCTGGTCTTAAAAACCCATGAGACAGTAACCAATAAAGCTTGTTTTTTTTTTAAGACTTCGTCATCCCAACGTTGGATCTCTGACCCGGCCAAATTCAAACATTTGCGACTATGGAAACTTGTGATCTAAAAATTTGGTAAAAGTCCACCCACAAACAGCTACGTGATTTTTGCTGACATCTTGCATTCACACACACACACACACACACACACACACACAACACACACACACACACACACACACACACACACACACGCACGCACGCACCACACACACCACACACACACACACAAACATACACACACCCAAACACACACACACGCGCATGCGCAAGCACACACACACAAACACACACACATACGCAAACACCCCAACACAGACAACACACACGCGCGCGCGCGCACACACACACACACACACACACCACTCAACAGGAAATAATCTTCCTTAAAAGTGGGGTGTGTGCGTTGGAAAAGAAATGCAAAAGAAGAAGGGGGGGTGCAGGGGTGGACGGGCGAATAAAATGCTAATACGAGTGCCAATAATTAACAGGAAGACAGTCACCCTACCGTACAATTTCAATCGGTCTCTCTAATTTCCGAGGCTTAGACCTACAACGTAAGAAATTTGATGCACTCCCTTTGCGCACTCTGTCCACTATCGTCCTGCATTGTCAGCCTTTGCTCGCAAAGCAAAAACTTAACCCTTTAACTCCCGCACCCTGTCCACCAGCGTCCCGCATTGTGAACCATGTTAGCAAAGCACAAACTTAACCCTTAGATTCCCGCACCCTATCCACCAGCTTCCAGCGAAGGGTTAACTTTCTGCTGTTGGTGGATAGGGTGCGAGAATCAAAGGGTTAACAAGTGGAAATTACACACGTAGAAGAACTGTCTAAATGGCCTTGGCTGGTTGTTTGGTTGGTTGGTTGATTGGTTAGTTGGTGACTGATGATGATTGAGTTCAATCAGTTAATTAATTAAATTCTAATACAAATAAATTTGCTGGATAGGTCATCAATTATCTATGTCAAACCCGTAAGCACCAGAAACGATCGAGACCTCACGACAATGAAATAAAGATGTATGTCATCATCAGAGAACACAGCCTTTACCTTAAACAGTCACCATCTATGGTAAATTCTCTGCAGTACGGGGAAAATGTGACTACACAGACGAAAGTGAAACAAAAAGAAATGCACTGAAAATGGCAAAGGCTGTGGTCGATACACTTGGTTACTTAAAGATCCACGCCTTCGTCAACCTTTAAAAGAACGCGCCACAGTATTTTTGGGCTGAAAAAAATTGAAAAGAAAAGGAAAAAGGAAAACAAGATAACCAGGCCATACTAACAATCTTCCTGTCTGCACCCATTTAAAAAATTTCACTGAACATTTATAACAAACCAGATGATCAAGCCATATAAACAATCTTCCTTTTTACATCAATTTTACAAGTTTCATGTAACATTTATAAACAAACAAGATGATCAAGCCATACTCACAATTGTCCATTTCGCACCCACTTTACAACTTTCACGCAACATTTAGCTTTAAAATCAAGACTAATCTTTAAAAAAAAAAAACTTTAGCGATAAGTTTCCCAGTTACATCAAATTTACATTGAAAATAATCGTGGTTTCAGTGAATTCTTTACCGACAAGTTCCCCAATATCATGACATTTACCTTGAAAATCAACCGATCTCAGTGAAGTCTTTCGCAGTGAACTCGTCAAGAGTGTGAAGTACCCAAGCCAATCTCATTTAGATCGGTTCATAGATGGTTCAGATATAATCTATTTGTACCTCCGCCATCCAAAAACTGATAAAAAACGTATATATGAGTGTGTGTCCAATATGGTCAAATCCATCGATAAACTGCCGAGAAATCTTTGCTGACACATATAAACACATTACATACCGTAACTTTGTCCTCTGACCTGTCTCGTGTTTTTAGTCTATTTTATTTATTTATTTATTTTATTTATTTATTTATTCATTCATTCATTTTTTTTATCTATCTATTATCTATGTTTATTTATTCATTTGTTCGTTTGTTTATTTGCTTGTTTATTTATTTATTATACAGCGTTCCGACTTCTCAAATGCGTGTATGCACACTGTTTTGCTACCACTATGCATGCGAAATGTTGCTGCACAGTCTACATACATACTGGATGTTTTCATGCTTCGATAAGCTACCGGGTACTGACATAACTAACGTGCACATTTGAAGTTCTGCGTGCTTACATGCACGAAGGAGGTCTGGGCTCTGGCAGGTCTCCGCCGTGGTCTCACTGAAACTTGCAAAACAAGACATTTTTTCAGCAACATAATTATACTAAAATCCTCTCCCAAAGATTGGAGACATACTCAAGTCAAAACATTAACATTTTAGAAACGCCCCAGTGCAAATATTGGAAAAAGACAACCAAGGTCCACAAGCATTACGCATCAACAAATTTGCTGAAAATCAATACACAAACAGCTGAAAAATCTTGCTGACACCTTTTGTTTACAGTCTGACAGAAGCATACAAGTACACACCCTTCACATTCATGCCTTCTGTCACAGTGGATTTACCATGTCAACCCTTTGACTCCCGCACCCTGATTACCAGCATCCCGCACTGTCAACCATGCTAGCAAAGGAAAAACAACCCCAAAGCCAGCCTTTTTCTTTTTTTAACCAAGACTCCAGAAAGGTTAATTGACTTTCAAGGCTAGGGGTCTGGGAAATCAACCTATCTCTTCAATGTTTTATACCAGGGCAGCCGGGCGATTGCTCTGCTCTTCACAATTTTCAACTGCCGCGGGATCTTTAGCGTGCGCAGACCCAGAAGACACACGGGTCCGACTCGTCCTTTGTCCCTTTCCGAAGGAATAGACGTTTAGGTCGATTTTCGATATTCCGGTCAAACTGAGCAGAAAAGTTGAGGCTTCAACGGGGAACGAACTCTACAACCTCAAGTCTAGTTACTGGCAGGCGAACGTCTGAATCATTCTGCCCCTGTCCTTCCGAGTCAATCTATATTATTAGAAACAAACAAACAAACAAACAAACAAACAAAACAGAAAACAGAATACAACTATACAATTTACAAATCCACCCACAAACACGTGAAAAATGTGTTACTGAAAAGTCTATTCACACACACACACACACACACACACACACACACACACACACACACACACACACACACACACACACAAACACCTCAAACCACCCCCTGTAATTTCGTCCCAACCCCCATCATTTCAAATGCAACAGAAAGAAAGGAACACGAGAAGGGTGGGGATTCATGAGCTAGTAGCAGCCAGGAGACGCCGACGATAAAACCATAGCTAGTTCTCAAGAGAACAATCAATTTGGAAATGCGGAATGTGGAACGTGCGAAGAACGCCTCCATGTTGTCAAGTTGTCAAGGGAGGGCAACGAGTAGAAAAGCAGAAAAGCCGTTATATGTGCACTAACGTGCAATAACGGAGCAAGCGGGCAGTTTCTGAGCAGTGCAATGGGCACTTGGCGTTGTGCTGCGTGTCTGAAGGGCTGATGAATAATAATAATAAATTAAAAAAAATCGATTCAGTAACTTAATCTTCCTCAGCTCACCTCACTTTATCTCACCTCACCTTACGTCACCTCTCTCTCTCTCTCTCCTTTTCTGTGTCTTCATCTTGTCTGTTTCTCGCTTTCCCTCTACCTCTCTCTCCCTTCCTTTTCGTTATCTCCATCCATCCTCTTTTTTTTTTTTTTTAACGAAATCGAAATCGATTGGACAACAGCAGCCATTGTCCGTCTGTTTGTTCGTCTGTCTGACTGTCTCCCTTTCTGGGAAAGTAATCTATTCAATAATGAGAACCCTCGTTTGTTTGTCCATCTGTCTGGCTGGCTGGTTGTTTTCTGGAACTCTGTTTGTCTGTCTGTCTCTCTTTAGAATAAGATCAGTTCAATAATGACCTCAGTCAGTCAGTCGGTCTATAAGTGTGTGCGTGTGAGAGAGAGAGAGCGAGAGAGAGAGAGCGAGAGAGAGAGAAATAAAGAGAAAGGGAGAGAGAGAGAGAGAAAGAAAAAGAGAGAGAGAGAAAGACAGAGACAGAGACAGACAATGAGAGAGAAAGAGAGAGAGAGAAAGAGGAGACTGACAAATACAATGACAATGATGCTTTATTTTCCAACGGTAAAAGTTATTGAATAAAAGCCATTTTTCAAACTTGTCGTTGCTAATCTACATACATAAAACTTGTTTTGAGCTACAAATACAGTTTAAAGAAATATATCATGAAAACTATAACGTAAGATACCATTACAATGAAATCAGAAAGAGCACATAATTAGCATTAAAGAAGTACATGTAAGAAACTGACAGAAGATTAATCACGCGTCAAACGAGCTAAGATTCCCTCCCATTCTACAGGAGCAAACACGCACTGTAGACAACAATGGGCAAATCTTACCTCCTCTGACTTCAGGGAATCAAGGCTTGAGGACTGCATACTGGCGGCTCGCACATGTGGGATCCCTTTCGGGGCATGTCAGACCTAGCTGAACAGCAAAATGCGCTGTGGCTTGAGCATCGTATGCCTGGCCACTTCGCGGTGGAACGTTGGGAGCTTCCCATCGCAAACTGTAGAAACTGTAGTAAGGGGAAAAAAAGCTGACAGCTATACGAGCTGGCAGCTGCGGGCTGACCAATAGAGAGATGAAGGCCCAGAATAAAGTAAGAGAGGGCTCTTCCATTCTCTCTTGGTCCGGTTGGTGCGCGTTGTGCGGCTATGTCCCAGAGTTTGTCATCTCCCCCACCTTGCCATTCGGTTTGTAAAATATAAGGTAACTGATGACTAGGTCAGAATGGGTCATGCAACGCATGGACACCCCCCTTTCGTTCATGAAATGGCTATCGAGTGGCGTCTGGAGCTCAGGAGGTGATTGTCCAGAGAGTGGCGAGACATTGGTGCTCTGGGTCCCATCCAGCATCCTCGGGTGTTTCTTGTTAACTTTGTTAAAATAAAAAGTTGGGGGAAAAGAAAAGAGAAAAAAGTCATACATCAACAAACAAACAAAAATAAACCAAAACAACAACAAACAAACAAAAAACAGTAAAGAGTATGTCAACGTACAGGATACAGAAGGAAGTACTGAATGTCTGAATCACTACAATAATGAAAATGTTGGCAATGGTAAAAAGAACAACTCCTATGAATTGCCATTGTGCACTTGTACAAGCACACACGTTCTACACACTGACAGAATCAGGTGTCATAAGTCGAAAGGCAGCTGATAATATTGTTGCTAGTTGTGGTAAAACTACAACACTGATCTCAGGTATTTAAACAGATTTTGAAGGAAGAGTGACTGAGCGTTTGTGATATTTGAGGGGGGGAGGGGGGGAGTTCCATAGTTGTACACCAGAATAATAAACCTTTTTTTCCATGAGTCAGTTCTTGGACGTACGGATAATTTTGAATTAATTTTGTCTTGAACTTGAGTATGATTGCATCTGCTGGTGAAATAAACCAAATTCAGAAGAAGAAAAAAAGAAAAAACAAAAACAAAAAACACGAGGCACTCATTGTGATACCCTAACTGAACAAGAAATGTGACGTCAGAGAAAGGATCTTTAACCCTGCTGAAGTTTTTCGTCTCTTACTGAAATGGAATCTGGCATGATAAATTTTGCTGTCCTTCTATGTAAGATGTTCAGCCTTAATCTATATACGACTTAATCAGAACATAATAACATAATTGGCGTGTATTTGTATCAGTTAAATATCCTAATTTGGACAGAATAAATGTTTTTGGAGAGTCTTGCATAAATAATCAATGTGGTTTTGTGAAGTAAGACTGATCGATAATGACGCCCAGTAGATGGTGTTCAGGTATTTTGCATGGAGTTACCTCTAAGAAACAAACTGAGTGAGAAAGGACCAAGATGCCGTTTTTAGCGAGTGCGATGTAACCATACTTTCGATTTCCGTAAGGTCTGATGACACTTGGTTTCAGCACACCAATCAGAGATTTCACTGAAGATTTTTTTGTAAACGTGTGTTTACAGTTGCTATTCTTCTGTCTTGCATATGAATTTTTCCGTCATCAGCCAACATATCACAGCGAACTGTGGGTCAGATATATGAAGTGGTAGGTCACTGTGAATATAGAAAACAGAACTGGTCCTAAAACTGATCCTCAAGAAACATCACATCTCACATGACCCTCGGATGAATATGAACTATTAGTAAGTACTTTTTGTTTGCGTTCATGAAAATAGGAATTAAAGAATGAAACTGTTGTATGGTTAGCAAGATGCTACGTAATTTAGTCAGTAAAACATCACGATCAACGAGATCAAAAGCTTTTTTTTTAAATATAAGAATATTGCTCCAGTTAATTTGCAATCATTCACGGCTAATTACCAAGTGTCAGTGAACAGCATCAGGGCTGTATGACAAGAGTATTTTGGACGGAAATCAGACTGAAGTGGGTGAAGAGGACTTTTGGTTTCCAGGTAGTCTGAAAGGTGTTTATGGACATGTTTTTCTACGGGCTTTGTCAGGACAGAAAAAAAAAGAAACTGGCAAGTAATTAATTATTTGGGACAGGTCTTTCGTTTTTGGTGAGGGTATAATTTTGCCCTCTTTTAAAGCTCTGGGAAATAGGTTGTTTCATGCTGATATTGTAAATATATATTAATGGTTCTGTGATATAGGCAGACAGTGTTCTGGGACTACTTTCATTTGGTCTTGATAATTTGTATTCCTGATTTTACTCACGTACATGCCAGTTTCGTGGACTGTTATGCTAGGAAGATTAAATGAACTACTACTATTTGTCCTCTGTTTGCAAAAGTTAGTAAGGTTTTAGAATGGGCATAGTGATCGGAGTTAGTGTTAGGACGGGTGAGTAATTCTGATACCGACAGAAAATGACCAACGAGTTTGTCTGCCGTAAAATTTGGAGGGTGGGGCGTGCCTGGGAACTTTTCTTCCACTTCCCTCACAAATTAAGCTCACTACTCTCCATAAAGATGAGACACTTTTACTGTTTTTCTATGTTTGTTTTTTTCTTTCTTTCTTTCTTTCTTTACAGTCGATCAAACAGAAACTTCTTGGCTTGACTGACTATTGACTTCACCTTATTACGCACTGTTTTGTATTCAGTTAAGCCTTTCTTGAGCTTGTCTCGTAATGCCATTGCATTGAATCTGTCTTTTGACACACATGGAGGCATCGTTGGATGTTTTGCTCTTTTTTCGTCGTAGTGGGGCACGTTTATTTAAGGCAGTTACGAACAGGTCATACACCACATGTTTAGAGCTACGTTAGGATCACTAGTACTAAACACAGTACCAAACTGTATTTTTCAGATCACAGAGAGACACAAAAGAGAGACAGACAGAGAGAGAGAGAGAGAGAGAGAGAAGAAACAGAGGGATGGAGGGAGGAGTGAAATTTTTGGCGAGTTGTAAGAAACACATGTTGAAACACACTTAAAAGCTCTCTCTCTCTCTCTCTCTCTCTCTCTCTCTCTCTCTCTCTCTCTCTCACTCACTCACTCTCTCTCTCTCTCTCTTAATTTTAATATTTTAATCATGTTCCACAGGTTCATCGTTGCATGTTGAAGTGGAGTAAGTGGAATCTGATCACAGTGTCATTCGTAATGTCGTAATGGACTGTGTGGTTCTATTCGTGTGGCTGTTGTCGGGTTGTTGATTTGTTGTTGTTCTTTCTTCTTCCTCATTTTTCTTTGGCATCATCACCGCCTTCCTCTTTTTGTCCTTGTACCTTCTTGCCTCAGGAATTTTCTATTTAACTTTTTACAAGGTTTCTTTTCTTCGTTTTCTGTTTCTTTCCTTCCTTTTTTCTTTCTTTCGTTTTTTCCCCCCTTTCATTTCTCCTTCTTGTCGTCAATTCCGGTTCTGTTTTTTTTTGTTTTTTGTTTTCTTCTCTCTCTCTCTCGTTTTCTCTCTCTAGTTTGTTAATCGTAATTTCCCGAGAGGGTCAAACCACAAGTGCCAGTATTACTACTGGCAAACACTGCACCAACTACCGAGCAGAAA
>CM060313.1:23205459-23270459 GCA_030674185.1 Monoplex corrugatus | reverse complement strand
ACACAACACACATACATACATACACATACAAACACACAGACACACATTTCCAACAAAATGATTTCTTACCAAGACGAAGCTGAGCTGCCGTTGGTTTGCTTGAGCTCTCTGAAAAAAAGAACAAGAAAAATTCGTCACAACAAAAACCATTTCTTGTCACTTCACACACACACACACACACACACACACACACACACACACACACACACACACACACACACACACACACACACACAACACACACACACACACACACACACACACACACACACACACACACACACCACGCCCGCACACAGGCACAGAGCGAATGAAAGACAGGCAGAAAATCACAGCTCAAGGCAAATAAAACGAATAAAATACAGACAGACAGACAGACAGACAGACAGAGAGAAAGAGAGAGAGAGAGAGACAGAGAGGCAGACAGACAAGACACGACACGACACGACACGACACGACACGACACGAGACACGACACGACACACACACAGACAGAATTGTCTAACAATTAGGCAGACTTGTCTTAACAACTTAAGAGGTTCGTATTGCACCCAACAAGACAGACTCAGCAGTAATCCCCTACAGCACGAATCCGTAGGGACAAGAAGACGTCTCATAACTAGATAAGCTTTTTCTGTGACTACAGAGGCTTTTCCTGCAACTATCAAGGCTTGTCGTACAACTTGGGACGTTTGTCTTATGACCAGAGAGGTTGGTCTTACAAATCTGGGGGCTTGTTCTATAACTAGGCAAGTGTGTCTTGCCAGTAGGGAGGCTTGTCCTATAACTAGGGAGCTTTGTCTTGCAAACAGGAAGGTTTGTTCTGTAACTAGCAGAGACGCCAACTTCCAGAGACAAAAAGACAGAGCCCCACATGGAACGTGGTGTGACGAAGTTTCAAAGCCCATTCGTGCATCCCCGCCCCTCTTCCGCAAAGAAATTTGTTTCAAATTTATACGAAAATCTGCGCAATAGAGTGCATTCTTGGCATTATTCTGAGAGGTTCAGAGACAGACAAAAAGAATCATTAGCTTTACTCCAGACTCTTTGTGAGCTTGGCTATCTGTTGGCTGTGGGAATAAACTAATGCAAGAGTGGGTTTTGTTTTTGGTGTTTGTTTGTTTTTTAAAAAACAATAAACCAAAAAAACAAAACAGTGTGATGAAAAAAAAAACAACAACAGAGATCAGAGCAAAGATCCTAACATCGGAGCTGTTCTGCTCAAATCGGAGCAGTTGGCATCTTTAAACAAGGTAGGTGTGTCTTGCAAATATGGAGACTTGCTCGCCTGTCGGCGACATCATTCTTGATGGTAGCCGCTGGTGCATGCCTCGTCAGCTGTCTCCATCCCCTTCTATCTACAGTCCTGTAGATTTCATCTTTCGGCAACTTCGTCCACTTGGTTAAGTTCTCTACATAGAAAGTCGGCGGTCTTCCTTGTCGTCTCCAGCCCTCCATTTTGCCCTGGACCACAGGTCTTCATTACATGGCAGCTCTGATGTCTCATAGCATGTGCAAGGTATTTCATTTTTTATTTCCCTAACCAGGCCTAAAAGTTCCGGTTGTTTGTTCTGTTCTTCCAGAATGCTTTGGTTTGTTCGTCTTTCAGTCCAGCTTATTCTTAGGAATCTTCTGTAGAACTACATCTCTGCAATTTTGATTCTGTTTTCATCTGCAGCTTCAAGAGTCCATCCTTAATTCCATACAACACAACAGGCCAAATTAGTGTTCGCAGTATTTTAAGCTGCACAAGCTGAACAGGGGACGCAAATCTGTTGAGGATTACAATTCTTTCTTTTTCTTGCTTTCTTGTTGTTGCTGCTTCTTTGTTGTTTATCTGAAATTTCGAGTTTCTGTTCATGAAACTAGCAGTCCCTCTTACAATGAAATATGTATATATGGAAAGACTCGGGTTTTTGACACACCGTCGGTTCAATCAGTGCGTAATAATAAAGCTCTGGGTCAGTCAATACATATATTGAATTTTCGGCTATTTACCACACACTCTCGTAATTAGTTAGCGACAGATCAGCCGTAAACAAAACAACGCTTTGATTACACTTCCACAGCTGTTCAAATGATCTAGCCAAGGGCAGCATGAATGAGCGTTATCCTTACGCTACTGGGAAAAGACAGAGAACAATAAAACAAATGTACATAACGTGTTTACAAACGTTAATCAATAAGCCGCCTGCTGCCACCAACCGGCACACATACACTAATAACAGTCTGATATCGCTCAGAGCGAAATGACGTTAAATGGAAGAATGAACACACCCATGATTATAACCAGACCTTCCCATGATTATAACCAGACCTTTGTTTCAAATTAGTTTGTAATTATTGGAGGTTTCATAATAATAATAATAATTTTAAAACAATAAAACCACCACCACCACCACCACCACAACACAACAACAACAATCATCATCATCATCATCATGAAAGGACGATGGTGATGGTGGTGGTGGTGATGACAATGACGATGACGACAATGACAATGACGACGACGACGATGATGACGATGACCCTTGATGTATAAATCAAATCGAAGCGCGCACTCTCATCGTTCACTCATTCATTCACTGACAATGACAAAAACAACTCACGGATACAAAGTACAAGTATATTGGGATGGCGAGGACACGAAGAGAGAAGTACGAAGGTTGGGGGGTTGGGGGTGGGGGAACGAGTCGAAGGGGGAAGTCACTGCTAGACAAAAAGACATATGCCTTCAACTTGGACTCAAGTGTGAGAGTTTGTAACGATCGGAAGCTCATTCCAGTGCGTAGCGGCCAAACAAAATGAACAGCGACCAAGGTTGTGTGTGTGTGTGTGTGTGTGGTGTGTGTGGTGTGTGTGTGTGTGTGTGTGTGTGTGTGTGTGTGTGTGGTGTGTGTGTGTGTGTGTGTGTGTGTGGTGTGTGTGTGTGTGTGTGTGTGTGTCTGTGTGTGTGTGTGTCGTGTGTGTGTGTCTGTGTGTGTGTGCGTGCACGCGCGCGCACGCGCACGTAATTCTCCTTAAGCTGGACTTTCCGAAAATAAGCTATTCAAACTCAAACGAGGCCAAATCAATGCAGGTGTTATTTAAATACGGGGTTTCTACTACAGTTTATTGTCCAACAACCTTGCGGTTAAAGGACAATATTCACCTTGACGATGAGAAATCATTCTCGTTCCGCACTGTATACTCAAGCAGACGACAACCGGCAGCTGCGCTGTGATCGCGGATGGTAATGACAGTTCCATAAACGCTCCACCTAAAACCGTCAGCAATAATCCGGTTGATTCCTTGAGTCCAAGGAAAACCGTATGTGCGAACACTTTTTCATTCAGCTCGTTCAGGTAGCTGTCCGCCACGCGGTGTCCGCCTGAATGTTTCCATCATGCTGGAAATGTCAGCTTTCATCACACTGGTGGTTCCAGCTTAGTGTTTCATACACTCCTTCTCCCCCACCCCACCCCTCTCCTTCTCTCGTTTCGAGATCTTAACAGGGCATAGAGTTTTGCGCAGGCTCAGGGAGTCTACCAGACAACTGCGGGCAGATTTGGTTGGAGTGCATATGGAACAGTCCGAGTGCAATAAATCTCTCTTGAACAAACTCCAAAGAAAATCTTATTTTGATAAGAGAGAGAGAGAGAGAGAGAGAGAGAGAGAGAGAGAGAGAGAGAGAGAGAGAGAGAGAGAGAGCAGAAAATAGCATGGCAACAAAACTGAGAAAGAAAACATGAAAAATGCCCCTCGAGATTCCAACGAACATAAAAGTTAAAATCAATCTCCACACAAGCAGCAGCAGCAGCAGAAGAAGAAGAAATAAGGGAAAAGAAGATTGAAAATGGAAGAAGGGTTAAAAAAAAAAAAATGGAAGAAGGGTAAAAAATGTATCGATCAGAAAAACCAAAAATAGAATAAAAGAACAAAAGAAGGAAAGGGGGGCAGAGGAGAAGCATTGGGAGGTGGGGAATTAGAGTGAGTAGTAAGGATAAGGCGCCAGACTAACGGACGCCAAAAAATGGGGAATATGTTAAAATAAATGTTCTGTTACAGATATCATTCTGAGCATATGAACGATAAAATTTAAAATGCACTGCTTTTGTTCTTATCTACTAAACATTACTAGTCACTTTTAGGTTGATTTCCGTGCCTTGGTCCTAAAAAGTAAACACAGACATTTTACGGAGAAAACTTCTTGAGGATGTAAAGGCTTGATTTTATTTTCTTTCTTTTTGTCTGTATGTAAAGACTTTAGTGTGTGTGTGTGTGTGTGTGTGTGTGTGTGTGTGTGTGTGTGTGTGTGTGTGTGTGTGTGTGTGTGTGTGTGTGTGTGTGCGCGCGCGTGTGTGTGTGTGTATGTGTGTGTGTTGTTGTTTTTTTCTGGTGGGGGTGATAATTGACTATTTGTTTCTTTTGTTTCAGGATACGAGTTTGACAATCAGCTTGACAAAAACAGGAACGAGAGCTCCATCCTTCACCATCAATGACCACCAGCTAGATTTCAAAAATCTTCAACCACGCTGATAGAGACACACTAGAACAAAATGCATACAAAACACACACAAAAGCAATACAAAGCACACACAAAACTCTAGAAATGTGCAAAGGCTGCGTTATCAGCATACTTTTTGCACAGCCTTGGGGCTGACTGTGCTAACCAGGAGAAAATTCCCAGCAGCTTCTACTTGAGTTTTCTAAGATGCATCCTCAGAAATTCAATGTGCCCCAGGAAGCCGGAATCCCATTCTTGTTTGTACTGAAAGAAGGATTAGGCAGCCGAATAGGCGACAGCAGAATCCATGGATTTTCTATCAATGGCGCCCGGTTGCCCGACCCTCGTTGTACTTCATGCATATTTACAAGCCTGTCTTCAAGAACTACTACAAACGGAAACCTGCATACAGCACAAACAAGCTTTCGACAAGGTTTCCAAGGACACGAGTTGCGAATGACAAATCTTAACCCTTTTACTCCTGCACCCTATCCGCCGGCTGCAAAACCTTAACCCTTCCACTCCCTCACCCTATTCACCAGCTTCCTACAAGCTGGTGGATAGGGTGAGGGAGTGAAAGGTTTAAGTTTTTGCTTTGCTGTCCGGGCTGACAACGCAGATGCGGGTGGATAGTGTGAGGGAGTTAAGAGTTAAACACTGCAAAGGAAACTGAGGACAGATCTACTCCTGGAAAGCACGTAAACCAAACAGGCAAGACTCCACCTTCAGACAAGCCCAGTTCAGTATTGCTATTGTTATTGTTGTTTAAGTCCCAGCCGACTGCGTAGAGCCGTATCAGGGCTATAACCGCTTCAAAACATACACAACTTCAACAAGAAAAAAAAAAGAAGAAAATTCAGTATACATATCAATGCATTCGTGCACATAATCTAAGGACATGCCCCTGGCGTTGACCACGCCGTCCAATTTATCGCATAGGGGATTTAAAAAACACAAATACAAGCATACCAAAGGACACCAAAACATATATAAAAATAGGCATAAATTACCTAGAATTGCTTCCGCATATCTCATCTCCCCAGAGCCAAAAATACATTTAACACATGTACCCAATTATCAATCTTAAGAAAAAGTACGTAAGACTTTATCGAACATATACAGGTGAATGGACCATTAAGGCAGAAAATGATAGGAAGAAATGACAGAAAGCAAAGGAACAAGGCAGAAACAAAGAGAGTGACAGAAAAGAGGCAATTTCTAGCACAGAATTTCCAGAAGGTGGGGATACTATTTGTACTGAAAAAAAAAAAACCGGCATCCCCCACGGGGGGGGGGGGGGGGGGCAATTCAGTAAAGACTGTCATTTTGGTGGTGGCCTCTACACTACACTGACCATCGGTGCCAACGTTTCTCTTACATGTATTCCCCATTCCCCTCTCCCACGTTTTTAGTGTTATCAGGACAGCGATATAACGCTTGATGGTTCCACATGGGCCAACACCATGAATGCCATGTGATGGAAACATCCAGAATTATGGCAAATGTCATAATCCTGCCCATAAACATTACGCCTAACGCTCCGCTTCTAATGTCATCAGCCAAAAAACAACAACAACAACAACAACACACACACACACACACACACATACACACACACACACACACACACACACACACACACACACACACACACACACACACACACACACACACACACATACATACACACACACACATACACACACATTCACGAATAAAAGGACGCAGATCCATAAACTCTCGAGATAATGCTACTTTATTCAAAGTTATTTTAAACGATTCTGTTCTGACGCCTGCTCATATATCAGCAAAAATTATAGGCTTTGCGCTCTCTGTCTCTGTCTCTCTGTCTGTCTGTCTGTCTGTCTGTCTCTCTTCTCTTTCTCCCCCCGTCCAAACCTGTTGGAATATCATACTGCATTTTCACTCCCTGCATGACAAACAGACAGAATTTTTTTTAAGTGAATGTAAAAAAAAATTTTTCAAAATGTTCTGAATGCAGACTGGTGTGCAAAGACTGATCATTTCTGTCCACTCGCATGTTCTGACATTGGGTGCAGACTGCGTAAATACACACACGACAACTGCATTCCATGACATGCTATGATTTTTCCTGTGCATAAATGGTGAAGACCGCTAGTTATGTTGCCATTTCCCCAACGTTTTCTGCACTATCATCCTTTGAATAAATTCCCTAAAGTAAAGGAAATGAATCATCAGAGAAGACACACACAACAGGATCCTATATTTTTTCTCTCGTTTAAAAAGACAACTTTGACCGACAACTACACATCTCTCTCCACCCACCCTCAACACCTTTCTCTCTCTCTCTCAGTCGTCCTCCCCCCACTCTCACATCCCCCACCCTTCTCTCTCTCTCTCTCTCTCTCTCTCTCTCTCTCTCTCTCTCTCTTCTCTCTCTCTCTCTCTCTCCTTGTCTTCCTCACATTCGAATAGGAAAAGAAAAACGAGAATACCGTTAGGACAAAACAAAATAAAACAAAGCAAAACAAAATAAAACCCAGCTTGAAACTTGTCATGAAAAAGAAACGACTAGCGATTTCAAACGAAAAATAGCTGTGTGGAAATCGAATCTCATTGCCAGCTCAACATGCCAGATTTAGCGGAATCGGATGATAACGTCTGTCCGCTGGAAGCTGCGGCAGTTAAAATCCTCTCATATACCATTAGCATCTTCCCCTCTCTGTCTTCAAACCATACGAATGACATTAAAACTAAAAAATACATTTCTTCTACCTTCCATCCCTCCTCACATTTTTACATCGTTCACCACCAATATCTGATAATGTACTGAACTCTTCCATTTCTTATTATAGAAACTACATCAAAAGGTCTCTCTCTCTCTCTTTCCCCCCCCCCCCCCCCCTCTCAATGCACAACGTACTTTAGTGACATTACTGAATTATACAGAGAGAAATCTATGACAACGCCATTTTTAACAAAGAATGAAATGCAGGGTGATCACACCCACCCACCCACCCACCCATAAAAACACAAATACGCGCACGCACGCGAACACACACAAACAACAACTAATTACAACATTTTAATCTGTGTCTTATATCCCCATCTTTTTTTTCAAATCTTCCTATACACACACACGACGCACGCACGCACGCGCGCGCGCACACACACAGACGCATGCATACACGCACACACACACCACACATACCACGCGCACGTGCACACACACACACACACACACACACACACACACACACAAACACACACGCACGCACAAAGCATTAAAACTGGATGCTTATCTATAAACCTCGAGGTTGACTCCCCCTTCTTCTCTCTGTCTCTCTCTCTGTCTCTGTCTGTTTCTCTCAATCTCTCTCTCTCTCTCTCTCTGGTTGACTCCCACTCCCTCTGTCTGTCTGTCTGTCTGTCTCCCCATCTCTCTCCCTGTATGAGTGTGTGTGCGGTACGTGTGGTGTGTGCGTGCGCGCGTGCGTGCAAGTATGCATGCACATGTGCGTGCGTGCGTGCCTCTATGTGTGTGTGTATGTCTGTGTGTCTGTGTGTGTGTAAGCAAGTGTGTGTGTGTGTAGTAGGTGTAAGTAGGGGTACTCTGAACCAAGAACAAAATATAATCAAACAAGAATGCTTATTTAACGAAAATGAAAAAATAGACAAGTGCAAGCTTTTCCGAACAAAGCAATGACCTTTGTCAAGTTTAACTACTTCCCACCCCCCATCCTCCGCACACAAACACACACACACACACACACACACACACACACACACACACACACACACACACACAAGAAGACGCACGCGCACTCGTTCGTTTGCACTTGACAAAGGTCACTCCCTGCGCTGAAACTTTTGTTTCGTTAATTAAACTGCGTTTATATTCTGTAAATTGTCGTTGTATTTGAGGTTCTGTTAGTGTCTTTGCACTTTTGTGTTAAATGTTGTTTTCCTTTGCTTTTTTGAATGCTAACAATCACTTTAAGATCACGAGCCCAAAGATGATATCAGAGAAAAGAGACAGGCTGTTACTGTTACTGTTATTTTTGTTTAAAGCCCAGCCGACTGCAGAAAGACACATCCAGGCTATAACCGTTTTAAAACATACACATTACTTACCATGGCGGATGACCATTCCGTCCAATTTATCACACAGGGTATTCAAAAAAACATACCTGAATACAAATTTAAACATAACTAAGGACACCAAAACTTATACAAAAATGGGCCTAAATGACCTAAAATTGCTTTCGCATAGCTCATTTCCTTGGAGCCAAAAATGTACCTAATACATGTATCCAATTATCAATCCTATGGGAAAGTACGTAAGACTTTATCGAACACATACATGTGAATAGACCAAAAAAAAAAAAAGACAGAAAGATGATAGGAAAAAATGACAGAAAGCAAAGGAGGGAGAAAGAAACAAAGAGAGTGACAGAAAAAGGAATTTCTAGCACAGAATTTCCAGAAGTGGGGGGATACTATTTATACTGAAAGAGCCCCTGGCATCCCCACGGGGGCAAAGAGACAGACAGAAGCAGAGACAGACCTCTTCTCTTTCGATCTGACTGCACAGGTTCTAATCTGGTTCGTGCTAAACTTTCTGCATACGACCTCCAGTCCGCACAGCTGTGAATGGTTACCTGACCCTGTCCAGAGCTGTGATCATAAAATAGAGTAAGGGAATATAAATATTAAAGTTTGTTCAAGGAGGATTTATCGCACTTAGACATCTCCGTATGAGCTCCGCCCGATCTACCATTAGGAAGACTCCTTCAGCTTGCGTTAATACCCTATGCGCTGGCAAGGTCTTGAAATGAACGGGGAAAACAAGACCAGTGAAACATTAAGCTGACACTACCAGAAGATTGAAGCATTCAGACGGGCAGCAAAATGACCGGTTTTTATGTTGGCGGTGAGGACTGAACTCGAGACATCAGACTTTTTGACTCCAAAGCTCTGTTACAAAAGCCAGCCAGCCTAAGATCTGACCCGATTGAGGATCGAACTCCCTACCCCTGTATTATCAGCATGGCACTCTGACAACTGAACTGATGGACCAAAACGATTCTCAACTTTCCTTTCTTTGATCATAGCATTTAGGGAGATTTCCTCTGTGTGTGTGTGTGTGTGTGTGTGTGTGTGTGTGTGTGTGTGTGTGTGGTGGTGCGTGCGTGTGTGTGTGTGTGTGTGTGTGTGTGTGTGTGTGTCGTTGTTGTGTGTGTGTGTGTGTGTGTGTGTGTGTGTGTGTGTGTGTGTGTGTGTGTGTGTGTGTGTGTGTGTGTGTGTGTGTGTGTTGTGTGTGTGTGTCGTTGTGTGTGTGTGTGTCGTTGTGTGTGTGTGTGTCGTTGTGTGTGTGTGTGTCGTTGTGTGTGTGTGTGTGTGTGTGTGTGTGTGTGTGTGTGTGTGTGTGTTGTATGCGTGTGTGTGTTGTATGCGTGTGTGTGTTGTGTGTGTGTTCGGTGTGTGTGTGTGTACATACGCACGCACGCATGCACACATACACACATACAAACAACACGCACGCACATAACATTAAAAATGAATGCTTATAATCCATAAAACCTCAAGGTTGACTCACCTCTCCCTTCCTCTCTCTCTCTCTCCCCATACTTCCACCTGAACCTCTTCTTCTGTCCTCTCTTTCTTTTATTCCTCCCATCTTTCTCTCGCTCTCCTCCTCCACCCTCCGTCGTCTTTTTAATCTCCTTTTGTTCATCTTGTTCTTTCATTTTCTTCTACCATCCCTCTCTTTCTCTCTCTCTCTCTCACACACACACACACACACATATACACACACGCACACACACACATACATACACACAAGCGCAAAGTCCACAGAAAGTTAAGGAAAAAGTGATCGATTTTTCTCCTTATTGGTCTTGAAGTTTTGTTCCGAAGTCAGGCGGCATCAGGAACACACACACCTGACTGGCACCACAGAATGGTAAACCTGTCAATAGCAGGAGGAGTCACCGACATGAGGCTGACTCATTTCCTGCTGTCTGTCTGTCTCTCTCTCTCTCTCTCTTCTCTCTCTCTCCTCTCTCTCGACTATGTATTATATTCTGTGTTTGTATTATGTTTATAATGTGTTCACATCCCTTCAAATGGGGCTTTAGCCTTACTGAATAATTTCTGATTCTGATTCTCTCTCTCTCAGTCTGTCTGTCTGTCTTCTCCCCCCCCCCCCCCCCCCTATGTACTATATTCTGTGTTTGTATAATGTTAATAATGTTTTCACACCCCTCCAAATGGGGCTTTGGCCTTACAGAATAAATGTCTGATTCTGATTCTGATTCTCTGTCTCTCTCTGTATCTCTGACTCTGTCTCTCTCTCTCGCTCGCTTGCTCAACTATGTATTATATTCTGTGTTTGTATAATGTTTATAATGTGTTCACACCCCTTCAGATGGGACTTTGGCCTTACTGAATAAATGTCTGATTCTGATTCTCTCTCTCTCTCCCTCCCCCCTCTCTCTCTCAACGCCCCCCCCCCCCCTCTTTAATGGTACCAAGTCGAATTTAAGCCATCGCATCAGTCTTGGTCGAGACTGACGAACATTTTGGTTAACGTGAAAGACAGAGAGAGCTAGGAAGCGGAAAGGGGACTCACACACACACACACACACACACACACACACACACACACACACACACACACACACACACACACACACACCACACGCACACACACACACCACACCACACACACCACACGCACGCATGCACGAATCCAAACGTTTACACAAATACATACATACACGCGCGCGGAGACGTACACACATTTGTCTAAATGCACATATGTGAATACGCGTTAAAGAAATACTGAAAGAACACACACACACACACACACACACAACACACACACACACACACACACACACACACACACACACACACACACACACACACACACACATACACACACGCACGCACGCATAAGTCGAAGACATCAGTCCTGGGATTGAGAAACAATTTGCTGCAAGTGACAGGCAAAGGCTCGTAGGGTGAGTAGTGATGGGAAGGGGGGGAGAGAGAGTGAAAGAAAGAGAGAGAGAGAAAGACAGAAAGACAGAAGGAGGGAGAGAGAAAGGAGGGAGGGAGAGAGAGAAACAAACAGACAGACACAGACAGATACAGACAGACAGACAGACAGATAGACAGGCAAAGACGGATCGGCCATAACCATCCATTCTATTTCTGCCCATTTCCAGGGAACTGGTGATCAGTGAAGCATGGTGATTGCCGAATCACTGCACAGCTTCCACTCAGAGAATAAAGCCATCGATTTCAAAGAAATAACACTGTTCGGAACACTTCAAAAGCCACCCTCATCAATGTGACCGACAAAACTATGAATCATTAACAATTCCCTTTGTGATGTATATCGACTACCACAATCACTGCACAACCTCGACTCGCAAAATCAAACAAAAAGTGTTAAGGAAATGAACAAGATGTTAAGAATAGCAATATGCAGACCACTAAAAACGTACTGATTAAACAAAGTGGCTAAAGCATTAATCGTTAACAATGCCCTTTGAAGATCTTTGGAGAATGGCCCACTTCTAGTTCTTTCTCGTTGCTTATTGACAGGTGACGTATGCTCTTGTCGGGATGCAGGAAGTCCTTTAGTTCAAGTTGTTCAAGCAGGCCAAGTGTCCCCCATCTCCTGGTAATTCTGTGCACACGCATATCTTCTTTTCTATCACTCTTTTTGTTTCTGTATGTTTTTTCTTTCCTTTTTTTTCCTTTCTTTCTTGTGTGTGTATATATATATATATAATATATATATATATATATATATATAAAATATATATATATACCATATATTTAATGTGTGTGTGTGTGTGAGAGAGAGAGAGAGAGTGTGTGTGTGTGTGTGTGTGTGTGTGTGTGTGTGTGTGTGTGTGTGTGTGTGTGTGTGTGTGTGTGCATACATATAGATATATATACTGATAGACAGGTAGATATTAACAAACGATACAGTCTTGATGGAGGCAGACACAAGAAGATCATTCATAAGGAAGATTAGGAAAAGACAGGCAACATTTATAGGCCATTTCATGAGGAAAGGGGAATTGGAGCACCTGGTCACAATGGGAAAGCTGGAGGGAAAGAGAGCACAGGTAGACCCAGGGAGAAGATACTAGACGGACTTGCAGAGTGGCTGAAGACAAAGAGGGTGGAAGAGATGCTTGAGGCAACAAGAGATAGAGACAGATGGAAGTCTATGATCGCCAATGCCATGTGGTAAGGCACCTGATGATGATGAGGTAATACAGACAGATAGATATAGACCGATTTAAACATAGATGCAGATATATAGATATATATTACAATCGGTTGCTTGACTTCTACATATCACAATCAGTTGCTTAAAATCTATTTTACATATACTTAGATATATGTGCAAACATAAAAAGCGTCATTTTGGTATACAAATCACACAAACATACAGGCCGAATCGCCAAACAGCCCTAGTAAATACGGACAATGAAGAGCAGAATATGGTCTCACAAGGAAGGCAAAACTCAGAACACAATCTCACATAACAGGGACGCTTATTTAACGGTAAAACAGAGTGAGAGCCATTCAATTTTTGGTGCAACAGTCTCTGCGATGAAAAAATCTGGACGAACAGGATGCTGTAAAAATCATTGGCTGGAATAATCTTCATACTGGGAAGACAACGCAAGCTCCCACGCGCAAGAGAGAGAGAGACAGAGAGAAGGAGGGAGAGAGAGAAAGAAAGGAGAGTGAGAGAGAGAAAGAGACAGACAGACAGACACACAGACACAGAGACAGACAGACAGCCTGACCAGCAAAAACAGAGTGTAAAAACCATCGACTCCATTTCTGCCCATTTCCAGGGAACTGGTGATCAGTGAAGCATGGTGATTACCGAATCACTGCACAACTTCCACTCAGAGAATAAAGCCATCGATTTCAAAGAAATAACACTGTGCGGAACACTTCAAAAGCCACCCTCATCAATCTGACAGACAAAACTACGATTCATTAACAATTCCCTTTGTGATGTATATCGACTACCACAATCACTGCACAACCTCAACTCGCAAAATCAGACAAAAGATTTTCAGGAAATGAACACGATGTTAAGAATAGCAATATGCAGACCACTAAAAACCTACTGATTAAACAAAGTGGCTAAAGTATTAATCGTTAACAATGCCCTTTGAATATTTTTGGAGAATGGTCCACTTCTAGTTCTTTCCCATTGCTTATTGACAGGTAACGTATGCCTTTGTTGGGATGCGGGGACTCATTTAGCACAAGTAGGCCAAGTGTCCATCCCATCCCCATCCTCATCTCCTGGTAAATCCATGCACGCATCTCCTCTTTTCTATCACCCTCTATGATTCTGCCCGTTTTTTTCTTTCTTTCTTTCTTTTTTGTTTGATGTGTGTGTGTGTGTGTGTGTGTGGTTGTGTGTGTGTGTGTGTGTGTGTGTGTGTGTGTGTGTGTGTGTGGGGTGTGTGTGTGTGTGTGTGTGTGTGTGTGTGTGGTGTGTGTGTGTGTGTGTGTGTGTGTGTGTGTGTGTGTGACTGCTTTCCTCCTCGCCACATATTGCCTCCTCCCTTCTCTCTCTCTCTCTCGTTTGTTTTGCTTTAGCGGTCCATTCACCTGTTTTCTTTCTTTTGCTTTACTTTTTTGGGTAAGAAATTACATAACGCATTTACAAACATTTACAACAAACACAACACATCCATTACTAAATTATGTTCACAATCTATTATAGAATTATGTCCATTTTTTCTTGCAGCAATATTTCCTTTGTTTTCCTAATTGCTGTATTGTTACTTTTCATCATGTTTCCTTTCAGCTGAAGTGAACAGGCCGATATTTCTGAACTGTGTTTGCGAAGACAGAGAAGGGGCGGGGAGGACAGAGAGAGAGAGAGAGAGAGACAGAGACAGAGAGAGACAGAGAGAGAGAGAGAGAAAGAGAGAGAAAGAGAGAGAGAGAAAAGAGAGAGAGAAAGAGAGAGAGAGAGAGAAGAGAGAGAGAAAGAGAAAGAGAGAGAATGTGTGTATGTGTGACAGACAGGCAGATGGACAGACAGAGAGAGAAATACAGACAGACAGACAGACAGACAGAGACTGAGAAAGACACACAGAGAGACAGAAAGAGACAGACAGCGACAGAGACATAGACAGATGGACAGAAAGTAAGTAATAAAAACATCGACAAAACAAAACAAATCAACAAGGAAATTGTCATGCTAACTGCTTTTGCAGGGTCAAAGTGCGTTTCCATTTTATTTTTCTTTAATATACAGCCATAAATACTTAATTTGTTTATTCAAATAAACAGAACGTAAATAAAAAATATAAAGAAATAAATCTGGCATAATCCGAAAGGCGCCAACTACTTACTTAACTCTTAAAAACAAATTGATAATGACAATATTGATCAAAAACCAATTACCACTTTGAAAATACAGACAAAACGACACAAAGCGTGGGAGAAACAACAAATATTACAGAAATTAAAAGAAAAGAGAGAGAGAAAAAAAAACGACTACAAGACAATGATGGAGAGATCGAGAGGGTAAAAGTGTGAGGGATAGAGACTGGGAGAGACATAGACAGAGAAAGCCAGCCAGATGGACAGACAGACAGTAAACAGCCAGCCAGCCAGAAGGCAGAAATGGTCTGAGAGCAAGAGTAAATGTAAAATTCCTTCAGATTACTGCGAACTCTAAAGGTTTCAAACAAAAGAGAGAGATAAAAAAAAAAAACCGAAAAAAAACAAAAAACGATTACAAGACACTGATCAAGAGATCGGGAAGGTAAACGTGTGAGGGACAAAGGGAGAGACAAAGGCAGAGACAGAAAGACAGACAGACAGTCAGCCAGCCAGCCAGCCAGGCAGACAGACAGAGAGACAGACAGAGAGACAGACAGACAGATAGAAATGGTCTGAGAGTTAGAGCAAGTGTAAAATTCCTTCAGACTACTGCGAACTCTAAAGGTTTGAAACAACAAAAGAGAGAGAAAAAAAAACGAAAAAAAAAACGATTACAAGACACTGATCGAGAGACCGGGAAGGTAAAAGTGTGAGGGACAAAGGGCGAGACAAAGGCAGAGACAGACAGACAGACAGACAGACAGATAGACAGACAGACAGACAGCAAACAGACAGCCAGAAGACAGAAATGGTCTGAGAGCAAGAGCAGGTGTAAAATTCCTTCAGACTACTGCGAACTCTGAAGATTTCAAACAAAAAAGAGAAGAAGAAAAACGAAAAAAAAAAAAAAAACACGATTACAAGACACTGATCGTGAGACCGGGAAGGTAAAAGTGTGAGGGGACAAAGGCATGGACAGACAGACAGACAGACAGACAGACAGACAGACAGACAGACAGATAGACAGACAGACAGAAATGGCATGAGAGCAAGAGCAGATGTAAAATTCCTTCAGACTACTGCGAACTCTGAAGATTTCAAAGAAAAGAGAAAAAATTAACGATTACAAGACAATGATCGAGAGATCAGGAGGGTGAAAGTGTGAGGGACAGAGACAGGCAGAGACACAGACAGAGTGAGACAAGAAACAGACAGACAGACAACAGACGGGCATACAGAAGGCAGAAATGGTCTGAGAGCACGAGCAGATGTAAAATTCCTTCAGACTGCTGCGAACTCTTTAGGTTTCCTTCCAGTCCGAATGTAACTCGATCCCCACAATGCCCAAGAAGCACGAGATCATATCGACGTGACTTGATTCACAGCCACTTTCTGAAATGAAACTGTGTTGTGGAGGGGGTGAGGGTGTATACGTGCGTGCTGTGTATGTAAGTGTTTATGCTGTGTGTGTGTGTGTGTGCGTGTGTGTGTGATGGTGCGTGTGTGTGTGATGGTGTGTGTGTGTGTGTGTGTGTGTGTGTGTGTTTGTGTGTGTGTGTGTGTGTGTGTGTGTGTGTGTGTGTGTGTGTGTGTGTGTGTGTGTGTACACCACTACCAAATACATAAAATGCTAAGACATCGCTTTGTTGGTACTAGTAGCACACACACGCGCGCACACACACACACACACGCGCGCACACACACTCTCTCTGAAATAAACACCTACATAAAACAAAATTCAAAATATCGCATCAGAAGAAGTGAACGGTAGAAGAAATTTGTTCATATTTTCATTTCCCCTTGCAGTTTTTTTTTTCTTTCTTTTTATTTTTTTATTTTTGGTCAAAGCGTTACTTACATGAAGTACAACTGCAATATTTCTTGAAAGGATAAACATAGTCTTCTTTATTGCTACAGATTCTTTAACGTGCACTGAGTATTTGCAACAAATAGGACCTCAGTTTACCATCTCATTTGAAAGACTGGCAACTTACACCACGACTTGAGTTCTAGTAGAGATGGAAGAAAATCCAGGTTTGTTCGGTGAATCGAACCCAGGTTTCTTGTTTTCTAGGAAGAAACTATAACCACTGGACCATACACGCTCCTCTGTAGTTCATGTCTAACAGTACACTGAAGCAGACACTTCTTACTTACACTCCAAAGTGACGTTTTATCTACCACCCCCTCATATTCACTGTTTCGTATCTGAAACGCCTCTCATCCCAAACCACACCCAGCCAAAGCGTGACAGATGACTTCATAGCTGATCAACCCATGCAATGTCTTTTTTATTCATATTTGTTGGTTGACACCTTAAGGTGAAATGGTGATCCTAAAGGCAGTTTCTGGTTTAATTTTTTTGACGATTAAGTTCATTTGTATTATAACGGACTGTACTGTCGTATCATATTGTGTGGTACTGTGTTATGCTGTGTTGTATTGTAGGGCATTCTGTCGTGGTATGCTGCTCCCTGTAGCGTGGAACAGTTTAACCCTTTGACTCCTGTATCCTGTCCACCAGCATCCTGCACTGTCAACCATGCTAGCGAAGCAAAAAAAAACAACCTTTTGACTTCCTCACCCTATCCACCAGCTTCCAAAACAGGAAACAGGACAGTGTGTGGGAATCAAGGAGTTAAGGAATCTGGGAGACAGGGTGAGGCAGTCAACGAGTTAAGTTTTCAGTTAGTGGATAGGGTGCGGGGAGTCGAAGGGTTTACAGAAGAACGGGACTGACTACACTCATGAGACCTTTATACAATGGGAGTGAGTACATCCTATATTTGCGTCTGATTTACACAGCGCTCTGCCAGCGAAAACCCCATCCAGCCTAATGTCACAACAACACCTCACCCCCTACCCCCACCCCAAATCCTGGCGATACAGATTTGCAGTAATTGTGCCCCAGGCGGCGGCGGCGGTAGTTTCCCCGCCCGTAGTTTATTTTTCATCAAGACAAAGCAGGGCCAGGACAACGCTAATCCTTTACCGCCTCCTCCTGATGCCATCAGCGCCCAGGGACGCCCTGAGAAAAAAAAAATGGTATCAGAGTCTTGCCCGAGGGCCAAATGTTGCCAGGACACCAAATTACCTCTCCCCTTTCTCGCCTATGCAGGGAACCCTGTTCCATCAGCCCGCTCATCGGGCAGTAAATCAGTCGCCAACGTGTCCACCCAGGCCACACAGTTTGTGCCAGACACGTATGCTGGGCTTGACACTCAAAAAAAGGCACAAAGGCTAGGCTTACAGCTCGGGCCTGCAGGTTTGGTTGCCATGACGACTGAGGTGATAGATGTAGTGGTTTTGAAATGTTTTTTAACAGACAGACAGACAGACAGGGAGAGAGAGAGCGAGAGAGAGAAAGAGAGAGAGAGAGAGAGTTGGTTTTTAACACATAAAGAAACAGGCAAGCACAGAGAGAGAGGGGAAGAGAGAGAGAGAGAGAGAGAGAGAGAGAGATGGTTTTTAACACATAAAGAAACAGACAAGCAGAGACAGACAGACAGACAGATGGTGTTAGGGTGGGAGTGAAAGGCAGTAAGAATGGAAAGAAACAAAAGGGTCAATCCAAGATTCACAGTCACCTTTTTTGGGCCTGCAGGTCCGGTTGCCATGGAGACTAGGATGACAGCTACTAGAAGTTTTAAAACGTTGTCTACTTTGAGGTATCAAAGTGGAAATAAATAGATGGAGCGTCTGGAGTGCATGCGTACTCTGTATCTCTCTTTCTGACTCCATTTTCTAACACATTACAGGCACATCACAGAATTATTGTAATTGGGCTACAACAACAATACACTGAACAAAAAACACGACTGGTATCCTCATTCCACATGTATTAATCAAACAATGCTATGTGATGAACAAGCACACAAATACATCATATAAATACGCATAAGCTGCACATCTGAAGACATATATCCATCAGTAAGTGTAAAGTATATATCTAAAACCTGTAATGCATCGGAGTGGTGAATAGATGGTTTCTTTCTAATAATGTCACATGACGGCTTTTTAAAAAAAATACCAATCGTCCGATGAATATTTAAAGTGTCTTTTATACTGACTGGTACAAATACATCAAGTGTCTTGTCTCCTTTATTAAAAGAGGATCAATCACACAGTGATGCACAACGACACAAAATGTCAGTCTTGTAAACGAACACAGTGATGATCACAATGTGATGTACTACAAGATTCGAATGACGAGGCTGTCATCTAGCAAAGACGTCGTCATCCAGCAAAGACGACATCATCAAGCAAAGACGACGTCATCAAGCAGAGACGACGTCATCAAGCAAAGACACCGTCATCAAGTAAAGACACAACATCAAACAGAGACTCCATCATCAAGCAAAGGTCACGTCATCAAGCAAAGATGCCGTCATCAAGCAATGATGATGTCATCACGCAAAGACCCCATCATCACGTAAAGATGACATCATCAAGCAAAGACGCCGTCGTCAAGAAAAGACGCCGTCATAAAGCAAAGATACCGTCATATAGCAAAGATGACGTCATCAAGGGAAGATGCCGTCATCAAGCAAAGACGACGTCATCAAGCAAAGACGACGTCACCAAACAAAGACGACGTCAGCAAGTAATGACGACGTCATCAAGCAAAGACGCAGTTCTAGAACGTGAAGGCCATGAGATCGTCCTCATTCCTGCCATAAAGAAATCTATGATGTGTAACAGGGGCAGACATGCTTAAATCTTCAACGTCAGCTCATGAGCCATTCACTAGGGCTAAGGAATGTTGTCCTTCAGCGGCATCAAATGAAAATCCTTTTTGTTGACCATTTCCAACATGTGCGTCAGGACAATCTATACCTGAAAAAATCGGCTGTCTGAATTGAAACACAACCTGCTCGGTACTAGGCAGACTCAGAACCTCAAGTGCCCAGTTCTCATTCTTGCAACACACATGAATGAAGACATCCTTCATATGAACCGAAACATAAACTGCTCGGTACTACGTGGACTCAACAACTGTCCTGACTAGTTCTCATTCCTGCAGCACAAATGAATAAGACACCCTTCAAGTGAAGCGCAAATTCTATGCAAAGTATTTGAACACATCATTCTTGTGTCTGTGACATCGACCAAGAGACAACAACAACAAAAAATGACGATCTGGGCATGAAGGATAGTAAATCAACCGTCCACACTGCCACTTCCACAACCATCCAGGCCACAATCTGTGCCAGGCAGAAAGGCAGAAACTAGCTTCTTGCTTGAACCTGCAGGTTTGGTTGCCATAGAGACTAAGGTGATAAGATAATGGTAGTTTTGAAACATGTGTCAACAAAGAGACAGAAAGAGAAGGACGTGGGACGAAGAAGGCATGGCGGTGAGATGCAGAGGAGAAAAAGGGTTGAAGTATGAAGGATAGTAATTACTTTCTTTTTCCTGATAGAAAACAAAGTCTAACTCGTCTGTAACACAACATCTTAACTCCTTCTTGTTACTCTACTCTCTGGAAAACATGGCCCAGACCACAGCCAGCCCATGTGTAACTGGTAATTTTATGGCTTGCCAAGTCACGGAATGCTCAGTGTTTCTTTGTTTGTGTGGTCGATGTCAGAAGAAGCACTGCGCGAAATAAACAAGCCATTTCCGTAATAGTTCAGTTTACTGACAATAAAGTTCATTTGCAGTACTGCGTTGTATTGTGTTGTGTTGTACTGTGCTACATCATATTATGTTGTAGTGTACTACACTGTACTGTACTGTAGTGTGTTGCATTGTAGCACCTACTGTATTCTATTGTACTAATATGGAGCTCCTGCTCTGCTCGTTTTTTTGTTTGTCTATTTCTTTTGTTTTGTTTTGTTTCTGTTTTGTTTTGTTTTGTTTTTTAGTGGAACTGCTGGAAGAATGGGAACAACTACTACCAAACATCCTTCAAAAACAAAAACAAAACAAAATAGAATGGGAATATACACATCTCAGGGTTTGTGTCTGCCTGTACAAAAGCTCCACCAAACCTGTCATCACACTTACCTACCCTAGTTCCTGACCATACAGAGCTGTAGTAACATTGCCGCAGACAGTGACTAGTTTCCTGCCAATCATCTGCTTGTCATCAAGATAAAGCAGGGACACTGGACGACGCTAATCTCTCACCGTCACCCGACGCCATCAGCGTCCGGGGAGACGTGGGGTAAATCTTCCAGGGGATCACAGTCTTGTCCCGTGGCTAAATTTACCAGAACACCTAATTACCTCTTTCTCTCCTTCTCGCACTGATCACCCCTTACCTCGCAGAGACCCAACCCTGTTCCATCAGCTGGTTCCTCCAGCAGTAAATCAGTCGCTAATGTTCCTGCTTCAATTATAACCCAGACCACAGTTTGTGCCAGCCACTTGTGCTGGACTGATTCTTTATAAAAAAAATTTAAAAAATTTTTTTTTAAAAAAGCCGAAACTTGCTTCTTGCTTGAGCCAGCAAGTTTGGTTGCCGTACCGACTTAGATGACAGATAAGATACGGATCGTTTTGAATACTTATCTTCTATGGACAGAGACAGAATGGTGTGTGAGTGAGTGATGGAGGAGTGGATCAAAGTACAAGTGTTGGAAAGATTTCGTCTGTACACACGACAACAACAACAGGAATAATGGTCAAGCCATTTCAACAATCTCCATTTTTATACAAAAAAAATTCACATACAATTCAGACTGTATTCTCACGGTCACAGTGACCCTGAAGACGCTTCGGTTCAAGTAAAACTTGACATGCACCAAGGACAATGGCAGACTGTCAAAACGGTAAAAACACAGCTGAGAAAACCCTGTTCACATTCTCTCTCTCTCTCTCTCTCTCTCATACACACACACACGCACGCTCGCGCACAACACACACACACATACATACATAAAGACACACACACAAGCATATTCCTCTCCAGCTGATATGAATTCTCCTCTAAAAAAAAAAAAAAAAAAAAAAAAAGGTGATTAAAAATAGTCAAACAATACTAGATAGTCGAGCAATATTAAAAGTATCTTTATTTCGACAGAAAAGCAGTGAAATTATCCTAGAACAGGCATTACAGATTCACGTGTCCTACCTATACATACATTTTGCATGACTATCCAAATTACATGATATTTACATGCATTCATTTTGAACATAACTGAGAAACTCACCTACCTATCCACCCACCCACTCATACTAGATTCTTAATTACAAGACAAATGGCTTCATATTTTTTCTCTTGTGGCCATATTCATATTGTGCAAAAGTGGCCTCCAAAAGTGCTGATGTACAGTTTGCTTAATTCTGAACCGGCCAGGAAATCTCTCATGTTTTTGAAATTTACTGGATTAGATCACTTCAACAATCTAAACATCTATTTACAAAATCTACTGCAAACTATCCCAAAAGTTTCTGCTAAAGGTGTTATCCTGTTTCCATTAATCTTTTCTAGAAGCTTTGGGTCATATTCATAGTGATTCCAAAATGGATAATCCCTCTTGAACTTCTGCATTTGTAACTTCCCATTCGGGCAAACTTGCGGTCTAAATTTGGCAGATTTCTGTGAAGAGACGAGAAAGTTCTGCAAGGCTAAGCCATGCCATGCTTTCCTAACCAAAGGAAAGTAAGTGGGGAATCGTCGACATGGGGCATTAATAATGATAGGAAACTGTTGACGCAAAGATTATGAACATGGGATGTATGGATATGGGGTCTTTCAAGATATATACAAACATGGGGTGGGGGGGGGGGGGTTTGAAGACATGATGATCCTTTAGAAAGAACACATTTCAAAATGTAACCTTGACACTTATGGGAATCTACGACCAATTTATTGTCAAGACTTTATGGGGTATATAATCTTTTTATGTTCCATATTCTCCAGCCATTTCAGTGCAACAGAGTCTAGGAGAATTTTGCACAATGCTATGAGGCATGACGATGCTATGGAATCCAATTCTGGATTGACAGTGCGTTACAGGGCTGTACTCTTCACTTCCTTTCACAATATATCCTGGCGTCAATCAGGCTCAATAGGCAAAGCCACCTGCAGTGTTTGTCAGAAAATGGAAGCCACACTTAACTACGCATCCGTAAAGTGGAGGAGGCTCGACTACGGAGAAACATAACATACATAAGCGTAAGGATCTACAGGACCAGGCATAAGACAGGAATCTATAACACTGGATCTATATAGCTGGCAATCAGTGACTTGTGACAATTAACACGAGGATACATCATTAAAGCAGAACATCGAGCACGCTGCTGCAGCTTTCGCTGCCGGTTCAGAATTAAACCACTTGCTTGATCGACGGAATTCTGCAGCTGCTCCATTAGCCTACGATTCCAGCGGAATGCGTCATGAGATCAGCCAATAACTGGGCACTTAAAAGTCTTCATGGGGCTTCAGCCAGCTAACGTCGCACCAGGAAAAAAAATCAATCACCTCACAAAAGCTCTCCAAGTCATCTGTCCTTTCGAGATGTCAGGCTGTTAAAGCATTTTTCTTTTTATTGCAATTCTGTCAACAATGCTTATAAAACAAAGAAAACACCAACGAAACTTTTTGTTCTCGAATGAACGAGAGAGAGAGAGAGGGAGAGAGAGAGAGAATCAGGTTGGGGGTAGGGTGGGGAAGGGAACTCAGAACATTGTTATTGTAGATGGCCATCTGACCCGTTACAATTTCACTCATCACCCGTCACTCTTTTCTTACTCACACGCGTGCATGCAAACTAACGCTCGCACACACGCACGCACGCACACCCATTCATTCACCCGCACGTTCAAACCACGTATACACTATATGTACGTCTGAATCTGGCAAGACACCTTCGCCGACTGACTCTCTCCTCTCTCTCTCTCTCTCTCTCTCTCTCTCTCTCTGTCCGTCTCTCTCTGTCCGTCTCTCTGTCTCTGTCTCTCCCCCCCCCCCCTGTTATACACTACATACACGAATATTCTAACGTCAAGTTAATCTTGCCAAATAGGATGACTAAGCAACGTCGAACGACGTTTATCAGCATAATAAACAAATCCTCCAATATCAGGCAGACATGATTCATCTTGCATAATCATTTCTAGACAGTTATCAGGTGTTGATTAAACAGAGACGGGGATGCACTTTTTGAGTCGGGGATGCACTTTTGCTTCAAGAAATGTAGACATGCATAGTAAAACAGCATACAGATAAATCTTCCAGACGAGTATTACAGACTGAACAATTTAAACCATTTGGCTGAAATGGAAGATAGGTAGACAGACAGATGACTGACAGACACAGATAGATATACAGACAGACAGACAGAAATGATAATGGCACCTTTTAAAAATTTCATGATGTTGACAGCTTGTGCCGAGAGTTATTTTTTAACAACACACACACTCTCTCTCTCTCCCTCCCTCCATCTCTCTCCCTCACTCTCTGTGTCTCAGATTTATGTAGACTGGTCTGTAGCGTCAGTATGCTTGTTTGCATGTCCTTCCGTGTGTCTGAAGATCTAATCGTGTTCGTAATGATCGATTAAGTGTGCATGCAGGGATCTTGAACAAATTCATATCATAAATAACTCAAAGAACTTTAAGTTCTAAAAGCATCAACTGAATAAGGTAAGATACACACGTACACGTGTCATTTACATGTAACCAAGATTATTCCAGTGGTAGGTGGATAAAATACCAGTATAGGTAAAACATAGTCTAGGTAGGGCCTCTGGACCTGGCCAGCTCATGGGTTTATGTACAGGCTTGAGGCTTGTGCCACGGTTACCATACACGTGGCACCTGTGACGTTAGTGCGTATGGAATTCGTTCCCAGCGCCGAGACGTCATCTTCAGAAACTGAAGCTGAAACTGAACTGAATGGGCATAACCTGTTACTTGACTCACAATGATGTTTCGGTTATGGTTTTCGGTATTTTACTAGCTATCGACAAACATCCAACCTAATTATGAAGTTTGTTTTGTATCCAAGAAAACAGTCTCTACTGTACAATCATACACAGACCCAAGGTTAAAATTATAATATAGTCGGCTTCCTTACACCAAAGCTAAAAATTATAATATTAGTCGGCTTCCTTAGACCCAAGGTTAAAAATTACAACATTAGTCGGCTTACTTAAAGCCAACGTTAAAGCTTTAATATTAGTCAGTTCACACAGACCCAAGGTTAGAATTATAATATTAGTCAACTTACTTAGACCCAAGGTTAAAATTACAATATTAGAGACAGCGAGAGAGAGGAGGGGGGGGCAGGGGGAGAGAGAGAGAGAGAAAAAGAGACAGTGTTGAGAGAGAGAGAGGAGAGAGACAGACAGACAGACAGAGAGAGTGTGTGTGCGTGTGTTGTTGTGGTGTGTGTGTTTGTGTGTGTGTGTGTGTGTATGTGTGTGTGTGTGTGTGTGTGTGTGTGTGTGTGTGTGTGTGTGTGTGTGTGTGTGTGTGTGTGTGTGTGTTAATATAACTCGAAATTAAACCAGCCCTTGCTAATCAGATAATAATCATGATAAAAGATATTGGGACACCTTGACTTTAGCATCACTCGGCACCGTAAGACGATAACAAAGGCAACTCTCAACAAAGACACTGGATATGAAAAATGTCCTTGATGGCCAAACCACACACTTTTCATTTTCATCTCTTTCGGACACTGGTAAAAGAGGATGAAAAACGTAAAGGCAAAGTCTGAAAGGAGTACAGAACATATTTGACGACTAGAGGGCTACTTTTTTTTAGGGAGGAAGGAGGGAATAAAGACATAGGGAGAGGGAGGGAGGGAGGGAGAGAGAGAGAGAGAGAGAGGAGGTGGAAGTGGCGGAGAGGAAAGATGAGGAAAGAAAAAGAGGCTTTTATCCAGAATGAAAGACACAAGATTCGTATAAACTTCTCGTTTCCAACACACACACACACACACACACACACACACACACACACACACACACACACACACACACACACACACACACCACACACACACACATACACACATACACACACACACACACACACACACACACACACACAAAGGATGGAAGTTTATGCTTCCGTACAGCACACACCCCACACACACCACACACAACACACCACACACACACACACACACACACACACACACACACACACACACACACACACAAAGGATGGAAGTTTATGCTTCCGTACAGTGCCTACATATACCTTATTTCAAATCTGTATGAAATAATATTCCATATAGGGGAGACAGAGGGGGGGGGGGGAGGAAGGAGAGAGAGAGGAGAGAGACAGACAGACAGAGAGAGAAGAGGCAGAGAGATGGTAGATTGGGGAAAAGATGGGGGATGGGGGGAGGGAGAGGAGAGAGAGAGGAGAGAGAGAAGAGGCAGAAAAATGGTAACATATGTTAAACACACGCGCGCGCGGACGGACACACACACACACACACACACACACACACACACACACACACACACACACACACACACACACACACACACCCCACACACACACACTAAAAAAAGGATGAAAGATTGTGCTCCGGACCATGCACAAAACACACATACACATAGCTTGTTTCTAGTCTGTATGAAATAATATCCCAAAATAATATACATGTTATACACACACGTGCGCGCTTGCGCCCATCACATCACACACACACACACACACCACACACACACACACACACACACACACACACACACACACACACACACACACACACACACACACAAAGGATGAAA
Organism: Monoplex corrugatus; assembly: GCA_030674185.1. Taxonomy (NCBI): domain Eukaryota; kingdom Metazoa; phylum Mollusca; class Gastropoda; order Littorinimorpha; family Ranellidae; genus Monoplex; species Monoplex corrugatus. The sequence goes on along the minus strand of CM060313.1, from coordinate 23,243,894 downwards.
GTTTATGCTTTCGTACAGTGCAGAACACACATACACATACCTTATTTCTAGTCTGTACGGAATAATATTTCATAATAATTATACTCCTTACAATAACATTGTCAGAGAGAAAGAGAGAGAAGAGAGAAAGAGAATGAGAGAGAGAGAAAGAGAGATAGAAGAGGCAGAGAGATGGTAGATGGGGAAAAAGATAGGGGAGACAGACAGAGAAAAACAGAGAGAGAGGAGGGAGGCAAAGAGATGGTAGATGGGGGAAAAAGAAGAGAGAGAGAGCGAAAGAGAGAGAGAGGGGAGTGACAGAGAGAAAAGCCAGAGATGGTGGATCGGTAAAAAAGGAGAGAGAGACAGACACAGACAGACAGAAGGTGAGACATACAGAGCTAGAAACAGAGACATAGACAGAGAGAGACTGACACAGATATACAGGGACACAGAGACAGAGAGAGAGGGCAAGACATAGAGGACAGATAGGCAGAAACAGAGACAAACAGAGAGACACGAAAACGCCGAGGGCTCCCATCACTAAAGTGATTGTGTAGTCATGGTTGTAAGACTATCGATATACCGGGTCTGCTGGCAGCAGCAGCCACGTAAAGATTATCCTCCACAGCAGTCAGGTTATGCTCGATATCACAAAACCTATTAACTGATTACTTCTAGACACTGGGGTGTCTTGTTCATTACAGGACATACTCCCGAAACCAATAAGGTCAAAATTCATAAAGTATATAAACAGCTATTCTATACAACTGGGGTCGTAGCTCATTTTTGATATTGTCTATAAGGAGAACTACAAGCTCAGAAATGAAAAACATTTCTGTGGAAAATTCACGTGAAAATTTTATTCTTTTTCAAAGTCATGTTTCAATCGTTTGACTCCACCACACTGTCCACCAGCATCCTGTATAGTCAACTATGCTAGCAAAGGAAAAACTTAACCCTTTGACTCCCTCAACCTATCCACCAGCTTCCTGCAGGAAGAACTAAGAAACAATCAAAAACTAAATGTACGGGAAAGTGGGAGAAATCATTAACAAGAACTTTTAACTTTCAAAAGGCAAAAGCGCAGTTTTCTGAATATCAACAATTTCAGGCACCCTCTGAGTGTCCAATGAAACGATTACATACACCATTCCTATTCCATGAACTAGAAGAGTTGTTTATTAATAGAGAAAAGTGGAAAAGAATGTATACACATCACATTTATCATCTATAATTTAAAGAAATAAAACGATGACAGTTTATACCAAGGGAGCATAACTTGAACATGATACTGCCGTACAAAATTTCCTTGCTAAGCAAGTGTCGACCTTGTTACGTTATTTGGTCAGACTACAGATACACTGGGAAACCAGCAACTAGCACTGTCTCACACTTTGTGAAATGATCGCCACGCTATATACCGGGGTTCCCATGTATACAGTACTGAATGATGCTGTGTCATTCAGCGAGCTTCAATTCAATTTTGTGACAAATTTCTGTTCTTCATTGTTATCATTATCATTACTGTTTAACCCTTTGACTCCTGCACCCAGTCCACCAGCATCCTGTATTGTCAACCGTGATAGCAAAGCAAAAACTTTACCCTTTGACTCCCTCACCCTATCAACCAGCTTCCTGCTAGAAACTGGTGGACAGGATGAGGGAGTCAAAGGGTTAAGTTTTTACAGTTGCTGGATAGGACGCAGGAGTCAAAGGGCGCGTGAATGACCTTGAAAATAAAGGGGAAAGGAAATTCAGTACATATACCAATGCATTCACACAATTAATCTAAGGATATGCCCCTAGCGTTGACCATTTCGTTCAGTTTATCACCAATGGGGTTTTAAAAAAAAACCCAAACAAACGTGAATTCAAAAGCAAACATAACTAAGGTCACTAAAACACATGTAAAACCTGACCTTAATTACCTAAAACTGTTTCTGCACATCACATTTCTCTCCACCCAAAAATGCATTTAGAAAATCAGAAACTGATAAGCAATCAACTTATAAATTATTCTGAACCGAGAAGTTTGCAATAAAAAAAAAAAAGATGCCCACGCTTGACAGAGAAAAGAAATGAAATTCGAGAAAAAGCTTTCAATAACATATAAACAGACGGAAAATATAGCCACAGACTCACAACATTCCTAATTATCGAACAATTTTCAACTTGTGTCACGTTATGTCGAGATACAAAAGCGTGAATCTGACAAAAACAAGTAGAAATTTTTGCTGAAGCCATCACAGGCTAGAGGTTCGCTGGGTTGCCGCCAATCTATGTTACAATAGATATCTATGATCAGCAGAAAACATTTACAAAACACTAAGATCATCACATTTCACCTCACTCAATGTCACTTAACCACCACACGCAAGAAGTGCAAAATTGCGTTTATTTTCTCATTTGAATGTCCATTCGGCAAAATTTGATTTTTCCACCGTTCACAACCGTAGGATATGTGCACTACATCTTTCTCTTTCTCTTACTAGTAATGGGATTGGGGAAATAAGTTTTATACGCTTCAGCAACCTCAGTACTCTACAATGATATACTGTGACACGAAACCATAAATAGGACGATTCTGTTATAGGAACACTGTGTATCTGATTGGATCTCTCTCTCTCTCTCTCTTACACACACACACACACACACACACACACACACACACACACACACACACACGCCTTCTCTATGTCTCTCTCTGTCTGACCAAACTAATGATAAAAGAAATATATTGTGGTAGCTACCAGTGTTCTTCCCCTTCAAACCAATCTCTGGTTTGTGTATGATCCTCATAATAAACCATGTGTCACTGTCAGTGTGAGAGAGAGAGAGTGTGTGTGTGTGTGTGTGTGTGTGTGTGTGTGTGTGTGTGTGTGTGTGTGTGTGTGTGTGTGTGTGCGCGTATGTGTGTGTGAGTGAGCGTGCGTGCGTGCGTGCGTGCGCGTGTGTGCATGCGTTTGCGCGCGCGCATGTACATGCGTGTGCACGTGCACGAGAAACTTAAACAGATGATATACACTGTGACGGCTTATTGTCCATAAGAAGCTGGGACACGTCTTATTACCACAAACACACACACTCCTATAAATTACCTACAGACAGACGCACAGACAGACAACACACACAGACAAAGTTATTTTCAGCAGCGTTATCGACAAAAGCGACAAAATAGAGAAACCGTAAACTGCTGCACTGTTTCGTTGCAAATTTACACAATTAGTGCAAATAAGCAAGACACTTTTTTCTTCAAAATTTGAGAAACGTAAAACAGTGAAGGAGAAGAGAATGGCACCACCCTCATAATGCTGGCCCAGAGAAAGTTGACGGCTCTACCACTTCACTCCCCTAAATCCTCAAATTTGTCTGAACACCTTTCCTTAAAAAATAGAACAACTACAGCAGTCTATTTTGTTCCGTGTACCTGTTGCACAAAAATCTTGATGCGGAGGATGGTGTCGGATAGCAGAAATAAATTCTATCGTTTGTAGGAAGAGATAAATAACCCCAGAAGAAGTGGGTTGGACAAGACAATGGTATGTGCATATATCAGCTGGTTTTATGGCTGGCAAACAGACAAGACGGTCTGGATTGAAACCGTCTCATGAAACAAAACCTTGCCATTGCAACACACACACACACACACACACACACACACACACACACACACACACACACACACACACACACACACACACACTACAACAACCAAAAAAATCGTAAACACTACTGAAATAAGATTATAGCCAATCTAAGTGACCTCTTCTCATCTAACTACACAAAAATTACTTAAAACTGAAATTATTGCCAGTGCATTAAAATACAGTTAAAGGTTTAAGTGATCTATCATCTAAATATACCAAATTTCAAACCATAACTGAAATTACTGCCATAAGCAATAAAACATTGTTTAGAATGTATAAGGTGTTCGTCTAGTAGAATTTGTGTACGACAATTACACGGATTACTGAAGTACTCTCGCTCAGCATCATGTATTTAAGTGTATGTAGGCGGGTGAGATAGAGCAGTTGACAACTTGGGTCAAGGGTCACACGCCTAACAGGCCATGCGTAACCAAGCTCAGCATCTTGGATGTGCGTGTAAAGTGGGGAGAGGGGAGGGGGAGACACAGAAAGGATGACAACTCGGATTAAGGGTCACGCGTCTAACAGATTGCGTGTACCCAAACTAAGCAGTGTTTCGTTTCGTTCTTTGATTTAACGTCTGTTCACTATGTGTGTGGTGGTGGTCTTTGATTTAATGTCTATTCACTAAAGTGATTTTAGACCAAAAAAAAAAAAACAAACAAACAAAAACAAAAAAAAACCCAACAACAAACAAACTTGCAAAAGGTTAATCTTCAGGAAAAAAAAAAAAGAACCAGAAAAACAAGACAAGAAAGAAAAATTCACAAATGACGTTATCATAATTAACGATTGAAACAGTAAAATTAGCTAACCATAACACTGAACATGAGAAGTAACGGCACGTTAAATATATTTCGCTATCGGACTTTTTGACAGGCTAACAAAAAATTCATATGTTAAGGATGGTGAGGCAAATATGTCAGAAACTGTCTTCGTTGATAATGTAGGTATATGTTGTTTTACCCGAACGCATGAAAGAATATGACTATGTGTTATCTTCTTTCCACACAGGCACACTACATTCCTGGTGTATTTTGTTTTGAATGCATCAAGTTTCCACCTATACATAAGGGATTGTATACTTCTGCTGGCAAGGAACCGCTTAGGTGTTTTGCTAATTTCAAAATTCATGTAACATTTTTCATACTTTTTCTGTTTATCTTGAAACTGCTTCCATACGTAGGCGTCCACTAAGGTATAACACTCATGCAATGAGAGGGAAAGTTGTATATGATTTGAATCTGGTGAGCTCTTTGCCCCCCGTTTGGCAGCCCTATCAACCATATCATTGTAATGAAAAGAACTATGAGATGGTATCCAGCAGAAAGTAATATCAGTGCCTCTTAAGGATAAACTATTAATCAAGTGAGTAATTTCCAATATCATTTCAGATCTTGTTTGTAATTTTGATAATTCAAGAGCTTGAAGTACAGATTTTGAATCAACGCAAAAAAGTATCTGGGGAATTGTCCTAGGAAGATTTATCATACAATTCAAAGCCATTAAGATTGCAAAGAGTTCTGCAGTAAAGATAGATTTATAAAGTCCTATATAGAAAGATTTCTCAATTTTGAGAGCAGGTATTAAAAACGCTGAACCTGCTTGTCTTTCAATTATTGAACCATCAGTGTAAACTTTCAAGTGATCGGAATAAAAGTCTTCTATATGACATTTAACGTGACATGCCAGTAAATTGATATTATCTTCTTTTTTTAAGTCAGTGTGGTGTATGTCAAATCGTGCTCTTTGAAGTTCCCAACTGGGTACTGGTGAAAACGAAGGTCTTAAAGTTACAGGACCTGTGTCTAAATCAATTCCAGAGCTTTTCATAACATCAGCTGTAAATGTTGCAAGCGTGACTTGTGAGGATATTGATTTAGCTCTTTTTGGAAAGTCGGTGTCTGATCTTACTTTTGTCTCTGTTTTGATGCTGTTTTCTATGGTAGTGTTTCTTAACAGAAATTTAGTAGAAGCGACTTTCCTTTGTTCATCAAGTGGCAACAATTTGATTGCATTGTATGTACGATGGCAACAGGCATGCATTGGAAGACCCAGCGCAAGTTTGAAACCTTTACAATCTATGCTCTGCAGTTTTGTGAGTAAGCGTTTTGGTGCGCTGAAGAATATTTCTTGGGCATAGGTTAATTTAGATCTAATAAGCGATTTACAGAGATGAACAAGTGTTGATGCATCTTGTCCCCATATCTGTTTGCGAACTATTTTCAAGAAATTTAAACTTTTTGAGCTTTTGTTAATAAGTATTCAATATGCTGATTCCAAGATAATTTGGCTGTAAGGAAAACTCCTAAGAATTTAATCGACTCATTATACTGAAGAAGAGTATCTCCCAGTTTGAACGTGGGAACATTTGCTGGGTTAGCTCCACTGTTAAACAAAACTATCTTTGTTTTTTCCACGGATAGATGTAGTCCATTTTCTACCATATATCGTGCTATTTTATCGAGTTCTAATTGATAACATTTACGCGTATAATTAAGACAGCGCAAAGGAGTTTTTCTTTTCATATTGACCTGCATCCACATGCATAAATCATCAGCATATTGAGCTAAAGTTACATGTTTAGAAATTTTACTGGGTAAGTCATGCAATAATATCATGAAGAGAAGGGGAGCAATAACGGATCCCTGAGGGATACCCATTTGAAGAAATCGTTTTGAAGAATACACATTTTCGATCCTCGTTTGAATTACGCGGTCTTCTAAGAAGCATTTGACATAATCAAAAATGTGACCTGTTAGCCCAATACTTTTCAATTTGAATAATAATCGGGAGTGCCATACTTGGTCGTATGCTTTAGTTATATCAAAGAATGTAGCTAAAACACATTGGCGTCTGGCAAATTGTTGTTTGATATTAGTGGTTAGCTTTGTTAGGAGTTCCACTGGTGACCTGCCTTTTCTAAACCCTGCCTGATTCACTGGTAATATGTTGTTCTTTTCACAGTAGTACATCAATCTCTTTAAAATTATTTTCTCCATAAGTTTACATACGTGTGATGTTAATGCAATTGGCCTATAGTTTTTCAAGTCAATATTGCATTTACCTGCTTTTAGTACAGGAACCACTATTGATTGTTTCCAATAGTCGGGCAGTTTGCCGCTATTCCAGCATTTTTTAAACATATTATGTAGCAAGACTAAAAAATTTTCTGGTAAATTTTTCAACATCTCATTGGAAATTGCATCAAATCCTACTGATGTCTTTTTATTTGGAATTGATTTAATGGCATCTTTTAATTCTTGGAGCGTGATTGGTGCATTTACGTAGTGCGTATTATCTGGGACATGATCCTTGTATGCGTCGGTCTTTTCTTCCTGTACCCTATAATTTCTACTATGTGTGTGTGTGTGTGTGTGTGTGTGTGTGTGTGTGTGTGGTGTGGTGTGGTGTGGTGTGGTGTGGTGTGGTGTGGTGTGGTGTGGTGTGGTGTGGTGTGGTGTGGTGTGGTGTGGTGTGGTGTGGTGTGGTGTTGTGTTGTGTTGTGTTGTGTTGTGTTGTGTGTTGTGTTGTGTTGTGTGTGTGTGTGTGTGTGTGTGTGTGTGTGTGTGTGTGTGTGTGTGTGTGTGTGTGTGTGTGTAAGAGAGAGAGAGATCCAATCAGATACAGTTTTCAGACAGATGCCCTCTGCTCGGGGTGAAACAGCTGACGGTAAGTTCCGGTGCGCACCTCATCCACTACAGTGGGCTCCAGATCGACAAAGACTGCACGGGGAACATGTTTGCTGGCGCCAGTCTCGCTGAAGAAAGTGTTGAAGGAGTCTGTTATGATATACACTGTGACGGCTTATTGTCCATGTATGTATTTATGTGTGTGTGTGTGCGTGCGTGCGTGTGTTGCGTGCGTGCGTGCGTGCGTGCGTGTGTGTGCGTGCGTGCGTGCGTGGCGTCAATGTATGTGTGTGCACGTGTCTGTGTGTGTGAGCGCGTGCTTGAGTGCATGTGTGGTGTTGTCTGTGTGCGTGATGAAGACATGTATTCATTCAGAATACTTCGCTCTTCCTTTGTACTTTGTCACCAAGGTTCCTATTACTTATAATGCGACGGTTCCTCATACTTGTTTTCATTTCATGTTTTGACAGTGTCTGTTGTTATCTGATTGAAAGTTTAATGACGTTTTACAGCTATACAATACAATGAGCAAATCTTTGCCGTAACTGTTTGAGCTACGTAAGTGAAATCATTATTAGTACCACCTTTGTCTGAACTCAACCTCCGCCTTTCATACTACCAATCATCTTTACTACCACTACCATAAGCCATCTGTTCTTCCAGATCCTTAATCTTCCTTCTCCATTAATCCTTTTTAAGATCTACCACAAGTACGTTACATATACATATTTCAAACTGATGATTTGCGCCAAGATAATGAATGGTACTGATGATCAAGCTAAACATTTTCTAGCAATGCTTTATAGAAGAACCAGTCAGTTTGAAATCTATTGTACTTCATGTTCATAACTGACACATGCTTTTCGATATTGTAGACACTATTCAAGTATCTTTAGAACGAATAAATTCGGGGAATTCAATCTTCATATTTTCATTTATTGATGTAGGACTTGGCTTGAAGCAAAATCAAATCAAATATGGGATCTGATTTTAAAAAATCTGTCGTATCCTAATAATATACTCTTTCCATCTTTATTACCACTACACTGGCCATCAGTTCCTCCAAACCCCTTTTTTTTCTTTTCCATTAACCCTTTGACTCCCGCATCCTGTCCACCAGCATCCTGCATTGTCCACCATGCTACCAAAGCAAAAACTCAATCCTTTGATTCCCTCACTCAATCCACCAGCTTCTTGCAGGAAGCTGGTGGATAGAGTGAGGGAATCACAGGGTTAAGTTTTTGCATTTGGTGGATAAGGTACGGGTGTCAAAGGGTTAAGCTTCAGACTTTCGACCCACAACAAAACACAATTACTTCTTCTTGAAAGAAACCACTTCTGCTTAAAAAGCAATCATTCAGTACTTCGTTTCTGTTTAAAAGTAATCACTTCTGTTTGAGAGTAATCATGTAATGGTCTTACTGAAAAATAATCAATAAGGCTGCCTTCTATTTGACAGCAGTGGCAATTGTCATTATTTCGCGCAATTTCCATTTCACGTCTCATCACAACACACCACACACACACACACACACACACACACACACACACACACACACACACACACACACACACACACACACACACACACACACACTGTCTAACAAGCTTGAATCATGTTATGGACGTTGTTTCCTATTGTCTGACTTTCCCAATAACTACCTGACGATCTGGGAGGTTTTCCTTTGTGTTTGCTTGTTTGTTTGCTTATAAGATTTCTATTAGTAAAGCAGAGGCTTATTAGTGGAGCAGCGGTCAATTGGTTAAAGTGTCCACCTAGTGATCCGCGCAAGAAGTCCTGGGTGTGACTCCCAACTGAGCAAGGTTTCCTTTTTTCCCAGGAGACCTTGAGTGGTGGTGTGGGTGATAGTCTTTCGGATCATCCGATGAGATGATGAACCGAGATCCTGTATGGAAGCATGCACTTCATGAACGCAAAAGAACCTACAGTAATAAAGGCACTATGTCTGGCAAGAACCAGCAGAAAATCCCCCTTGTTTTGTAACAAAACCAAACATTCAGAGAGCAGAAAGACAAAAACAAAAGAAAAAACATGTGCGTGTGCCATATACATACACATACACATACACACACACACACACTCATACACACACACACACACACTGTCACACGCATACAGAGAGAAAAAGGAGAGAGAGAAAGAGAGAGAGAAAACATGGATCTGCACCGTTGTCACGTGACCTCTCCTGAGGGAGCAGCCTGAATTTCATAGGATTGTTCCGTCATAACAACAAAACAAACAAACAATATGTATATGTATATATATATATATATATATATATATATATATATATATATATATATATATATGCACACATAAATACATACGTACATACATATGTATACATATATAAAGATATATATAGTTATACATGTTTATATACACACACAAGGGTGTCCAAGGTTGTCATAGCCGAGGGGTGGCAATGGGGACAAGCTCCCATTGTCTATAAAATGCCCCTCACGGCGCGCGTCTCCAATAGCCTCTGACAACTAAGTCCAGCTCCTAGCCTGCTCGCGTGGCGTAGATATAAGGCCGGCGGAACTGCTACTACTGATAGGAGAAGGGGTGAAGGCGGGTTACTGGCGCCTGAAAACCAGTGCTTTGGGTAGATGGGGCTCATCAGTCTGGGAAGACAGCTCATCTAAGAGAAGGAAAACTCTGATTTCAAACCTCCGCTGCCTTGCGGCCATACCCACTCATAGGAAAGGCTTCGGGAGTCAACCCTGAGGAAAAATCCGGAGTCGTAGTCCCTGAGGCAATTCGCCGTTGTCTACAACCTCGTTCTGGCAACTCCTGCGTCGCCCCTGGTACCAGGCGTACAGGCATCCGTCTTTCCCCTGGATTCTACTAGTGGCGAGGAGAGGGGGGATCTGCTGCATGGGCAACAGCTCGTCCTCCATATTCACTTGCCCAGGCCTGCACCTGGAGAGGTCACTCCAGCTTCGCTGGTAACACAGCATCGACACAACACGGAGAGTAGCAGATACCGGTTTTAAGCCTAGGCTTTTTTGGCGTAGAGCCGGGCGCCAGGGGTTACTCTCGACGGTGGGAGGAATCTTCGCATTCCATTGGGTAGCTACCGCCCGCCTCAAGCTGGGCAGCCCCCAGTCAGTAAGGTGTTACCCCGCCATAACCTGTTTGCTCCATGGGTGCTTGGAGCTTAGAGGAAACTCGACAGGCAGGTTGTAAATACCAGGCAACACAAAGAAGAAAAAGAAGATGCCAGCTCTTCTGATATCAAGCTGGAATGTAAGGACAATGTGTCCTGGATTTGACAGCGACCTACAGCTGTTAGACGACACACGGAAGACGGCCGTGATAGCCAGGGAGCTTCAGCGACTCAACATCGACATCGCTGCATTACAGGAGACAAGGCTCCTGGGGACGGATCACTGCGTGAGAAGAACTACACGTTCTACTGGCAGGGGAAGAACCCAGAGGAGCCACGTATTCATGGTGTGGGCTTCGCTGTAAAGAACTCCCTCCTAGCAACCGTAGAGCTCCCCACAGGAGGTACGGAGAGACTGCTCACTCTGAAAATGACGACCAGTTCAGGCACAGTCAACATTAAGCTCCTCACCCGACGTCAAGGACAAGTTCTATGAGGCCCTGGATGCTGTTGTCAGAGGTGTTCCCAGCAAGGAAGGTCTCTTCATATTGGGAGATCTGAACGCACGCGTAGGTGCTGATTTTGAGGCCTGGCCAACCAGCATTGGACATCATGGTGTTGGGAAGCAAAATGAAAACGGTCAAAGACTCCTGGAACTTTGCTCTTACCACAAGCTGGCCATCACCAACACCTTCTTCAACAATAAGGAGAAGCAAAGGTGTCATGGCGCCACCCCAGATCCACCACTGGCATCAGCTCGACCTCGTCTTAACAAGGAGGTCGGACCTTAACAATGTCCTCAACACGAGGAGTTTCCACAGCGCTGATTGCGACACAGACCACACCCTGGTACGCAGCAAGATCAAGCTTCTACCCAGAAGACTGCACCACTCAAAAAAGAAAGGTCACCCAAGGATTAATGCCTGTCGCACGTCCGATCCGACCAAGGCCAGGGAGTTTGTAGAAACCCTGAATGTAGCGGTCAAGAGTGGCTCAGAGATCCAAAACGCTGAGGAAAAGTGGAATCACGTGAGGGACACAATCTATCAGTCTGCCCTGAAATATTTGGGAAAAAAGAGCGAAAGAATCCCGACTGGTTTGAGACAAACTGGCAGGAAATGGAACCAGTGGTGGAAGCGAAACGTAAGGCTTTACTTGCGTATAAAAACAACAATACCCAAACTACTCGTGACGCTTACAGAGCTGCCCGCAGCAAGGCCCAACAAACTGCTCAGCGATGCGCCAACGACTATTGGCTACAGTTGAGCGCAAGTATTCAGCAGTCTGCAGATTCAGGCAACACTGGCAGCATGTACGCTGGCATCAAACAAGCGACTGGTCCAGCAGCCTCCAAGTCAGCTCCCCTTAAGTCCAAAGCAGGAGAAAGCATCACAGACTCTGCAAAGCTGATGGAGAGATGGGTAGAGCACTACCTGGAGCTGTATTCCACGCAGAACTCTGTCACGATGCTGCACTGAATGCATTGAGGACCTGCCTGTCATGGAGGAGTTGGATGCTGAGCCAAGCATTGAAGAACTAAGCAAGGCGATTGACGGTTTGGCGACGGAAAAAGCCCCTGGTGAAGACGGAATACCTCCAGAGGTCATCAAGTGCGGGAAGCCTGCTCTTCTCAACGAGTTGCATGAACTTTTGTGCTTATGCTGGAAGGAAGGCTTCATTCCGAGAGACATGAGAGACGCCAGGATAGTGACTCTATATAAGAACAAGGGCGACCGCAGCGACTGTAATAATTATCGCGGAATCTCTCCTCAGCATTGTTGGGAAAGCATTCGCCAGAGTCATCTTAACCCGTCTTCAGAGGCTGGCAGCTCGCATCTACCCTGAGTCCCAGTGCGGCTTTAGGGCCGGAAGATCGACCATCGACATGATCTTCTCTGTCCGGCAACTACAGGAAAAGTGCCGCGAGCAGCACATGTCCCTTTGCCTCGCCTTCATTGATCTCACGAAAGCGTTCGACCTGGTCAGTCGGAGTGGTCTTTTCAAGCTTTTGAAGAAAATCGGCTGCCCCCCAAGACTATCAGCTGTCATCGAGTCTTTTCACGAGGATATGCATAGCACTGTGTGCTATAATGGTGCCACTTCAGAGCCTTTTAGAATCAGCAGCGGAGTGAAACAGGGATGTGTTTTGGCCCCAACTCTGTTCGGGATCTTCTTCTCGATGTTGCTGACCTATACCTTCTGCAGATCTGAAGAAGGGGTATATCTTCATACAAGGACCGATGAAAGCTCTTCAACATTGCCAGGCTTCGTTCCAAAACCAAGGTGGAAAAGAAGACCATCAGAGAAGCTCTCTTCGCAGATGATGCTGCGCTGGCTTCCCACAGTGAACAAGATCTCCAGAGGCTCGTTGATCGCTTCGCCCACGCTTGCAGAGAGTTTGGTCTCACAATCAGCTTGAAGAAAACTGAGATCTTAGGCCAAGGCTGTGAAGAACCACCAATCTCTACACATTGGAGACTACGACCTCAATACTGTCCACCAAGTTCAGTACTTGGGGTCCACCATAAGTGACAACCTCTCTCTGGATGCTGAAATCGGCGCCAGAATTGCGAAGGCCTCATCTGTTATGGCTAAACTGAACAAGCGGGTCTGGTCCAACAGCAGTCTCACTGCGAACACCAAAATGCAGGTGTACAGAGCATGTGTGTTGAGCACACTACTCTACTCAAGTGAAGCCTGGACCACATACGCCAGCCAAGAAAAGAGGCTCAACATTTTCCATCTCCGCTGCTTGCGACGCATCCTCGGCATCCAATGGCAAGACAAGGTGACAACACAGAGGTCCTCCGTCGTGCGGGCCTACAGACCATCTTTGCCCTTCTAAGCCAACGCCGACTACGCTGGCTTGGCCATGTGCGTCGAATGGAGGATGGACGCATACCTAAAGACGTTCTCTACGGCGAACTGGCAAATCGGAAGCGAACTCCAGGACGCCCACAACTACGCTTTGTAGACACATGCAAAAGGGACCTTAGAAGCTCAGGGATTGACCCAGGCTCTTGGGAGACTCTGGCGGAAGACAGGGCAGCGTGGCGGACAGCCGTTCAGCAAGGCTTTGTGAATGCGGAGAGGAGGAGAGCGCAAAGCGCAGATGAGAAAAGGGCTCTTCGCAAGCAACGTTCCAGAAACCAGACAATAGCGACTCAATTTGTATGTGGCAGATGTGACAGAGATTGCCACTCAAGAATCGGCCTGCACAGCCACAGCAGAAAGTGCACGTCATGACCACAACGCCTCCTGGTGCAGACTATCATCTCCTGAGATGTAAAGAGGCCGACGACGACGATACACACACACATCTCTCTCTCTCTCTCTCTCTCTCTCTCTCCTCTCTCTCTCTCTCTCTCTCTCTCTCTCTACACACACACACGTGTGTGTGGTGTGTGCGTGTGTGTGTATGTGTGCGTGTTTGTGTATGTTTGTGAGTGCGCGCACGTGCGTACATGTATGTGTGCGTGTGCATGTGCGCGCGCGTGTGTTTTCAAAGCAGAACAAAAAGGAATTGAAGATTTCGTACACATCACAACATAGCCTCACAGAACCGATCACTCAAACCAAGCATGCTTAGGAAGTTGTTTACCGTGTATGTCATTCAACATTACAACCCGACTACCGCTGAGATTTCTGTTACAAGGCACAGTGGGGACGACTGAACAACAGGGAACTATCGATCACTTTTATGACAGTATCGATCTCTGACCCAGTCACCCGCTACTCACAGAACGGACACACGGTTCTCTTCCTGAACATTTCCCTGGTTTTCCGCTCTTTTCCTTGTTGCACTCTCTATTCTGTCAGCAACAATGCACGACCCGCTGGCTCTCCAACCCGCAACAATTAAAGATCAACTTCATCGTCCTGTCGATAATCTCACAGAGAGCGGCACTCAAGTTTGCCACAATAAACATTCAACTTCCCTTCTGTCAATATTCACACGGTGCTTGCAGTGTTTTCACACTGCCCTGCCAAGTACACAGTTAAAGTTACTGAATCGTCTTGCTGATTTTTCCTGTTGAAGTCTTGTATGTTTTGAAATGGTTCTACCCTGATATGGTTCTACACAGTCGGCGGGCTTTAAACCAAAAAAACAAAAAACAAAAAAAAACAATAGCAATAACAACTGCTGTCTTTGATCTCTTCCAGTTGAATTATGATTTGGAAGCCGTGTCCCTAAGTCTTTAGTTAACCCTTTGACGCCCGCACCCTACCTACCCACTGCAAAAACTTAACCCTTTGATTCCCTCATCCTATCCGCCAGATTCCTGAAGGAAGCTGGTGGACAGGGTGAGGGAATCAAAGGGTTAAGTTTCCTCTTTGCTAACATGGTTGACAATGCAGGATGCTGGTAGACAGGAATGCGGGAGTCAAAGTGTTAAACAAAAAATAACACTAACACTTTGATCTCTTCCACTTGGTCCCACGTGATGTGCATCTTACAAATTCATTTGACAATTCCAGGTACTGGAATAACGGTTTGGGTGCTGTGTCCCCAGGTCTATATTTAAACGCCACTAAGTGACTAACGGAGAGTTCTCTGTAATGAGGCAAAGGAGGGATGACACAGCCATTAGGGAAATATCGATTCAGTTTTATGACAGTATCGATCTAGGACCCTCACTCGCCCGCTACCCACAGAACGGAAGTACGGTTTCTCTTCCTGAACATTTCCAAGCCTTCCTTACTCCTCCTCCTCTCGGACAGAGTTCCTGTTCTGTCAGCAACTGTGCACAAGCCGCTCTTTTTATCCCGCAAAATAGAGGATAACATCATTGTCTTAATAAGAGTCTCACACAACAGCGGCGATCCTTTCCGCCACAATGAAAACTCAATTTCGCTTCTGTCGATATTCTCACCGGGGTTGCTAGTCCATGAGCAGAATATTTTATTTTATTTAATTTTTGTTCATCTAATATTCAATTATTTAGCTGCATTGCCATTTTTGATGTCTTCCACTCTGTTTCATGCGTTATGACGTCTCAAAGAACAGTAACGCGTCAGTAAATACGATACTTTTTTTTCTTACTGCTACAAAAGTTTATACACAAAACAAATCGTGTACATGAGATGAAATAATATTAATACTGGTTAATGGCGTAATATAATATAAAGAAAATAAATATGTATAGCAATATACAAAATATGCCAACACAATCCAGCACCAGATGGCAGCACATGTTTGTAAGTAATTGGACTACATTTTTCTTTATTTTGTTTTCACAAGGTAAAACGACAGGTACAAAACGAAAATGGCAAGCATAAATACGATCAAAGTCAAAGATTTGAAATTTTATGTACATACAAATTATCATCAATAAGTGTACATGGTAGGTTATTAAAAACAGACGTACTGGGTTATTTCTTTGTGCGCGCGCGCCTTGTGTGTGTGTGTGTGTGTGTGTTGTGTGTGTGTGTGTGTGTGTGTGTGTGTGTGTGTGTGTGTGTGTGTGTGTGTGTGTGTGTGTGTGTGTGTGTGTGTGTTTGTGTGTGTGTGTGATGGTGTGTGTGGGGTGTGTGTTGAGTGTGTTCATCTCCTGCCCTGCTTTTGTGCCATTATATCCACACTGCTCATTTCAGCTCTCCTACCAAACCAACCAAGACTGACGTTACGATGACAGCAGGGCATCAAAGGCCAAAGAATCTGCGATAATTTATGACACTGCTATGATGATGAAACTGGAGATGGTAGAGTCGACGCTATGGGTACTGATATTTCTTACCACGTGCAATGACATTTTACTTTTTACAGATACAGAAAATAGTAACAAGTTTCAGTTGTAATCAGTGGAAAATATGGCAGCCATTTTATCTGGAAAGAGTAAAAATTCCGCGTCATATTCATAATATTTTATTATGATGTTTTGCAAGTGAACTACAGTTTAACAGATTATAATAAACAGGAAAGTAAAGCCTGCTCTACAACAAGGAAAGTCGAATGCATAATAAACTGTGTTGGTTTGAGCAAAGTCCACTCAAGAGTTCGAGTCTGAAATTTGTTCAGGAGAGATTCATCGTATTCATACAATTCCATATGCGTTCCACCCTAATCTGTTAGCAATTACTGGCGCACTTCATGAGCCTACGCAAAACCCTATGCGCTGGCAAGATCTTGAACTGAGGAGAGTAAAGGGGGAGAGTGGAGGAAGAGTTTTGAAACACTAAGCTAACACCACCAGAATGATGGAAACATTACGATGGGTAACAAACAGGCGAAAGTTTAATGTTGCGAGCTGGGATTGAACTCGAGACATCAGATCATGAGCCCACGGCTCTTATCAAAAGAACCAACCAGCCCCAGTAAAAACAGGACCGGCACAAGGGTTACCCATGACCCTTGCATCACGAGAATGGCGCTACTGGGCCATAGTCTACTTAGTTAGTAGGCAGGCCTTTGAGACAGATAGGTCTAGGTAGAATGGGAGGAAGGGGGAGGGGAGTTAGACAGAACAGAAAAAAGACGTAACTCCCTCAAAACAGATTTCTCTTTTCACCTTTAGATATCTGTGCCGAAGGTCTTTGGTGTCCTTTACATGGTGAAAATATCTTTCACTTTCAGTCCTGGAATTTGTTAATTCTTTTCTGACAATTTAGTACAGTTGTTCATTCAATCCTGAGAAGGCTCCGAGGTGGCCTCACGTCAAAGTGCGCGCTTAGGAATCGAGCAAGTCTGGGTTCGAGTTAACTTGTACAGGGATATTTCTCTCAGCTCTCCCTCCGTTAGAACTTGAGTGATGGTCCGGATGCTCGTCTTTCGAATGAGACGATAAGCTGAGGTCCCGTGCACTTAGCCCACGTGAACAGATGGCAAGAAAGTCGATGTCCCTGGTAAAGATACAGAGAAAAGTCCGCTTACACAGGTAAACAAAAACACTTGCATACCGAAAATATGGGAGGCGCTGTTCTGTGGCGATACACTCTCCCTCCGGAGAACAGCACGAATTTCACCTGGAAAATCTGTTGTGACAAAAGTATAAATACGCATATAAATAAAAAAATTAAATAAAAGCATAAAAATAAACAAATAAATAGATAAATAAATAAACAGACAGAAATAATGACTGACTGACTGTTAAAAGATAAATAAATAGACAGACAGAAATAATGACTGACTGACTGTTACTGTTAACACTACTGAACAAGATAATAAAAAGAACAAAGTTTCAAAGCCATATGGATAAATCTGCAGTGATAAAGTGGGATCTATACTGTCAGCAGCAAATTTTACATTGAATCTTTATTGCATGCGCCGATTTTGCCTTTACAGAAATCATCTATTACAAAGGCCGGGACTTCACTGCAAGAAACCGCTCCTAATCTTACATAAAAAAAAAATTTGCGATCAAAAGGGAGAGATGTGGTAGAGACCTCAGCTTCTTTTCTGGACCAGCATTATGTGGTCAGTGCCCTTCTTCTCTCCTCTGTTATTTGGCCTTCTCTAACCCTGAAGAAAGTCAGCAGAGATCAAGCACTCATTCAAAGCTAGGCGGACTGGAAATTGCTCACACAACGCCTTCCCCTGTCAGGGTTGAACTCATGCGGTCAGACTGGAAGGCAGAAGTTCTATTTCTACATTAACCTGAACCAGGTCTTAACGTCTTAGCTGTAAGGTACAGTGGTGTGGATGCCAACTCAAGTCTGGTCTCTCAGAACAGACGACGCTACTATTACTAAAATCAATCGAAGCGACCTGGTAACAACTAGCAACGTAGTCTCTTCTGCTGGGCGGCTTCACAGTGCTTTATTGACAGCTTTCATGGACTTCCTGGTACCGAAACCATGACAATAAACCTGGGTTTGGTACCATGATGAGAAGCTGAAACTAGTAACCTGGGGGTACAGCATGTATGATGTGTAAGGTGGAGAAAATGGCTTTGCTTTTTAAGCACACATATCACACTGACAGTCTGACAGTCAATCGAATCTTTTACTGCAAACAGAATCCTGCTTTTTCTGTCAAGTCAGTACAATACGCACGAATTTCACCCTTACGGTAGGTAGACATCAATTACAAACCAAAAACAAAGACAAAAAAACATCTACCAAAAAGGTTGACCTACACTGCAAGCAAAGTTTACATCTTTTCAGTACAGTCAAATTTTATCACAGGCCAAGACTCTACTGCACAGAAGACAGGATTATCAGATGGACTCTCTGAAACAACGAATTCGCTTACAGTCAAGTCTAGAATGGAATCAGATCGACTCCTTGAAAACAACGAACTTACGCTTACAGTCAAGTCTTACTGCAGTTTCAATTCAGTTTCAATTTTTCAAGATGTCTCCGCGCTCGGAATAATTCCATATGCACTAACGTCACCCGTGTGACGGAGAAGATCCAGAATGATCACGGCACAAGCCTTAAGCCTGTACATAAACCCATGAGCTGGCCAGGTCCTGAGGTCCTACCTAGACAGTTCCATAACCCTGGGGTCCTAGGGGAGTGAGGTGGCAGAGACCTCAACTTTTCCCGGGGCCAGCAACACACGGGCGGCGCCCATCCCCTCTTACTGCAATGACTGTATCCTCATAGCCATGATTTTGCACAAATAAAATGCTTTTGCGGCATATAAAAGATTTTACTGAGAATTTTTCTTTATTATAGTTTTACTTAAAATCAAACATTTGCTGCAAACTCAGAAGCAGAGACAGAAAAAGGGATGCGTGTGGTAGTGATGAAAGAGTGAGATATGTATACACAGGGAAATAAGAGAGACAGACAGACAAGAGAGAGAGAGAGAAGAGAGAGAGAGAGAGAGAGAAATGGATAAGAGAGAGACGCGTGTGCAGGGGAGATGATGGTGATGGTGTGTTGATTAGATGAGAGAGGGGTTAAGTAGTGTGTGTTTGTTGGGCCTGAGTCAGTGAGTGGACTGTATGGGAGGAAGAAGTGGAAAGGAGGGCTCTGCTGAGCAACGTGGTGATAATGTTGTTCTGGGAAATGGCAATGTGGTTCCGTTGTAGTGATCTGTAAGACTGATGCCCATGTTTGCTGGAAATGATTCCAATGACCCTGACAGTTTAGGTCATACTTCATATACGTGCGGCGTGGGTGGAATGATGAAAAGGTGTGCTTAGGTAACAAATCGCCATGGTATTAATCTTATGTTTAATCCACTTAATATGACAGATTTGGTCCATGGAGTGAACCAGGGCTCTTCTCGCAATGCGCGAATGTTCGTCTGCTGTTACATAAGCCCATCTTTTGTCGTCGTATGTGGCAACGGGACAGAACTGTTATTGTTACTGTTATTGTTGTTTAAATCCCAGCTGACTGCGTAGAGCCATATTAGGGCTATAGCCAGTTCAAAACACACACAATACTTCAACAACAAGAAGAGGAAAAGAAAATTAAGTACACATATCAATGCATTCGCGCACATAATCTAAGGAGATGCCCCTGGTATTGACCATTCCGTCCAATTTATCGCACAGGGGATTTAAAAAATATACCCCAATAAAATCTGAACATACCTAAGGACATTAAAACATATAAAGAAGGGCCTAAATTATCTAGAATTGCTTCCGCATATATCGAGGTGGAGTGGTCCCTGAATCTTCACAGGGTATGGGGAACCTTTCAAACATGTGGTCACTTGAAAGTAAATAACAAGGTCAAATTTGTTGACTGAAGAGATGGATGTTCCACGGCAGTCGCTGGGGATTTTTGCAATGACTACAATAAGACAGGCCTAAATTGTCTGGATGCATATATGACTCCTAACACAGACGGATATATGGATGGACAATACTGTTTACCATAATTGTACAGCATAGACTTACGTGGGTAAAACATCAAGATCTCACCAGCATTTCCAGTTTACGTGCAGGCTTATCTCATCTGCCGTGATTATTTTGTCAATTTAATAACATAACATTTGCCGTGAATACACACTGATCAACACACCGGCTGCAACGCCATTTTGAGCAAAATGACCTAAAGAGATTTTATCTTTAAAGAGACGCATGAGAGTGTTGACTTTGTTTAACTCATGTCTGAGGTGTTACTCTACATTTTGTCCGTACGTCTGTTTACTTCTATCATTTCTTTCCTCTTCCTCTGTAGATTTTGTATTCTTTCATTCGATTAAAACATACGTTTGACGTTATATGCTGAATGACATTGTAAACTGCAAGGAATTTTTTTTAAATGAAGTTATGAAAAATATCATTAATGTGAAGTGTTTAGCTTGAAACAAAAACTATATCACTACACGAAACCTTTGCGCTGGACATCACACAGACACAAACTTTTGATACTGATGTCTCAAAAACAAACAAACAAAGCCATCCACACTTGTCCTGCAAGCAAAATTATCACCCCTACAGCAGGCACGAACTATCGATGTCACACTGTCTTTCAAACAATGATTGTATTTTAGTAGCCAACTGTGCTGTTGTTAATAATCAAGATGTACAAGACAGAAACGCCAGAAGAGGTGGTACTGTAACTGCTGTGTCATGAAACAAACCAATTAAGCCTTTGACTCTTTCACTCTGTCCACCTGCGTCCACAAGCTTCCAGTAAACAGCCAGTCAATGAGTCATCTCACCGACCCACACCTGACAACAACACCGCTATGTTCAAAACAAAGTCGCATCGTTGCACGCAGCTTGATAAAGACTAACATGAGTCTAACCAATTTATGTCGCCGGGGGGACGTGATTAACAAATCAAGAAACTGACAAACTTTAACCAACATTAACAAAACAAATACAATGGTCAAGCTGTTTTGCTGGTTTCTAGTCTTATTCAGAAATTATGACAGAAAATCCAGAAGACACTGGCAGACTGTCATAACAGTCGATACAGAATGTAAAAAAAAAAAAAAAAATTACTGTCAAAAGTTACCGAAAAGGTGCTGTTCAAACACCTTCCTCTAAAAGCGCAGATCTTCATTTGTTTTGTTTGTGTGTGTGTGTGTGTGTGTGTGTGTGTGTGTGTGTGTGTGTGTGTGTGTGTGTGTATGTGTGTGTGTGTGTGTGTGTGTGTGTGTGTGTGTGTGTGTGTGTGTGTGTGTGTGTGGTGTGTGTGTGTGGTGTGGTGTGTGTGTGTGTGGTGTGTGTGTGGTGTGGTGTGGGTGGTGTGTGTGTGATGTGGTGTGTGTGTGATAGGGCGCGCGTCGCGCGTGTGTGTGTTGTGTGATGTGCTTGTTGGTGTAGTGTTTGCAATGTGCGCGCGCGCGTGTGTGCGTGTGCACTCGCGCGCACTCGATCTTGACCACATGACTTGCAAACTTATGTATATTGTGTTTGCAAGTCCTCAAACGTCTACATCTTTGGCCCAAATTTGGTAAAGATTCTTCAGGAAACAACTGACATGTTTTTGTTGCAGGCACACAGATCTCTCTCCAACCAATACGAACTAATGTCCCTTTTGACAAAAAAAAAAAAAAAAAAAACAACAAAAAAGGATCGAAAAAGTAATTCAAACATGACTGAAAAAGTAATACAAAGAGAGAGAGAGGGAGACAGACAGACAGACAGAGACAGAGACAGAGAGACAGAGACTGAGACAGAAAGACAGAGAGACAGAAAAACAGAGAGACAGACAGAGAGAGACAGAGCGCGTGCGCGCGCGCTAGAAAGAGAGAGATAGAGACAGAGACAGAGAGAGAGAGAAAGATATTAAATCTAAATCATGTGATTAAATCATCCTACCAATCTCCCTCATCCCACGCACGTAAACATAACCATGACCTTGAAAATAAACAAGTCACGGTGAAACACCTAGTTACATCTCCCACTGCTCGTGGTACTATGGGTAAAAACAACAACAACAAAACAAAAAACAAACAAACAACAAAACAGAACATACGAGACTTTGTCACTAGAAAGGGATCCTAGTTGTTCATGGCTGGATCTTAACCAGCTCAGGGTCATGGTTATCCCAACAAGGAAGAGTGACAAGTTTCAATCCAGCTGGTCAGATTTCAAGACAACAAAACACCCAAAACTTGAGTAAAGACGCGGTAAAGAAAGAAATTTTTCCGGTTGACAGTCTTATGTTATCCCCCTTTTCAAACGATTGGAAGGAAGAAAGCGAAAAAAGCAAGCCAGAGAGGAAGACTGATAAACAGATAACCCCAAACAAAACCCAGTCCATTAACCCTATGACTCCCGCGCCTTGTCCACCAGCATCCCGCAATGTCAACCATGTTAGAAAAGCAAAAACTTAACCCTTTGACTTCCTCACCCCATCCACCAGCTTCCTGCAGGAAACTGGAGGATAGGGTGAGGGAGTCAAAGGGATATGTTTTTGCTGTTGGTGGATAGGATGCGGAAGTCAAAGGGTTAAAACACTATACGCTGAAACACATGAAGGAACTGAATGGTTGTTTCCCAGTTTCATATTTTCAGGCAAACAAAATCAATGTTGGAAGCAACAATAAGAACAGTGAAGCCGTTACTGTACCGGCAAGTCTGTCAAAGTGTAGCCATATGAGAAAAATTCTGCCATGAAAGTCTGAATCCGAAAACTTTAACCCTTTGACTCCCTCATCCTATCTGTCAGCATCCTGCATTGTCAGCCACGACAGCAAAGCAAAATCATAACCCTTTCACACCTTTACGCTATCCATCAGCTTCCTGCAGGGTAAGGTAGTGAAAGAGTTACGTTTTTGCAGCTTGTGTACAGGCTGCGGGAGTAAAAAAGTTAATTTGAACCAGAATCCCCTTGAAAGTTGTTATTTTCACCGAAACGGAATTACGAAATATGATACATTCTCTATCGGTCGCATCAAATGCCATGGACGTTGTTGGTTCTCCCACCCCCTTCCATTAAGGTTTAGATTTTTTTTTCATTTCTGCGCTCTTAATGCAACTCTGATGGACGGAACAGTCGAATGATTAGGACACTGGGCTTTCCATTGGGAAGATCTGGGTTCAAAACTTCTTGGATAAAGAGTGGGGAAAACAGCAGAACACCCAGCACACACCTTCATCAGGGACGACGAACGCAGACCGTACAGCAACGTAACTTCTGCATGTATGAATGCATACGTACTCCTGAAATCAACGCAGACAATCTTTCACCCTGTAAGGATTTCAGTGCCAATGTCAGAAATGTGTGAAACTTGATATATTATGTAACTGCGTGCATGGTGGATATTTTTTCTATCTTCCAAATCAATACATGTACAGAATTGCTAGTGCCTGAACCCCCTCCGTGTGTATACGCACGCAGAACATTATTTACGCACGTTATACATCTCGTAAGTCACGGCAGATTCCTGTGGATTGTGGAAAATCGAAAAGACCCGGCAAACACACTTTATTCTTCTTTAACTGTCTTCTTTTTCGCTGGGATTTTTTGTTGTTGTTTTTTCCGCTTGTTTCCTATCCAGGGGCGCAAGTCCGTGGCCTTTAGGAACTGAAGAAGGCCAGTAATGCATGCGTGTGTATCTTATATGCGTTTAAACTTATACATTTTACTGAAAGAAAGGAGAATATTGACATAGCTTGACCATCAGCGCATAGTCCACGACGTACACAACACCACACACACACGCAAGCAAGCAAGCGCACACACACACACTTGCACACACACACACACACACACACTCACACACACCACACACAACACACACACACACACACACACACACACACACACTTGCATACACGCACATTCAACACACACACTTGTACACACACACCACTTGTACACAAAACACACACACACACACACACACACACACACACACACACACAACACACACACACACACACACACACACACACACGTACACGTATGACGTCACAGACTGCGTCATTTGTTTTAATGACAAACGACATCTGTCCAGAATTTTCTGTTTATTCAGCCACTTTGGGCATCCGTTCCTCGTTAAATTACTGAAAATGAATAAAACTCCTAGGGCTGGAAGAAATCTTACACGTCGGGCTTTGAATGTGTTCATGTCAGTTTAGTTGGCCAAATCACCGACTCGTGAAAAAAAATACTTGACAGACAAACATCACCGCTCCAGTATTATTTTCATTATTATTATTATTATTATTATTATTATTTATTATTATTGTTGTTGTTGTTGCTGCTGTTGTTGTTGTTGTTGTTGTTTGAAGTTCAGCCGACCGCGCAGAACCACATCAAGACTACAACCATCTCCACACACACACACACAACACCTCACGAAACATATTAATGCTTTTGCACATAATCTAAGCATGTGCCCTGTGAGGTTGATCATTTTGCGAAACTGATCATCATGGGGTTCAAAAAACTAATTTTCAAACGTATTTATAAACATTATCAAGTACACTGAAAATAAAAAAACCTGGCCTCAATACCTCAAACTGCTTCTTGCTTCTGCACGTCGTATTTCCTTACAGCCACAAACGCTGCTAAGACATAAAACGCAGCTAATTCATGCAACATATATATGATCAATCCTAACACAAAGTATTATTCATGCAACATATGATCAACCCTAACAGAAAGTATTTAAGGCTTTAGAGATCACTTAAAGGCAAGGTAGATAACGATATAAAGAGAAGACAGAAACGAGAATGAGCATGGCAGAAACAAAGAGAATGACAGAAAAGAGGAAATTTCTAGCAGAGAGTTTCCAGGAGGTTGGGATTTATTCACACTTAAAGAGACCCGGCATCACCATAAGGGGAACCGCTCCAGTAGATATGAAACAAATCTTCCTTCTGGAATAAAATTATAATAAAAATATTAAAAAGACAGACAAAACGAAAAGAAACAAAAACAAATAAAAAAATATAGTATAACAGCACTGATCAAACCAGCAACACAACAATCTACGTTCATTCACTCCATACAGCACAGAAATGATCAAATCACACCACACACCTAGTAAAGGCCGCGCCTGTTGTCAGAGATTGGGACTGAAAACGAACAGGAGGAAGGAAGATACAGAGGGGAGGGGTGTGATAGTGTGTGTGTGTGTGTGTGTGTGTGTGTGTGTGTGTGTGTGTGTGTGTGTGTGTGTGTGTGTGTGTGTGTGTGTGTGTGTGTGTGTGTGTGTGTGTGTGGTGTGGTGTGGTGTGTGGTGTGTGTGTGTGGTGTGTGTGTGTGTGTGTGTGTGTGTGTGTGTGGTGTGTGTGGTGTGTGTGTGTGTGTGTGTGAGTGTGTGAGAGAGAGAGAGTGTGTGTGTGTGTGTAGGTGTGTGTGAGAGAGAGAGAGCGTGTGTGGTGTGTGTGTGTGTTGTGTGTGCATGTGTGTGTGTGTGTGTGCGCGCGCGCGTGCGTGTGTGTGCACGCCCGCGGCGTGCGTGCGTGCGTGCGTGGTGTGGTGTTGTGTGTGTGTGTGTGTGTGTGTGTGTGTGTGTCCCGATAGCATGGAACGCAATACAGAAGAGTATCAGACAAAACATAGAATAAAGCCTTTACAACTGAATGAACATAACCATGGAATCAATGTAATATACACACACACACACACACACACACACACACACACACACACACACACACACACACATACAACAACAACACACACACACACACATACACACACACAAAACATTGATAGATATACAGACAGACAAATACACACACACAGACAGTGAGACAGACAGACAGAAGACAAAGAAAAGAGAGAAAGAGAGAGAGAGAGAGAGTGTGTGTGTGTGTGTGTGTGTGTGTGTGTGTGTGTGTGTGTGTGTGTGTGTGTGTGTGTGTGGTACATGTGCGCGTGTGCACAAAAAAGAGACAGAAACCCACAGAGACAGAAACAGAGACAGAGAGAGAGGAATGTAAGCTACATATGAAGAGTTCTCTACTCTTGACACCACCCAAATCATCAAACAACCACAAGCAACTATAAACAGAGAACCAAGTCAGTCTACAACCATAAAACACAGCTCAGTGATGATTCCTATGGAAATGACCAAAGACGAGAAGGCCCCTGTGGCTAACAGTGATGTACAGTCACGTCTGCACAGATACGGGGGCCAAGCAGATTATCATTCACAGCGGTCAGGATCGTTTCCCAATGCGACACGACACATACAGACCTACACATGACTCTTGGAAACAGTCCACGGAGGGAAATACACTTTCCCTCGACACCAATGAAGAAGCCAAGCAATCTATCTATACCCAGCCAGCGCACAGGGTTTCGTGCTGTCTCATGAGTCTGCCAAATAACTGATGGTAGATTTGGGTGGAGCGCATATGGAATTGTTCGTGTGTAGTTAATCTCTCTAGAGCAAATCCGGACTCCAGGCTCTGGTCCTGAGGTCTGGTTGGCGCAGATGTGGAGCTCCTGCCTTGCCATTTGACAGCACAATTTGTTCGAGTTCGAATCTGGTCCGAGAAAAAAAAAACTGTGCTCCAAATGTGCGTATAACCCTGCTCTGGGTTGAAAATGGTAAAACAGCAAAAGTGATGAGATAGGCACAGCTTTAAAACACTGCAATAGAGAAATGTTGGTCTCTACCACCTCACTCCCTTATGACAATATTGTCCCTATCATTTCACTCCGTATGACCTCAGGTTCAAATTATGAGATCGTTATCTTTTCTTTTTCTTGTTTGCATGGTCGTGGTTGAAATACATTACTTGGGGAAATTTTTAGCTGTGAATAAAGAAAACTTGAATGAAAACAAAAACAATCTGTTCGGTTTTCGATGTAGAATTACTGGGAGTTGGGGTGAGCAAAGCGAATTTTTAAACAGATGATGGGCAACTGATGAAGCTTTCAACAACTGCAATATTCACAGAACAAGCACAGATTTCCGACCTCTACCCAATCTGAGAGTCCTTTGAACGTGAAGAGAAAGCGACAATGATCCCTCCCTCATTGTGTGCTCTGCTGAAATTATTGAACTCGATGGAAAAGAAGTGACGGGTGTTGCATCGATTACGTGATCTGTGATCATAATTGCAATGATGGCACTAAAGCGATTTAGTCTGAATCTGACGATGCTGTGATGCAGTAATTTATGGCCTGCTAAAACCAAGGAGAAATAAGCTCAATCTGACTGCTGAGACATATTTATATGGTAAAATCTTACTAACGCCAAAGGGAGATAACGTAAATCTGACGATACTGTGATACATCCACTTACCGCATACTTCATCTCCCACTGCCGCCACCAGCCACTATAGGACAGTGTGGAGAGAAGGAACAAAAATAATAACTTTCTTCTTTACATTCCTCTCTTTCGCTTCATTCTCCTGCTGTCCAAATCCTCCAGTTTGTCAGCAGTGCAAGTGGCACTTCATTCCATAATAACGAAAGGCCAACCATTTTTTTTCTTTTCTTTCTTTTTCTTTTTTTATCAATCATGTCACAGCGAGTGCAATTCTTTCTGTTACAATGAAAGGCCAACTTTATTACTATCCATAATGTCAGAGTGAGTGGCACGCCAATCAGTAACTGTCTGTCACTTCTTTCTGTAGCTTGGCGATCATGGCCCTCCATATGCATCTATCCCTTGTCGCTGCAAGTACATGTACATCTCCCACCCTCTCTGTCCTCAGCCACCCTGCAAGTCCGTCCAATATTTTCTCCCTGGGTCTACCTGGTGTTCTCTTTCCCTCCAGTTTTCCTGTTGTGGCTAGGTGCTCTAATTCCCCTTTCCTCATGATATGTCCTATAAATAATGCTTGTCTTTTCCTAATCTTCTTTATTAATGATCTTCTTGTGTCTGCCTCCTTCAAGACTGTCTCGTTTGTTTTCTTTGCTGTCCATGACACTCTCAACATTCTTCCTAGCAACCACGTTTCAGTTGCCTCAATCTTGTTCTGGCTTTGCGTGTTGACTGTCCACGCCTCACAACCGCACAACAATATCGGTTCTATATAACATTCAAGAACTCTCTTTCTGGTGTTAATTGATAGGCATTTGTTGGTAAGAATGCATACTTGTCACAGAGAGTGGTGCTCAACTGGCAGCAAAAGTTACCAACTTCGTGTAAAGGCACAGCTTTCACCTTCCTATCTGTCTGCATGGGTTCTAGTTTGGGTCAAGAAAATAAACTGTGCATGTGGTCTCACCTTGCTGTAGATAACTGCCTGTGTTCAGAGTTGGGGAAAGCAAATCCCTGCAATGTGGGAGAGGATTATTGGCTCTACATTCATTAGGCTGATCCGAAAAAAGTTGAGATTTTTACCAACTCACTTCGCTTATTACGAGTTATGGGACAACTTTCACCTTTTACAACATGACCATTTTAATAGGAAACTTTTCAAGCGTGTGAGTGCGTAGGTCTGCGCACAAACACGTGCAAGGTGTGTGTTTGTTTGAGTGATGGGAATAAGGGTGTGTACGGCCATCTCAATGACTAAGCGACCACAGCTGTTCACTCCTCATATCTAAAAGCAGTCAAAATATTGTCAAGATCTGGCGTAAGGTAGAGTTTCAATGTTCTAAGCCAACTATCTGCGCTCTTTCTTTCCAGAGGCAAACGATTAGTATCATTATCCGGGGGATTATGAGTTTTCTTCCACAAAATCAACTATCTGGATTTTATCTTGTCAAAGGGAAAAGGAGATGGCAGAAACATCAGGGCAAATATGGTCTGCGTTTGATGACAGAATTGATCCTTCAATGCCGTCACCAGCCACCGCAGAACAGAATGAGAGAAAAAAGTACATGACTTTCTTCATCACACTTCCTTCTTTTCCTTCCACTTTCTGCAGAGGAACTCATCCATTCCGGCAGCAACATGAACATAAGTGGCATTTCATTCCCAAACAATGAAAGGCAAATTAATCTTTAAAGCAGATTTTCTTTCCATCGTCTTTCCAAAGGATTCTCTTCACATCATCTTTTCGGGATGGCATTTTGTTCTAAAACAATGAATAACCAACTTTACTTCTGTAAAAAATGTCACAGCCGGCGACTTTCTATTCTCTAATAATTAAATATAAACTGATCTTCTATCAATCATGTTGCAAATGAAAACGGTCAGTTCTCTAACAAGCTGATTTCTATCCATCATGTCATAGCAAGCGGCTCTTAATTCTGTTTTAATGAAATATCTGTTTCGAAATGTCAAACTTTTCACAGCGCTCGCAATCAACAGTTCACAATGACAACTGTTTCACAATAAGTATTTTACAGTTAATCAATTGCAAACTAGTGTCACTTTAAGTCCGCTCGATCTGATATACCCAACAAGCAGAACAACGTGCATACACACACATAGCGAAGATAACACTGCTCGGACCACAGAGGAAGCAATGTTTTTGCAGCAAGCATAACAGATTGCCTTTTCGACAATTGCTCTTCCTCTGGATGCAGTAAAAAAAAAGTTCAGATAAGCAGAAACAATTCTGTACAAGTGTCTAAAACACCTGAAACAACTTATCGTTCCTTTAAAGAAGCTAAAGTAATAATGTGATGCTATGATGTCAAACGACACAGGTCAACTTCTGTTGAAAACAGGACAAATATTTCCAAAAAGCATTAAAAATAAAACGAAAAAACATAAAACAAATCGGAATACTTTTATCAAATCAAAACAATAGGGGCTCTACATTAAACAGTGGTTCCAATTAGGATAGTCAAGAAATGGCTTAAAGAGTTATCTTGTTCCATATGAAAACTGTACAAGACGACCTTCGTTTGTTTGTTTGTTTTGTAGACAAGTAAAAAAACGGTACATCAGACATGTTCTGAGGGTAAGGCATTGTAGTATGTGATCGCCGATTCAGCAACATTTTGGATTTGCTAGACATGAAAACTGTTTAACATGCCCAGGCACCTATAATTGAGAGATATCACCATACATTAGTAACTTCAAAAGAAACGACACTTTTGTCTGATACGAATTATTTCAAATGACAGGTCTCAGATGTGTCAACAGCTGGTATTTTTACGAACATCGTTTTGAGCACACACACACACACACACACACACACACACACACACACACACACACACACACACACACACACACACACACAGAGAGAGAGAGAGAGAGAGAGAGAGAGAGAGAGAGCTTATGTGTGTGCATATGGAAGTTTGTACTTGTACATGTTTGTGCGTATGATTTCTCTTGAGAGCTTATACTGTTGTATCATGTGCATGCTCGTATGATTTGATCTTATTACTGAATTATTTCATTGCAAGTATATTTTGTGCAGGGCAAAAACCTTACAACTTTGTTCCTGGGATGTTGCATTATATGAAAGTCCACTTACATGCACTTTCACTGTTTAACAACTGATCGTGTAGCATCGACTAATCATTAATGTATGCATACTTTTATGACCACAGATATGTATGTATGTATGTATGTATGTATGTATGTATGTATGTATGTATGTATGTATGTATGTATGCATGTATGCATGTATGCATGTATGTATGTATGTATGTATGTATGTATGTATGTATGTATGTATATATGTATGTATGTATATGTATGTATGAATGTGTGCATGCATGCATACATGTATGCATGCGTACCTACGTACGTACGTGTGTGTATATGTATGTATGTATGTATGTTTGGTTAAACATGGTTAAGAGTACAACTGTCCTTACAAGCACACATTCTACATCCTATAAGTCCCAGGACATAATACTATTCTATCTTCACGGTCAACTCTGTGGTGCCAGCAATGAAAACGCACAGGGCAGGATGTGGACAGCGAAGAGTACCGGTAATGCAGTCTTTGGTGGCATGATACAAAGTCATTACTGGCGTGTGCGATTTCCAAGCAGTTAGGGCGTCAGATTTCCAACTGAAGGGTTGGTGTTTGATCCTGCCTGGGAAGAAACTGGTGAGGTTAAGAGTGGAGGTGTTTTTTTCCCCCGGATATTCCCGGTCAGGGGTGTAGGGGGCTCTGGATAGAGGTAGTACCTTTGATGTCTGGCTGCTGCACTCTACCTGGTAGGGTGGACGGGCATCACTGGTCCTCGTCCATCCTCTAAATCTCTCACGTGCTGGCTCCAAGCGCCACACCCCGGGACCTCGCCTCAGCAGGCGTGCCAAACCATGTGAGGGGGTGATGTTAACACTGCATCACTGGGCGAATAACCTCCACGATTCAGGTTACCGGCCAAGGCGGACGAAGTTCCGCAAGGAACTCAACGGCTATGTGTTCAAGACCAAGGCGAACCACCTAGATGGAGGACGTCGGCTGTGGTCTGGCATGGAGAGGGATGGGCTCCGCCATGCGACATTGCCCAAGACACACTAAATGAAGATTACAACCGCAACTCAATCCATACCGGCCCGGTCGTCGCCCGGAACAAGGACCGCGCCTTCCGTCGCTGGCCATCAGGGCGGAGGTGAAAAGTATGTGACTGATGGACCAAAATCCCTACGTACAAGAAAAAATGTTACTATCGGCACCTGGAATGTGAGATCGCTGAGAGCAGCAGGAAAAGTTGCAGAACTAACGTATGAAATGAAGAGATACCGATGGAACGTCCTTGGGCTCTGTGAGGTACGATGGAAAAACCTCGGAGAAACGTCTACCCCAGAAGGCCACAAACTCTACTTCAGTGGCAGTGAAGACAAACATGAACATGGAGTTGGATTCCTCATTCACAAAGACACTGTGAATGCCATCATGGGATGCCGACCAGTCTCTAGCAGACTCATTACTATTCGGCTTAAGGCTTCACCTTTTAACATCACCGTCATCCAAGCTTATGCCCCAACAACTGACTATGATGACGAGGCTGTCGAAGATTTCTATGATCAACTGCAGGAAATCGTAGATCAGACGCCAAAGAAAGACATCATTATAGTGCAGGGCGACTGGAATGCGAAGATTGGAGAGGATGAACACAATAACTGGAAAGGGATATGTGGCCAATACTGCAACCCTGAGACCAACGAAAGAGGTTTAAGGCTCCTAGAATTCGCCAGTTACAACGACCTGAGGGTGGTGAACACGTTCGGTCCACACAAACCATCTAGACGCTGGACATGGCACAGCCCAGGAGAAAAATACCACAGTCAGATCGACTACATCATGGTTCAAAGACGCTTCCAGTCAAGTGTTAACATCGCAAAGACCAGGAGCTTTCCAGGAGCCGACATTGGAAGCGATCATGAGCTTGTAATGATGACCTTCAAACTCCGCCTCCAGAGGATGAAGAAACAGGGCAACATAAGAATTAAGTTCAATCTTGAGAAGCTCAAAGACCCCAACATAGTTGAAAACTTCCAAGCAACGATAGGAGGGAAGTTTGCTCCTCTCCTCGTCCTTGACAATATGGACACCGAAGTAGACACTCTGATCAACAACTTCAACACTGCCGTGACCGAAGCAGCCAACGACATCCTTGGAAAACACCGACCAACAAAGATGCCCTGGGTCACGGAAGAAGTACTAAAGCTGAGCGACAAACGCAGAGAACTAAAGCAAAAGAAGAGTACGGATGAAGGTGCTAAACTATACAGAAAAGCCAACCAACAAGTTAAAGAAGGCATGAGGAAAGCAAAGGAAACATGGATTGAAGAACAATGCCAAGATATCGAAGCAAACCTGCAGAAAAATAACAGCAAAAAAGCCTACCAGCTTGTGAAAGAACTAGCAAGCTCAAAACAAGGCAGAACCACTACCATACAGAACAAAGCAGGGAAATGTCTCACAGAAGATCAAGAGATTCTGCAGAGGTGGACAGAGTACTGCTCCGAATTATACACACACACAACAACAGGAGATCCCAAGGTGCTAGACTTTCCTCCACCAACCAACAACGACAGCTACCCCATCTTGCGAGAAGAAGTTGAAGCTGCAGTAAAATCATTGAAGAAAGGCAAGTCGGCAGGAATGGACAACATTCCCTCAGAACTGGTCCAGGCAGGAGGAGAGGCCATGATAGATATGTTACTCATCATCTGCAATAAGATCTGGCGGACAGGTGAGTGGCCAACACCTTGGACCCAGTCCCTGATCATCACTCTCCCGAAGAAAGGCAACCTACAACTATGCCAAAACTACCGTACCATCAGCCTGATCAGCCATCCAAGTAAGGTCATGCTAAAAATCCTTCTGAGTAGACTGAAGCCACAAGCTGAGGAGATAATAAAAGAAGAGCAGGCAGGTTTCAGACCAGGAAGAAGTACCACAGAGCAAATTTTCAACCTCAGATTGCTCTGTGAGAAATACCTGCAACACCAACAAGGCCTTTACCACGTCTTCGTGGACTTCAAGAAGGCATTCGACAGAGTTTGGCACGCAGCCTTGTGGGCAACCATGAGGCTGTACAACATCAATGCCAACCTGATCAGAACCATAGAATGCCTCTACGAAAAGGCGACCAGTGCAGTCTACCATGACAACAACATAGGCGAATGGTTCCGAACCACAGTTGGAGTACGCCAAGGATGCCTGCTCTCCCCCACTCTCTTCAACATCTTCTTAGAGAGAATAATGGCTGACGCACTTGAAGACCACGAGGGAACAGTCAGCATCGGAGGTAGAACAATCACAAACTTGCGTTTTGCCGACGACATTGACGGACTAGCTGGGCAAGAGCAAGAGCTAGTCAGCTTGATAAAACATCTTGATGAGGCCTCCACATCATATGGCATGCAGATCAGTGCAGAGAAAACCCAGTTGATGACAAATAATACCAATGGCATCAGCACTGACATTACCATAGACAACAAGAAACTTGAGACCGTCCATAGATTTAAATATCTGGGAGCTATAGTATCAGATGAAGGATCAAAGCCCGAGGTACTTTCCAGGATTGCACAGACCACAGCTGCAATGACCAAGCTAAAAGTCATCTGGAACGACAAGAATATCGCAATCGGCTCCAAGATCAGACTGATGCGTTCCCTGGTCATGTCAATATTTTTGTATGCATGCGAAACATGGACCATAACAGCAGACATTGAAAGAAGGATACAGGCAATGGAGATGAGATGCTTCCGCAAACTCCTTGGTATCTCGTACATAGATCATATAACCAATAAAGAAGTGAAAACCCGAATCGAAAACGCCATCGGGCCGTATGAAGACCTCCTGACCTCAGTGAAAAGACGCAAACTGAGGTGGTACGGGCACGTCACACGATCATCTGGACTGGCCAAGACCGTCTTGCAGGGAACAGTTCAGGGAGGGAGACGAAGAGGCAGACAGAGAAAAAGATGGGAAGACAATATCAAAGAGTGGACTGGCCTTGAATGGAATATCATTCTGCGGAAAGCTGAGGACCGTGAGGAGTGGAGGAAGTTGGTTGCAAAATCTTCAATGGTGCCCCAACGGTCAACCAGACTACGGGACTGATGATGATGATGATGATTCCCGGTCAATATACGTACAGGCTTACTACTGCCTGAACCCCTCTATGTGAATACGTACGCAGAACATCTTTACGTAGGCAGAACATCAAATGTTCACGCTAAAAATCACGAAAGCCATGTCAGTATTAAGCGGCTTATGGAAACACGAGAATATCCAGCCTACACACCAACCGCAAACTGTGCAGCGACATAACTGCAGACTATGGGCCAAACAACGAGCATATACAAATCTCAGAAAACATTCCTCGTAGCAAATAAAAAAAGATCTTCTTTGAAGTGTTCTTTAATCACTACCACCCAGACATCTCACAAACCCACGTCTGTCTCAAACACCACAATATATATAACAAGCACCAGCTCAGTTGTCAGGGCAAAACAGCGCGTTATGGACGAACACCTTGAGGGTTGTAGATTCGAATTCCAGCAGTCCAAACACTGTGGATTTTTGGGCGCTGGCCACCACCTACCCTGATCTTATTGTTATTGTTATTTTTGTTTAAAGCCCAGCCGCTGCGTACAGCCCTATCAGACCTATTGCCATTTCAAAACATACACAATACTTCAACAGGAGAGGGAAAAAAGGAAAAGAAAATTAAGTACACATATCGATGCATTCGCGCACATAATCTAAGGAGATGCCCCTGGCGTTGGCCACCCCGTCCAATTTATCACACAGGGGATTTAAAAATCATACCTGAACACAAACTTAAATATAACTAAGGACACCAAAACATATATAAAAATGGGCCTAAATTACCTAACATTGCTTTTGCATATATCCTTTCTCTAGAGCCAAAAAATGCACTTGATATACGTACCCAAATTATCAATCCTAAGAGAAAGTACGTAAGACTTTATCGAACACGTACAGTGAACGGCTCAGCAAGGCAGAAAACGACAGAAAGAAATGACAGAAAGCAAAGGAATAAGTCAGAAACAAAAAGAGTGACAGAAATGACGAAATTTCTAGCACAGCATTTCCAGAAGGTGGGGACACTAGTTATACTGAAAGAGCCCCCGGCATCCCAATGGGGGGGGGGGGGATACCCTGATCTGAGTGTGCCGTTAGTGCGTTTTGAAACACAAGGACAATAGAGTCAAGTCACATCTACTTCATGGATGCGTCAACGAGTGTGTTGCTCAAATATCCTGAGCAACGTATCTGTATTTCTCAGATTTCGTTGACACCGGGATACATTATGATCAGAAGACAGAGTACAGCCTCGTCACGAGTTCTCCATCCACTGCACCAATAGCAACGTGCGATATAATATTACAACATTATGGAAAAACATCCCACGTTCTGTGGTCCTTCACGCCATTCTCTCATTATCACTTCGATCTCGTTGGTTCTGAAAGTGTGATAGAGAGCCAAACTAAACGGAGTTGGGGTGTGACAGGAAGGTGATACAGAAGATGGGGCAGTCAGAAAAACGAAAAGCGTCATGTCTCTGACCACCGCTTGAACAAAGACTTCACTTCACTTCACTTCACTTCACTTCAGCTTGTTTCGATCCGCTGTTGGACATAAGCCTTCCTCATCGCACGCCACTGTTGCCGGTTAACTGCTATTCTGGTCCATTGTTTGTCGAACTTTTCCAGATCGTCTCGACATCTGGTTCTCTGGCGACCTCTGTTCCTTTTTGGCTTCGAGGGATCCAGTGCGTCACTTTGGTGGTCCATCTGTTGTCAGATCTCCTAATGACATGACCAGCCCAGTTCCACTTTCGTTCACAAACTGTGTCTATTATGTCTTGGACCTTCGTTTTTCCTCTTACCCATGCCGCCGTTTTCCGGTCCTTCCAGGTGATTCCCATCATGATCCGAACAAAGACTAGCCTGAATTCAACCACTTTTATATGCCGCTAGGGTAACGTCACGAACAACATGCTAAGTAACTAACAAAACTTACTGTTTAAACAACAAACCAAAAATCCAAAACAAGTGCGACTGCCCGCGTTCAAACAAACAGGAACCAGAAAAACACAAAAACAGAATCAGAACGCGTATTTAATACAACCAGAAAAGACAGCAAATTTTCGGCTGACTGGCCTTTGTCAAGCGTAAATTTATGTAAGACACCTTAGCTCCCACTGGACGAAGCAGCGGGGAAGTTTCAGTCTTTTTCTCCTAATTTTTGTATTTGGTGTTTGTTCGTATGTGATCTTACTAAGTATTACACTTGTTAAAGGCCCGTTAGCCGAAAATTTGCACCTGTCTTGTCTGGTAATATTAAATACGCGTTCTGATACTATTTTCGTGTTTTTCTGGTTCCACCAATCAAACAGAACCTTGACAAATACACATAATAATAATAATAATAATAATAATAATAATAATAATACCAATAATAATAATAATAATAATAAATCACATTCATATAGCGTTATTCTCCCACACATAGGTAAGAACTCACTGCGCTTTACATTAATTAGTTCATACACACACATACACAAAGATACAAACAAACAAACAAACACACCACACCACACACACACACACACGCAGACACATACAGTCATATCTCACCACTGTCAATTGGGTCACATTAAACCGTGTATGTATGAAGCTGTTCCAGCTTTCACATAGGACTTCTCGGCCGTTTGTAAGGGGATCATAACCAAACACAGGTCTGGTGTATGGCTCGATGTAGAAATTGTGATTGTTCAAGTTTCAATTAAGCTGGTCATATTTCACAATTACCGTTCCCAAACTGGCGGTCAAAAAGGTGCAGTGTCATGAATGAACATTAAGGTGTGTGTGTGTGTGTGTGTGTGTGTGTGTGTGTGTGTGTGTGTGTGTGTGTGTGTGTGTGTTTGTGTGTGTTTGTGTGTGTGTTTTGTGTGTGTGTGTGTTCGTTCATTATTTCTTTTAACGTCTATTCACATATGTGCTTTATGACAAAGTGTGTGTGTGTGTGTGTGTGTGTGTGTGTGTGTGTGTGTGTGTGTGTGTGTGTGTGTGTGTGTGTGTGTGTGTGTGTGTGTGTGTGTGTGTGTGTGTGCGCGCGCGTGCGCGTGCGCGCCACAATTAAACGTTACTGAATCATGGACAGTATTCTTTGTTAACATTGAAGAGCTTTCCTCACTCGCAGATTTCGTGTGTAGAGAAACATTCTCATTGGTAGATCTTATGTGGAGAGAGTTTTCCTCATCGGTAAATCTTGTCTGCAGACAGTTTTACATTTATCAGTCTTGTACTGGATGTTTTCTCAAAACAGTACGGGTGATGGGGGACACACACAGGAGAGACAAGCGCTATAGATACAAGATACAAAGCTTAGCACATATCTTTACATCTCTTTTTGTCTGCTTAAGTTCAAAACGTCAGTTTCAGTATACAGAATCAATTACAATCATTTTTATGTGCTGATAATCTGACCAAAACAGTGTGAGCTTGTTGATATAATTCTAACGGAAATTTAGAAGACTTTTTCTTAAGTGTAAGCAAACTGTTTCCTGTTTGGTCATACTCTGCACCATAACATACAAACTAACTTGTTGAAACTCTATATCTGTTGTTTTGGTTGAGTTACTGTATGGATAGAATATCTGTGGTTATCTTCTTGAAATAACTAAATAGTACTTTTGGGACGAGGTTGGTAGAATGGGCGATGCCTGATACAGGCAAATAATATGT
Source organism: Monoplex corrugatus (assembly GCA_030674185.1). NCBI lineage: Eukaryota > Metazoa > Mollusca > Gastropoda > Littorinimorpha > Ranellidae > Monoplex > Monoplex corrugatus. The sequence continues at coordinate 23,205,631 of CM060313.1, read as the reverse complement.
AATATTTCGTTTAGTGTGCGTGTACAGATTCCAGTATCCCAAAATACACGTAAAAGAGGATAGTACGGCATGACTATCTTGAACGTTTTCCTTTTTCGATGAAACCTTTTCTGGAAAAGACAGAACAAAAGAAAGAAGGAAGGAAAGAAAGAAAACGCAACACAAAACAAGT
>CM060313.1:23167959-23200459 GCA_030674185.1 Monoplex corrugatus | reverse complement strand
AACTGTTCTCATCAATGGCACTTACTCTCAACCTGCATACCTGACCTGTGGTGTTCCACAAGGATCTGTCCTTGGCCCTGTTCTTTTCACTCTTTATACCTCCCCCCTGTCCACCATCATCAACTCCCACTCTATAAAACACCACTTCTATGCTGATGACACCCAACTTCAAGATAGTGACTCACCTGATAATATACAGCGCCTGTTGACTCGCACCACTGAGTGTTACTCGGACATTAAGAATTGGATGACACACAATAGACTTCAGCTTAATGACGACAAAACAGAAGCTATCCTCATTGGCACCCGTCAGAAACTTTCCCAGCTGCCTCCTCTTTCTCTCCCATTATGTAACACATCAGTCCCAATTTCTGATTCAGCTAAAAACCTTGGTGTCTGCATTGACTCTACCCTGTCCATGAACAACTTTGTTTCTCAAACTGCCAGATCTTGCTACTATCATCTCCATCGTATAAGCCTGATCAGGAAGTATCTCTCTGTCGAAACAACTGCAAAACTCGTTCTCTCCTTCATAATGTCTCGCATTGACTATTGCAATTCACTCCTGTCTGGTCTTCCTGCCTCCACCATTCACATCCTACAGCGCATTCAAAACAATGCTGTACGCCTTGTACTCAAAAAGAAAAAAGCTGACCACATTATTATCTCCTCTCCTGGCACAACTTCACTGGCTCCCTGTATCAAAGCGCATACAGTACAAACTAGACACCATGTGCTACAAAAGCCTCAATAACGCAGCCCCCGATTACCTGTCAAGCCTACTTGAGATCTATGTTCCCTCACGTACCCTCCGCTCTGCCTCCGATCCTCTGACTTTTCGCTTTCCACGCACTAAGCTCAATACCTATGGTCCACGAGCCTTCTCTGTTTCTGGTCCACTCTCCTGGAACAAACTTCCTCTCTCAGTCCGTCAGCAACCTACTTTTGCCTCCTTCAAGTCCGCTCTCAAAACTCACCTTTTCTCCTCTGCATAAAATCCTAACCTCACTCAACCCCCCTCTGCAGCCTGTCTCCGCTCGAAGGGGAATCACTTTGTTTTAATATATAATTGTATATGATGTGCTCTCTGTGGTTTTCCATTGGTTTTATTCTTGCTTTTATTGCTTTTATTCTTTTCTCCCCATTTGTGGCCATGCATGTGTGTGTGTGTGTGTGTGTGTGTGTGTGTGTGTGTGTGTGTGTGTGTGTGTGTGCGCGTGTGTGTGCGTGTGTGTGCGTGCGTGCGTGTGTGCGTGTGTGTCTTTTCGGCGCTTGGATTTGATTTTGTCGAGATTTGCGCTATATAAATATTGTAATTATTATGTATGCATGTGCGTACGCATGTATGTATGTATGTATGTATGTATACGCTTAGATTTATGTATGTATGTATGTATGCATGTATACGCTCAGCTTAGATTTATGTATGTAAGTATGTAAGCATGTATGTATGCATGTATACGCTCATATGTATGTAGGTATGTATGCATGTATATGCTCAGCGCTTAGATTTGATTTTATCAAGATTTTGCGCTATATAAATAAAATATATTATTATTTATTATTATGAACACAAAATGCAAAGAGATAGAAGAACGACACAAAATGGATCCTCAGGGTATGTACAGACGAATTGAAGAAATTGTCCACAGGAAAAATACATGCACAACATCTGGTTGCTTAAAATCGAAAGATGGCACGCTTATCATGGAAAAAGACAAAATATTAGACAGATGGGGAGAGTACATTAAAGACCTTTTTGAGGATGACAGAAACGAACACCACATTACAAAAAAGAACTTTGAAGGACCACCCATAATGAAAGATGAAGTCAGAGCAGCACTGAAAAAGATGAAACCAGGAAAAGCCCCAGGACCAGACAACATTACTACAGAGATGATTGAAGCCCTGAAAGAATTTGGCATAGAAAAAATAAGTCATCCTAAATGAAATTTATGACACTGGAAAAATCCCCAAAGATATGTCAAAATCAATTTTCATTCCACTTCCAAAGAAGACAGGGGCTATAGAATGCGAACTCCATCGCACAATCAGTTTGATGAGTCATGTAACAAAAATCCTGTTAAGAATAATCATGATGAGGACAAGGAATAGAATCAAAAGAGAAATAGCAGAAGAACAGTGTGGATTTGTGGAGGGGAAAGGAACTATTAATGCCATATACATCCTAAGAACTATCATAGAGAGGTCAATTGAGATGAATAAGGATTTGTATTTATGCTTTGTTGACTACACCAAGGCTTTCGATAGGTTACGACATGAAGAATTGATCAACCAACTGGAGAGACTCAATGTCGATGGAAAAGATCTACGAATAATCAGGAATATGTACTGGGAACAAACAGCTGCAATGAGAATAGAAAACAATATAAGCTCTTTTCAAAACATCAAAAGAGGAGTCAAACAGGGTTGTGTTTTGTCACCAGATCTGTTTTCACTATATAGCGAAAACATCATGAGAAACCTAGAAGAAGACCCTGGATGAAAGGTTGGAGGGAAAATGATAAACAACATTCGGTACGCAGATGACACCGTGCTAATTGCAGAAAATGAAAGGGACCTACAAAACCTTGTGAATATACTAGAAACAGAAAGCAAAGGTAAGGGGTTGGAACTAAACAGCAGGAAGACTGAAGTCATGGTGATCAGTAAAAAACATGAAATCCCCTCCTGCAAAATAACAGCAAATGGCACAACCTTGACACAGGTTAATAAGTTCAAATACCTGGGAACGATCATTTCATCAGACGGCAGATGCACATCGGAAATAGCTGGCAGAATCGGCCAAGCCAAAACAGCATTCAAGAAGATGACAGCATTCTTACCAACAAATGCCTATCGATTAACATCAGAAAGAGAGTCCTTGAATGTTATATAGAACCAATACTGTTGTACGGATGCGAGGCGTGGACAGTCAACAAGCAAAGCCAGAGCAGGATCAAGGCAGCCGAGATGTGGTTTCTCAGAAGAATGTTGAGAGTACCATGGACAGCAAAGAAAACAAACGAGTCAGTCTTGATGGAGGCAGACACAAGTAGATCCTCATAAGGAAGATTAGGAAAAGACAAGCAACATTTATAGGCCATTTTACGAGGAAGGGGGTTTGGAGCACCTGGTCACAACGGGAAAGCTGGAGGGAAAGAGAGCACCAGGTAGACCCAGGGAGAGAATGCTGGACGGACTTGCAGAGTGGCTGAGGATGAGGAGGGTGGGGAGATGCTGGGGCAACGAGAGATAGAGATGGTTGGAAGTCCATGGTCGCCAACGCCATGCAGCAGGGCACCTGATGATGATGATGATGATGATGATGATGATGATGATGACTGTGGCAGCAGTTGTATTCAATTTCTGTTTTAGAGACAAAGTAGTGATTTTTGTTCAGAGAAAAAAACATTTTGAACTGAAATAAAATCAGCATTTTTTCTGATGGAGATGTGCGAACAGAAGACAAGCTCTACACAGAACAAAACACAAAACACACCAACTTCTCTGGAGGCAAGGGACCCTCTGCGATAATCTACTGGACTGATACACTATCAGGTCTTTAGCATCGTCGCCGACAGGATTCGAACCTGTGCGGGAAGACCTCAATGGATTTCCAGTCCATCACCTTAACCCTTTGACTCCCACACCTTATCCACAACTGCAAAAACTTAACCCTTTGCCTCCCTCACCCTATCCTCACTGATCACCATGACTTCAGTCTTCCTGCTGTTTAGTTCCAACCCCTTACCTTAGCTTTCTGTTTCTAGTATATTCACAAGGTTTTGTAGGTCCCTTTCATTTTCTGCAATTAGCACGGTGTCATCTGCGTACCGAATGTTGTTTAGGGTGAGGGAGGCAAAGGGTTAAAATGGCCTATAAATGTTGCTTGTCTTTTCCTAATCTTCCTTATGAGTGATCTACTTGTGTCTGCCTCCATCAAGACTGTCTCGTTTGTTTTCTTTGCTGTCCATGGTACTCTCAACATTCTTCTGAGAAACCACATCTCGGAAGCTGGTGGATAAGGTGAGGGAGTCAAAGGGTTAAGTTTTTGCTTTGCTAACACAGTTAACGATGCAGGATGCTGACGAACAGGGTGCGGGAGTCAAAGGGTTAACCATTCGGTCACGACGACTTGATGGGTCTTTAGCTCTGTTACCCTGCCATCAACTCTCTCTCTCTCTCTCTCTCTCTCTCTCTCTCTCTCCCTCTCTCTCCTCTCTTTCTTCCCTGCGTTGTCTTTCTCAAAGGTTTCTGTTTAGTTTCGTTCGGTATTTTAGACAAGACACTTTATTCTATCCAGTAAAAGGTCTGTTTTGTCTCTTGTTTCCTTGTTTCTGTTTGTTCTCATCTTTACAAAGCAAACACCTTTTCTTTCCCTTTCTTGGGCCTATGAAAGTTATCGTGTCTCCGCTGTTTAGGAACCAGTCTAAATCAAATTTCAGTAGCAATTTTGATGTCAAGGCAAAATAAACAAACAAATAAATAAATAAAAGACCTTGTCGCTGAAAAATGTCACTGAGATTGTTTGTTATAAAGGTTGATTGTACCAAACGACTGAACCTGGTTTTTTAACCCTTTGACCCCAGCACCCTGCCCACCTGCATACTTCATTGTCAACCACGCTATCAGAGCAAAAACTTAACTTTTGACTCCCTCACCCTATCGACCACCTTCCTTCCGGGAAGGAAGCTGGTCGATAGGCGAGGGAGTCAAAAGGTCACGTTTCTGCAGCTGGTAGACAGAATGTGCGAGAGTCGAAGGGTTAAGGTAGAGTGTTCGTATGTCTTGACTACCTTGTTCTCTCCTTTGCTCAATTTTCTCGCTACCCCCATCTTCCTCTCCCACATTTAGAGCCTAAAAGGGACTGTTACAGCCGGCAGGCCGGATGGCTTCTATTTTCGTGGTCTACGCATTTTTGTGACAAGGAAATGAGCCTTGGTTGGAGATAGAGCTGGTACATGGTGTGGTTCTGCTCTATCGTACATGGCTCTGACACTGGGTAATCACCACTTTTTATGCCAGTGGTGCGTGTTTCAAAAGAACACACACATTATGGCTCTATCATGATTTGCTAAACAAATAAACAGCGCCAGCTTTTTTTTTTCCTCCTGTTTTGTTTTTGTTTGCAACAACCTGCTTTCTCTCCCAGTCATGGGGCAGAAGTTTCATACCTGCATTTACTCTTTTTGATAATGCAAAGGGCAGGGGGGGGGGGGGATGTAAATATGATGTTACAGCTTTAAGGTAAAATAGGGCTGTCTTGTAATAAAAGACAAACAACAACAACAACAGCAACAAAACAAATAAAACATACTTTATACTTAAGAGAATAAAACTGTCTGGTTTAACAAAAATAATAAAGAAATGAAAAAAAGAAAGAAAAGAAAGAAAAGAAAAGAAAGAAAGAAAAGAAACAGAAGCATTAGTGTCTTATGCAGAAATCTTGTAATAAAAAAATAAATTGCTGGGGGTTCAGGAGCAAGCTTAGATGTCATCCTGGAGTGCTCTATCAGCATTTAAATAGATCCCTCAAAGGGAACGTTCTTATGTATCCGAAGCAGGTGACGTCGTTTCATTCTCTGTAGAACTCAACTGCCCTGCTGTCTGGGATACACAAGGAGAGGGACATCCACGCATTATGTACAGCAGCCACTTAATTTAACCCATTGACTTCTGCACCCTATCAACCAACTGCAAAACCTTAACCCTTTGACTCCCGCACCCTATCTATCAGCATTCTGCATTGTCAACCGTGTTAGCAGAGCAAAAACTTAACCTTTTAACCCTTTGACTCCCACACCCTGTCTGTCAGCAGTCTGCATTGTCAACCGTGCTAGCAAAGCAAAACTTAACCCTTTGACTCCATCACCCTTTCCACCAGCTTCCTGCAGCAGGAAACATGACAGTGAGGACCAGAGAGAGAAAAAAAAAAGCAGACCAACAGAAACACAGACACAAAAAGAGAGAGAGAACCTGATTTGTGCATATAAATGACCAAAAGCCGGGGTTTTTCCTTCCATTCTTCTTCTCTAATACACCATGCATGCTATCTACATCAGAGAGAGAAACAGAAAGGCAGACTAACGGCGACAGAGACACAAAATGGGAAACTAATTTGTGCATATAAACTACCAAAAGGCGGGGTTTTTCTTTCAATTCTTCTTCTCTAGCACACCATGCACGCTATCTACATCAGACAGAGAAACAGAAAGACAGACTGACGGACGAAAACAAACACACACACTCACACCCCCCACCCCCACCCACCCACCCACCCACCTCCACACACACACACACAAGAAATAAACACGATTTATGCCCATGAACGAGAAAAAAGATGGGCCTGTTTGTTTTTTTTTCCTCATTCTTTTTCTCTGGCATATGATGCATGCACCCTACATAAACGTATGCTGATGAAATCGCTATCATGACTGCTATCTCTCTGGCAAAGTCTTCCCCCTCTGTCGCCTCGAAAACAAAAATGTGTTCTAGTTGCCCCCCCCCCCCCCCCCCCCCCCCCCCCCCCCCCATTCGATGAATTCCAAACTCTGCGCTCTCGTTCAGGCCATGCAACCTCCTATTCTATACACACACACACACACACACACACACACACACACACACACACATATACACACACACACACTCGTCTAAAAGCACTTATGTAAGTAGACGCTAAAAGAAATAACGAACGAACACACACACACATACATACGCAAGTACGCAAGTACACACACACGCACACACACGCACCCACGCACGTAAGTACACACACACACACACACACACACACACACACACACACACACACACACACACACACACACACACACACTAGTTTCATCATGCCAGTCGGCATCTGCGCCGGTTCACTCGGTCGTCTCGGTGAATACGCACAAAAAAAAATCAAAAACAAAAAAAACAAAAACAAAAAAAAGGGGGGGGGGGGGGGCACAGAGTGACAGATGTAACACCACAGACATAGACAGGGAGACTGGCAATTAATTCTCGCCAAGTCTGTGATATGATCGTCTCCTTAACCCTTTGACTCCCGCACTTTATCGCCAACTGCAATAACTTAACCTTGAACTCCCTCACCATATCCACCAGCATGCCATGTGTTTCTATTATAAATGTGGTATTAGGGACGGTTAAGTAATCCAAAACAAATGTGACCGCCCCCGTTCAAGCAAACAGAGACCACAAAACATAACATGGAATCAGAACGCGTATTGAATACAACCAGACAAGACAGGCACAAGACAGTCTTTTTCTCCTACTTGGTGAAGCAAGCAGCAGGGACGTTTTGGTCTTTTTCTTCTAATTTCTGTATTTGTTGTTTGTGCTTTTATGATCTTACATTTACGCTTGACAAAGGCCAGTTGGCCAAAAATTCGCGCCTGTCTTGTCTGGTTGTACTAAAAACGCGTTCTGATTCTGTGTTCATATTTTTCTATTTCCTGTCTGCTTATGTCACTAGTTAATGTCTGCTTATGTCACTAGCTAACGGAAATAAATAACGTTGCTGTGTCATCCACCAAGCTTCAATTCAATTTCGTTATTAGAAAATCAAAAGATGATAAGCAATCAGCTTACAAATTAACATAAACAGGGACATTTAAGACCAAAACTGAAACAGAAAATGAACGTTCGAGGGGGGAAAAAAGCTCCAATCTTGGTCAGTAATAATATATGAATAGGAACAAACTATTGCTACTTTAATTCACATAATATTTACCAAGTCACAATCTTTCAACTTGTTTCAAAGTTAATGGGAGGTATACAGGCGTTGGTCCCACAAAATAGGCAGGAACTGATACTAAAACTTTCACAGACCAGAAGTTCGCTGAGTTCTAATCTACAGATCTATTTCAAATTTATGTCTGTGATGCAGCTAACAGATTTGGGTTACCCCACTGATTGAATAATGTAGCCCAGCAGTGCTTTGATAAAAATCATGGCAATCTTTTCAGTTTTCCTGTACATGTTTCTCTGTGAGTTTATCACCCAAATGGCATGTCAAGCATCGACGATTATGTCACGTTCTCTCTATCTTCTTGCACTGCAGATGCAAAAATGTGTTCGGTGTGTGTGTGCATAAGTCTGTATGTGTGTTACATATGTGCATACATTGTGTGTGTGAGCGTGTTACATATGTCCATGCAGTGTGTGTGTGTGTGTGTGTGTGTGTGTGTGTGTGTGTGTGTGTGTGTGTGTGTGTGTGTGTGTGTGTGCGTGCTGTGTGCATGTGTGTGTGCGCGCATGTGTGTGTATGTGTATGTGCGTGCATATGAACAATTGTGTTGCTTGATAAATAACACCACAAAAAAATATAAATATATTCATCATTCAGTCACAAGTGCTCGATCACTTTATCAGAAAATAACATACCATGTGAATATGTTAGCCTATATGTGCATCAGAACAAAAGACAGATACAGACTAAGGCAGACTAAAGTGAGCCCTCTTTCAAAAGTGACGTTCATGTTTCATGATATTAACAATGATTACATGTATGCACACACACACATTTCAATAAAAACGATTATACATGTCGGCCCTGTCAAAAGAACGGCAATCTAAAAGTAATCAGGCTGTCTATGAGTCTCTTATCAACTCAAATCATTCCATTGTCTCTCAGAATGCTTACTAAAAGTAAAAACAAAACAAAAAAACATGCAGACACATCAAGAAACATGTATTTACTGGCAAAAGTAAGACACACGACTAGTGCAGATTCTATTACAGTACAATTTCTCTAGTGCAAATCCACTGCAAAACCTATTACAACCATGCACAAAGCACTCTCAACATACCACTCAGAACAATTTCTACACCATGTCTGTAGGCTCTGGCTGTAATGCAATGAATCAGACATGTAATCACTCATTTACTTATGCTATGATTTTATGGACATCAGGTTTTTTTTAAATTATAAGGGAAATATGATGAAAGAATTTTCATATTTAATCATAACATAAGGCAGCAAGTCACTTATATAACTTTTGAAAAAACATAAACATTAATGTCTGGTCATGGAGATCGATAGATGTGCAACACACAGACAGAAGACAGATGCAGGCAAAATTTCAACGAAGCAGTCACGCCATATAACATTAACAATCTCTCTGTCCTGATGTGACCTGTAGTCAAATAGTTAGGATGTCAGACAACCAATCAAAAGGTCTGAGTTCAACCATGCATGGTACATAAAGGATCTGTTTTTGTTTTACTATCCCCAAGTCAACACATGTGCAGACCTGCAAGTACTTGAACTTTCCTTCATGTGTTTATGCAGGCAGACCATCAAATACGCATATTAACGATCCTGTAAGACATGTCAGTGCATGGTGGCTTATAGGAAACAAACCAAAAACCAGCATGCACAGCCCCCACTTACCCCCTTACCAAAAGCAATGTTTATCTGTATGACTGCCTACACAGTCGTGCAACCCACCGAAGATGGAGTATAGGGATTGTGTTGCAACATTGCCCTTGCATAGTGTGGTCCATACAAACAGAATGCGCACATACACATCCAAGAAACTTGTTGGAACAAGAAAGAAAATCCCTCTGTCCACACCATACCTGTAGGTATGTTCTCTGTGTGATCTTTCAAGGTCATGCTTCAATAAAACCATTTCAAACTTGTGTATCAAGCCTCCCTTACAGAACAAACCTTTTGACCAAAATTAGTTTTCCAATCTGGCTATAAAAGCTGGACTGTAAACAGAGCAGGAAAACTTCTAGTAAATGACATCTTCCTTACCACAACCCCCCAAAAAATTAAAATGAGAAATACTATTAATATCAATATACCATTCAAAAACCCACATAAGACTTATGTACAACAAAAGCACACAAATGTATAAAACTGCACCCAGATCCACCCCAAAACACAGTTATTTACCCTATGCCAAACACACTACACAAATTCAAGAAATGACCTTTAACTTTCAAGACCAAGATTAGACATGTTTAAAGCAAAGTCCTCCTTTTCTGTTACTTATCTCTAGAATACACTGTTCAACAACATCACATCATGAGCATCACTTAAAATCATTATACAAACATTTCCCTGAAATAAGCAAACTATTATCATAATTAAAATCCCTTTTCCAGTTCTACATACACTGTGCTTATAAAACATCCAGTCAGTCTCATTACTATACACAAGTCCTTTTTACACAGTTCTATGCTGTTACCTTTCTGCACTAAAATACTCAATCTCTCCCCCTTCTCTCTTTTTTTCTCACCCCATCCTCTCCCTCTCCATCTCCCTCTCTCTCACCTTCTCTCTCTCTATTTATCCCCCTCTCTTCCCCTCTCTAACCATTTGACCACTGCCACTTCATGAATCACTGTTTTCACATTTTTCAGTCTCCTGTGCACAAAAAACATATGTACAATTTCGCATCTGACAAGTGATATACATGCCTGTTTCTGTGCATGAATTTGTGTCACACATTTACACAGGCAGCCATTTCATCATTAATGACTACTTCTCTCCCCTCCCTGCTTGTTTGTTTTTAATGCTTCCTTTAGTTTCTTATTTTTCCTTGTTTGCATATTTGCAATCTGTTTTTAACAATTCAGGTTTACTCATTTCATTTTGAAAAATACACTAAATTAAACTTTTTGTGTGTGTGTGTTTATGTTGACTAACAAAGACCAGATGTAGGACAGGTCCAATGGAACTTAATGCTACCATCCTTAAGTAACAAAATGTTTAGCAGGAACAATTTTCAAGATTCTCATCTCATCTGAAGTTTCAAGATTAGTCATTCAAAAATGTTTTGAACAGCTGAAAAACTCCACAGTTTTCCTGAAAGATGCACACACAAAATCTGTAATTTGTTTTATTTTGTTTTCTTCTGTTTTGTGCTTCATCTGATTTGCATGAATAATGTGGATATTGGTGTTCACTTGCCTGTGTAATTCTTGATTGTTTTTTTCTTTTTCCACTCATCAAGTTCATAAACTCAAAGCTAACATACATGTACTTATAACTGTATCTATCAAGGAATACAGCAATCTAATACAACAACAAAAATGAAGAAAGAAAGAAAAATAGGCTGCCTGTTCAAAAAACAGGGGAAAAAGCTCATGCAAATTTTTACAATGACAAAATAAATAACATACCACTGCTCTTTGCGCCGCTGAACTTGTGCAGTTCAACCAAAAGACGTTCTCGTTCTTCTTGACTTAGTGCAAACACAAACTCACGTGCTGCCTCTTCATCATATAGAGTAGGGCCATGAATATCTCGATACATTGTGACAAATTTATTTGGAACCTGAAATGAAAAACCAAAATGAGACTATTCATATAGCTGTATGTTATAATCTCTTTTTTCCTGTATAGTTGTATATTACAATCTCTTATTCCATGGCATTTCATTAAGGGTATAGCCCAATAAAAAGACATGAAAATAAGTCAAAATAACAAATAACTAAAAGATAAGTCATATTATCTATATTGACTCATACAAATTATTTAGCAGCCATAACCCTCTACACAGGCAGTCAAATACTAGTAAACATGGAATTAAAAAAGAACCATTATTAATCTGTTTTCTTGCTGATTTTACACTATTTATTGAAAAGACTGAAAGGTGTGCCAGTCTAGCTAACAACTGAGAAAATCCAGCTTCCAAACCAAAGCCTTGACCACTGAACCTAGAGGAAAATGGTTGGTGGACCACATACATATGACCTCATGAAGAAACAGCTCTTGGTTTGTGAGCTGGAGGACTAGAGCCCTGATGGCAATGGTAGAAGCAGCTGAAAAGAGTTGCAGCTGGCTCTGGTTGAGGATGAACAAAGGTGAACTTTATAGGGCTTAATAACAGTCCCCTCCCTATATATAACAGGTGCCTAATAGCTAAGCGATTATGATATCTGTCACAAGACTGACTTGGCCTTCAGACACCTGACTACCTTGGATGCACTGGTTCAAACCAAGGTGAAGGATTAATTTCTTTTTTAAAAAAATGTAAAAAAAGGAAAGAAAACTGACAATAGCAGAGGGACATCCAAAAGTCACGACTCGAATGCTGCCTGGTCCCTTAGAATGTAAGAAGTTTAGGGTCGAAACAATGGATTAGGCAGGGCTTCCCTTCTGAGTACCTTCTGCTGTAAAACTCTATCCAGAGTTTCTTGCTAATGCTACCTGATAATTGTTCATAATGTACAGAGCTGTAGTAGAAACGGCCTGATCTTCGGAAGAACCTGCCTTCTGGTTTTTGATTTTATAGTATAGCAATAGTGTGAATATACTAGAAATAGAAAGCAAAGGTAAGGGGTTGGAACTAAACAGCAGGAAGACTGAAGTCAAGGTGATCAGTAAAAAACATGAAATCCCCTCATGCAAAATTAACAGCAAATGGCACAACTCTGACACAGGTTGAGAAATTCAAATACCTGGGAACGATCATTTCATAAGACGGCAGATGCACATCAGAAATAGTCGGCAGAATCGGCCAAGCCAAAACAGCATTCAAGAAGATGACAAGCATTCTTACCAACAAATGCCTGTCAATTAACATCAGGAAGAGAGTTCTTGAATGTTATATAGAACCAATACTGTTGTACGGATGCGAGGCATGGACAGTCAACAAACAAAGCCAGAACAAGACTGAGGCTGCCGAGATGTGGTTTCTAAGAAGAATGTTGAGAGTTCCATGGACAGCAAAGAAAACAAACTAGACTGTCTTGATGGAGGCAGACACAAGTAGATCACTCATAAGGAAGATTAGGAAAAGACAGGCAACATTTATAGGCCATTTTATGAGGAAGGGGGATTTGGAGCACCTGGTCACAATGGAAAGCTGGAGGGTAAGAGAGCACCGGGTAGACCCAGGGAGAAAATGCTGGATGGACTTGCAGAGTGGCTGGGGACGAGGAGGGTGGGGGAGATGCTAGGGGCAACGAGAGATAGAGACAGATGGAAGTCCATGATCACCAACGCCATGCGGCAGGGCACCTGATGATGATGAGTATAGCAAACAGTAAACAACTACGTATAAGGAACTTGGTGAGTCTTTTCTGATGACAGCATACGTAAAATCTGTTAGCTTGTAGCGTACTGGTGACTGAACACTTCTGCTTTTCCACATGTATGCCATTAACTTCTTGCTTCAGGATCTATTAGTATAAATTTGCTAGTTTTAATGAAAGGCTTGCCCACACTGCTGACAAACTTTGACTAATTGAGCATTAAATAACACTTTTTTTTAATTTTACAGTAAAAATGATTAACATATGACCTATCTTGACTTTAAAACATGACTATGCTCAAATCAAAATCAAATAAATACATATATTTCTTTAAAGAAAATCTGTTCAAATAAATTTATAAATGAAAGAAGTAAAGACTGTGTTCAAGCCAAAGAAAAAAATTGATAAATAAAAGAAATATTAATTACAGAAATAACTAAGCACAGGAAAAAACATTATCTTCAACGAAATGGTATCTTAACCCTCTCATCTCTGACTCCCGCATCAGGTCCACTAGCATCCTGCCTTGTCAACCATGCTAGCAAAGCAAAAACTTAACCTTTTGACTCTCTCACCCTATCCAGGAAGCTGATGGATAGGGTGAGGGAGTTAAAGAGTTAAATTTTTGCAGTTGGTGGAAAGGGTGCAGGAGTCAATGGGTTAAAAAATTACAAATAAAAAACTGATAAGAAATGTAATCAACTGCTTACTCACCTGATCATGTGGAAGCCATGTGTGTTTGTGGAGAACAGGTAGACTGGGTGCATGGTAAATACGTGCAAACTGCATCACTGGAAAGTGAGCGTTCAGTTTCACACATCTTTGACAGAGTCTTACCGTTGCCGATGCCATTGTAATTATTTCCAGTTTCTGTGGAATTAAACAGTAGTACCACAAGCTAATGTGTTGATTCACTGGATTTTTGTTATTCCAATGCACTCGCCTATTCTAATGTAGCAGCAGTGCACAATTTCTTAATGTGGTTTAATTTACGAACACTGGTAAATAACTGTAAATTTTCTTCTTCTAATGTGTCACTTCATTCAACTTTCAGTATTATTAATGAAAACAGTCATACATGAATAAAACTTGGTGTCATATAAGCATATACGACAGAAAAAAAAGTTAAGTTCGGTGGTGTGTTCTTCACTCTCATGCAGTTTCACTGTTTTCAGTTTCACAAGAAATTATGATGAGCAAATCGCCTCATCACTGTTACCAACTAGTTCCAATACAATTCATTGTACTAACTAGTGTAAATGAAATTCATGACACTCCAAATAAGCCTGCCATTTGTTTACTTACTATACGTACGGTAAGGTTTGTTTAAACGATTTTATGTTTTCCAGCCTCTTCTCTGACGAAAAGTATCCCACTTTCATTTCTGTGCTGGATACCAGAAATAGATCTCCGCCCACGAAAGTACTCTGGCGGTTACGCACTCAAAAAAGCACCGGCAAAAGCACCTTCAAACACGAATCATTCGACCCACCGAATGTCAAAAGTGAGAAAGAAGCTTACAGCGATATTCTGGGCTGCTTGTCACTGTTTGGTTTCCAATCTCTGCTGCCTGTGTTCCAGAGTAAAATACATGATCGATGCTTGCAACTGTGTGCGTCCCTTCGGGAAACCTGTCAGCGTCGTCTGCTGCGTCGTCTTACCACGGTAGCCAAGTCTACACGACGTCTTTCTACGCACTTTTCTGTCGTAGTTATGCCCCTTTGAGACCTCTACCGAGGGGAGGTGTTATTTTGGACGAAAAACTGATTCATTGTGTAAATCGTGCTTGTTACATACTGACATCAGTCCCACTCTCATATTTGTAGTATAAAACGTTTACATAAAGTAGCTTAATAACGGTATTTCAGAACCTTTGTGAGATCTGTCATGATACTTTCTCTCTAACTTTTTGTTAGACATTCAATAACTTATGCCTATTCCCACTAAAGAGCAAAGTTTCACAACGTGGAAGCATGACGCATAGGCCCGTGAATTAAATATTTTTGTTATACAATTTGTAATTTCTTTATTTTGTTTTTCTCTGATATTGCGACAAATAGTTGAAGATATCACACATACACACGCGCGTGCGCGACCACCACCCCTTCCCCCTACACACTACACAACACACACACACACAACACACACACACACACACACACACACACACACACACACACCACATTTTAACACATAATCTACACACATTCCAAAGTAAGACTGTAGACAAACTAGCATAGTAAGTAAATAAACTGAATGATAAATACATACAAACAGACCGAAATCTGAAATCTCATTACATTCATCAAAGTATGTAATGCAGTGTGTGTGTGTGTGTGTGTGTGTGTGTTGTGTGTGTGTGTGTGTGTGTGTGTGTGTGTGTGTGTGTTTAGATTATAGTTGCAGAAAACTCATCACAAATAAAAGAAAGCTAAAAGATAAACTGAGTTTTCCCTGTGAGCTTTACAACGAGATCGATGAGTACAAATTTATGAGAACTGTTTGGCATACGTCTTCAAAGGACCAGACGACAAAACAACCATCAATTGTATAACCTTGACACAGAATCTGCCTGGAAAGAAAAACCTGCTGCCATAAAAAAAAATAGCAATAGCACAAAAGAAGACAACACTCAGATCATGATAGTGTCAGAAAAATGGAATCGGATGGTATTCAAAGCAACTGGACAAAAACACAAACAAACAAACATAAAAGTTAACCAAGGCACTTCAAATCTGTACCTTGGGAAAAAAGAACATTCATCAAATGCGGCAAGCAGATTTGTGAAAAGCTTACTTTAGGTACAACAATAGCAAACATTGTTCTGGCGATTTTAAGCGAAGGAAGAACCCCACCTGTTGCCATTAACACAAATGGAGTCACACTGAAAACAAATGAAGAAACAGGTCATGCTGCACTATTATGTTTTATACGCGTGACCAGAAAAGGTTAGAAGAAAAAAGAAATCTCATTGCTAATCTGAACTCATTTTAATAAAGAAAATCATTACAACCTGCCCTGACAATGAACAAGCTTAACATGAAATACAAGAACTACTATATAATGCAACAAGATAGCTCCTGGTCCAGACACATTTAGATATTTGGACATTAAAATGCTATCTGAAAAACAACAAAAGTAAATTGCAAGTTATGCATAAATGGTTTTGAGAAAAGTCGTGTTCTTGAAAACTGAACATAAGCTTCCTGAAACCTTCACTGAAATCAGGGGAAAAAATCGTCGTAGATTAAATGGCTTGCTACGCAAAATGCAGTTGGAATATATTACAGCAAAAAAACTCGCTAGTGATTTAGAAGACGGAAGATTCTCTCCCAATCATGGGTTTAAATCATGAAAAAGTATTACAGAAACGCAAATGTCTTTGACTTACTAGGAGTATAAAAGAGTCCAAAACATATGTTATCAGCATGACAATCACAAAATGAATTACTGCTAAACGCCAAGAAGAAGTGCTAGTTCTATTACTTGGAAATTGGTGTTTAGAAGCCCACAAACTTTCCATGAGATTCCCACAGTCATCGCCTCTCTCTCCAGTCCTTTACAACGTATGAGTCACAGGACTTGCTGATTTGAATAGCACTGGCACATTCCCCAAACTCACCTCTACTGATACAGAAAAGGTTAAAAAAAAAATTTTTAAAGCGCACGAGAACAATTAGATAAAATACAGTGATGGTGGCAAAAAATTGGGTCTGCAACCCCAATCCTGTCAAAACAGATACTATTCGGCATTCTTGACAATAAAGCAGCTGGCAAAAGACATCCCACCAGTTACATTCTATGGAACTAAGATGATCTAACGCTCAATATGCTCTATTTTGTCAGTTTTGACATAATTAAATGCTGACTCTCAGAAAGTATGTTTAGACCACTTACACTCAAATGAAAAGAAAGAAAGAAAAGCCTGACCATCCTAAAAGCAATGGCAGTCAAAAGAATTTAGCGACAGTATCTCTTACAAAGATACCAAGCTGTAATCCTAAGTATATTGACTACATGCTTGGTCTCACAATACCATCACAGACCAGCCTCTATGAAATTAGATACAGTATGAAATGAAGTAATGAGGGTGATCATTGGAATTACAAAACACTGAGGCCATTTGATATCCCACTTTATCTTCCTTCAATGCAGGCGAGAATCAAAGTTGAACGTGTAAAAACGTATTGCAGGGCATAAGAAAGTCCGCAAAATTCACACTACATGAGATAGTTAAAACAAAAAACAAAACAAAACAAAACAAAACAACACACATACACGCGCGCGCGCGCCACACACACACACACACACACACACACACACACACCACACAAAGAAATAAAACCAATTGACTCCAATATGGAAAATCATATATAGAACAAGGAGAAGAATCAGTTCAGCACGTAATCCAGCATAAAAATCTCGAAGGGTCAAAAGAATGGGGAAAATATCTGATTCGTTTCAAAAACATACAAAACATCATAACAGTTCGGCACGTAATCTAGCATAAAAACTCAAAGGGTCAAAAGAATGGGGAAAATATCTAAACCGTTTCAAAGATATACAAAACAATCATACAACAAAATCCAGAAGAACATTGCCGCAAATGACCAGAGGGTACAGTTTAGGAAAAGATCAAACTACTCATTGAGCAAAGAAACTGTAGTTGTAAACATCCCATCATGTACACTGATGATTCTGTCATCAAGAAATAGATACATCAATCTGTATGAGGTTTCATGTCAAACGGAATGAAAATACCACAAATAAAAAAAGCTACATACAATTTCTCTAGTCTGATGGTGGCAAATGAGGCAGTCACGCATGTCCTAATATGATAAGATGAATGGGAGTCGGGACTTCAGCTTGACTGACTCCATGAACCTACTTCAGATAGTGGAAAGTAGAGTCGAACTCAGGATGGCTCGAAGCAGTAAGTACCATCATGCTGCAAAGTCTCAGGTGGATCAACTCTCCATCGCACGCTGGTGTAAAGAGGAACGAAAGTATTGACAAATTTGCAGGTGAACTTACTGCAGTAATTTGCATCTTGGAAGATCTGAGGTCTTCAGACCTTTGCAGGCAAACTCTTAGTCATCGCACTATTGATCATCTTACTCAATCAAACAGTTTAATTTGATAAAAATGGTCGGAAATACAATGTGAAGGAAAAAAAAAAGAGGTCCATCATAAATCCATTATTGATAGTATCTCGAAGGTAACGTCGCTCTGGTTCAAGCCGCATGGAGCAGAATGTTTTGGTACTTTTACCTAATCAGCTATCACAGAAAGTTAATGAGCTGGAAATAAGCAGGGGAGAGAGAGGGAGAGAGAGAGAGAGAGAGAGAAGAGAGAGAGAGAGAGAGAGAGAGAGAGAGAGAGAGAAGCATACAGACAGGCAGGCAGGCAGGCAGGCAGGCAGGCAGGCAGACAAGAGAGAGTAAAAGACACAGAGAGAGAGAGAGACAGACAGACGACAGACAGACAGAGACAGAGAAAGATGTGACTGAGAGAAAGATATGAAAGAGGTAGCACTTAGGATCTACTTCTGGAATGGTGGATCAGTGAATGGAGGATAGGCTGTGGGGTGCAGGATGGATTGCTTTCGAGAGAAATGGGGAAGGTGGATTGTGTTGTCCAGAGACGGTTTTCTGACATATGATTGTGTGTAGTGCTGGACATGTTTGTCCATTTGGACAGGACTTCAGTTTTTTTTTCCTTTACTTAAACAAGGTATGTGGTTGCATGTATCTGAGTTGGTTTTGTAGGGATATTGAGGAGATGGATTGAGAGTTGTTTTGCTACGTTGGTAGATTATAGGTATCCTGCTCTAATTGACAGGCAGTGGTGGGGATGCTATGTAGTCTCGTTGTGAAAATCGGATGGTTTCTGAAGGTTACCTGGGAGCTTATATTAGAATAGATTGCTAGTTTGGAAAACTGTTTTGCCATACATGGTATACACGTTTCTGACGACAGTGAAGGGGGGAGGAGTGGAGCATGGTGATTTGTGGAGTCTGGAGTCTGTTCAAGCTGGATCCATCGAATTCAGGTAATTCTTTATGTGACTCCACCCAGTACTTGTCTGACATATTCCTTAAATTTACCCCATATGCAATGGCAAGGTCTTGAATTGGGGAGGGAAACAGGCCCTGTTTAATAATGACACCACAGAATGACTTTTATGTTGCAGGTGGTACTGAACTTGAGACAGGAGATTCTGAGTCCACAGCTCTATCAAATGAGCCAGCCAGCTGGCAGAAACTGTGGCCCGCTCAAGGACGGACCCCATGACCCAAGCACAGCAGTCTGTGTATTGTGTAGAGGCCAGGACATGGCCAAATGATGTAATGATTTAGGCCCTGTTTCCTAATAAATTGTAGGGCGAAGAGTGGCAGAATGATTCAGACGTTCGCCTGCCAATAACTAAACTCGAGGTTCCAGGGTTCGCTCCCTGTGCAGGCCTCGGCTTTTCTCCTCATTTGACAGGAAAATCAAACTGAACGTTTAATCCTTCGGAAGGGGATGAAAAACGAGTCAGACCAGTGTACCTTATGGCTGCGCACGCTAAAGATCCCATGGCAGTTGAAAATCGTGAAGAGCAGGTCATTGCCCGGCTGCCTTGGTATAAAAATAAAATCATTGGAGAAAAAGTCTTGGTTAAAAAATGTGAATATGAATATGAAATTGAAGAGAGGGAGAGGGGATGGGTGCTGCCCTTGCGGTGCTGGCCCTGGGAAAAGTTGAGATCTCTGCCACCTCATTTCCCAATGACCTAGGTTATGGAACTATCTAGGTAGGACCTCAGGATCTGGCCAGCTCATGGGTTTATGTGCAGGCTTAAGGTTTGTGCCGTGATCATTCTCGATCTTCTCCATCACATGGTACCTGTGATGTTAGTGCATACGGAATTCATTTCAGGTGTAGAAACGTCATCTTGAGAAATTGAAACTGAAATTGACACTGAAGTGGTCTTGGACTATCGTTGGGAGCATTTGAGGTAATCTTTGTGATGATTTCATGGGGCATTATAATTATATGCAGCCTAAGTTTGTTTTAATGACAGGTTGATACAAGCATAGACAATAGGATAACAATACAAACAGAACCCACAACATCGAGGTTATAGGCAGGCTTATGGCTTGTGCTGTGATCGTTTTGGATTTTTTTTCCATCATGTGGCATTTTGGGAGGCATTAGCATATATGGAATATATTCCAAGCATGGAGACCTGTCTTGAAAAACTGATACATGTGTGTGTGTGTGTGTGTGTGTGTGTGTGTGTGTGTGTGTGTGTGTGTGTGTGTGTGTGTGTGTGGTATGTGTGTGTGTGTGGTTTGGTGAGTTGTGGTTGTATGTGAGTGTTTGTGTGGAGTAGGTATGTGTTGTGTGATGTTCTGGGATTGTTGTTGTGTCGTAGTTGTGTTTATGAGGTTGATACAAGTGATAGGTGTGAATGGTTATAGAGTTAGGTTGTGTGTGATGTTTTGTTTATGTGTTTGGGGTAGTTATGGTAGTGAGTGTGTGTTGTGTGTATGTGTGTGTGTGTGTGTGGTGTGTGTGTGTGTGTGTGTGTGTGTGTGTGTGTGTGTGTGTGTGTGTGTGTGTGTGTGATGGTGAGATAATGTGTCACTTGTATAAGTTGAGTTGAATAAGGATCTGATTTTTGTCTTGTTGATTATTTGTTCAAAAAGAATATACTGAGAGAGAGAGAGAGGGGAGAGAGAGAGTGTGTGTGTGTGTGTGTGTGTGTGTGTGTGTGTGAGTGAAAGACTGAGTAAATGAGAGAAAGAGACAGAAAGACTTAGAAAGAGAGAGAGAGAGAGAGAGAGAAAAGAGAGAGAGAGAGAGAAAGAGAGAGATGTGGCAAAACCCTATGCTCCTGGCTCAAATACATTGAAATATGTATTAAAGTGAAAATATTCTCACCCAATCAACATCTCAACAACGCCAAAATTACACACAATTCAGCCTTAATACTTTCCTGTTTTATTTACAACACTTCAAAAGATAATAACTTACACACATGTAGGCTACATGAAACAGCTTGGTGATAAAACTCCTTTATAAAAATGTTTCAAATTGAACACAATCTTTCAACTCTGTGTGTGTGGTAATTAATTTAATAATAAAAAAAACACAATAAATGTAAACAACAGAATCAAACATAAATCAGATGCAAAACAAAATATCATATTAAATCTCTCTGCCTCAACCAAATAAAATTAAATCTGGCATGTTTTCAAGCCATCATCGATGCAACACTTTAACAGAATTGCTAATCACAAATTAAAATATATTTATCATCTTGCCACACACACACACACACACACACACACACACACACACACACACACACACACACACACACACACAGAGAAACAAACTAACACACTCTCTCTCCCCCTGTTTCTTTCTCACGCATATACACACTCAACATCAAGTGTATTATTATAACCTGAGTAACTCGTTGGCATCACTGAAAAAGCAGACATAATTTTTTTTCTCACTGTCCCATCTTCTAAGTCACTTCAATGGCCACAGAACAAATTTTTTATGTCGCTGTGATGATACATGATGATGGGGATTATAACCATGACACTATGTAGTTTACATCTGGACTGAGATTGCATAATAGGACTGTTCACTACACTTCCTTTCAGGATACAAACGCTTATGGTTCTGGTCAGGACACTTGAGCAACACCTCAATAAAGCATCCGTGCTGTGGATGAATCTCGGCTGTGTGGTCCCAGTCTTTTTTTTCTTCATTTAATATTTTGGTCTCTATGAAGTTTGCTTTTCATGTTTCTTTTATCCAGAGGATTTTTTTTCAAAACTAAGCATTGATGAGCAGGTTCTTTTCAACAGCAAAACCCTTAGAAATGCAATGCATACATATAAGGCCTTAGTATGCAGTTTGTGCTAAATGTTGAAATTACTAAAACAATCAGCACACCTGAGTATGAATACAACTACAATATCAGTAAAAATGTCAGAACCTGGGCATCAGTCTGCTGCAAAGAAATTATTTTCTGCACCATTAATCAGAGAGATCAGGCTTTATACACTGAAGACCTTATTTGCCATCAATTTTGATGATTATATAAACATATTTTGTACTATATGCTTAGAGAAACAATGACCATGTGAAGTTGAGGAGGGGCAAAAAGACAATAAAAGCAACAGGGTAATCTGCCAATAGGCTTAAAACAAAGTATAGCAAGGTTAAAGTAATGAAGTTCAAACTGATGCTTTGTGTAGTGACAAATTATAGCAATGTTAAAAATAATCAAGTTCAAATTGATGCTTTGTAATCCAAAACAAGTGTGACTGCCTGCGTTTAAGCAAACAGGAACCAAAAAAACACGAAAAAAGAATAAGAATGCGTATTTAATATAACAAGACAAGACAGGCGCAAATTTTCAAGCAACTGGCCTTTGTCAAGCATAAGATCACAAACAAACAAACATCAGATACAAAAATTAGGAGAAAAAGACTTTTTTCCCCTTTTCTCACACACGATGGAGCAGCAGGGAAGTTTCAGTCTTTTTCTCCTAATTTTTGTATCTGATGTTTGTTTGTTTGTGATCTTACCTTGAAAAAGGCCAACTAGTTGGCCGAAAATTTGCACCTGTCTTGTTTGTTGTACTAAATAAGCGTTCATATTCTTTTTTCATGTTTTTTCCTGGTTCCTGATGCTTTGTGTTGTGATAGTTCTATAAAAGATCACTGTTCCAAGCAAAGCAAATACAAAAAATGCACCCACAGCTTGGAAGTCCACTGCTTCTTGCAACTTCGTAATTTTGTGCATGTTGAGATAGGTGAGGCAGCACACATGCATGTGTGTGTGTGTGTATGTGTGTGTGTGATGTGCGCGTGTGGTGCGCGCGCGTGGGGTGTGCATGTGAGTACAAAGTGGGATGTCGATAACTAGAAGAAGATTACAATGTAAGAATCATAAAGATAATGATGATGATGACAATGAAAAAATAAGTGGTTAAAGTAGACCAAAAAATCAACCAACATTTATTTTGCTACTGCACATTATTTTATATACTTAAAGAGTTTTACACAAAGTTATTTATTAAAATTTAACTGATGAGATAAGAATGATAAGAATCTGAGTTCTCATTTCCTCTCTCTCTCTCTCTTTGTCTCTCATAATCTTGATAATGTCAAATTTTGCACACAGCCACTCTCACACACATACTACAACATTCATAGTTTCCACTATTCAGTCGCCATTCTTCTTCCAAAAACTTTAAATGAAGCAAACCGGCCTTTTTCAAGTCATTTTATGACTGAAATTTGAAATCACCTCATGCCTGATGAACAGCCAATGTTGATGGTGATGGTGCCCATCTTCTGGAATTAATGCCTGGCATGATGGATTTTATCCTTGTTCCCCTGTTCATGATATTGGTGTCCATCTTCCAGAACTGTTGCTTGGCATGAACATTTTATCCTCGTACTTTCTTCAGTACCTTCTGTAAATACAAGGGCATATGTTACAAATGCACACACATGTACATACACATAGGCACATACATACCAGCATACATAAAAGACAATTCATGCATATGCATAATTTAAAAACACACACACACACACACACACACACACACACACACACACACACACCAAACACATTTTACAAATATGCATGTCAATGCACAATACACACATACATTTTTTACTCTGTGTGCATGCGTACGTGCATGTGTGTGTGTGTGTATGTGTGTGTGTGTGTGTGTGTGTGTGTGTGTGTGTGTGTGTGTGTGTGTGTGTGTGTGTCTGTGTGTGTGTCTGTGTGTGTGTGTGTGTGTCTCTCTCTGTCTGTCTGTCTGTGTGTGTGTGTCTGTCTGTGTGTGTGTGTCTGCATGCATTTGTGTATGTGTGTGTGTGTCTGTCTGTCTGTGTGTGTGTGTGTGTGTCTGTGTGTCTGTGTGTGTGTGTGTGTCTGTATGTGTGTGTGTGTGTGTGTGTGTGTGTGTGTGTTTTGTGTGTGTGTGTGTGCGTACGTGCGTGCGTGCGTGCGTGGGGTGTGTGTGTGTGTGTGTGTGTGTGTGTGTGTGTGTGTGTGTGTGTGTGTGTGTGTGTGTGTGCATGTGCGTCTGTCTGTGTGTTAGCATGGGGAGGGAGGGAGAGAGGAAGAAAGACACAGAGAGAGAGAGAAAAGAAGAGACAGAGACAAATACAGACAAAGACAGAGATAGAGTACATATATGTTTTCATGCAAAGATTCATGTATATGTGACTATGTGTGCTTCTTTCCCACAAATATCACTTTTAGCTGGTAAAGAACTGCACAACCTGACTCACATTTTATTTCAAGATCCAGTAAGGTTAAGCAGCAACGATAAGTTAAAGGTGCTTGCCCTGCCATGTAGTGGTGCTTCAACCATCTAAATCATCCTGACAACTTTACAAGTATTATTATTAACATTAATGGGGCACCTTCATTATGCTGCTTATTTAACCCTTTGAATCCTGACAGCTGACTGTCAGCCTCCACCAGCTTCTAGCAGGGTATAAACATGGCAACAACAATTTACAGATCTTAACAGAGACTAACTGATCAGCGAAAAGGTGGAATTCTTGTCTTCCATCTTGGGTGTACTAGTTTTTAAGTCTGGCTTGAAAAAAAATGTGTATGCAGCCTTTAGTACACTGAGATGCGAATGGGTATCTGACCCTGTTTAGGGTCAAGGAAAGTAAAACTGAGTGGGCCTCAAATATGATCATGTCTCTACCACCTCATGCAGCCTTTAGTACACTGAGATGCGAATGGGTATCTGACCCTGTTTAGGGTCAAGGAAAGTAAAACTGAGTGGGCCTCAAATATGATCATGTCTCTACCACCTCATTCCCCTATGACCCTAAAGCTAAGGGACAACCAGTGTCTTTATCTTTTTACAGACCTTTACAACTGACAATCTGCTGCATGTCTGTTGGTGTAATCTCAGGTTGGATTCTTTCACTGTTTTTTCTTCATTGTCCTTCCTCAGGTTTATTAAGCATGATCGTACCTTTCTGAACTGTCACTGAATTTCTTAAAGTCACAATAGACTGATAGTGTGCATTTTCACCTGCTCCAAATGGTGTGTGAATTTCCACCTGCTCTAACCGACAAAAGTGTGCAACCATAAGAAACATCACCATTTTCTTTTTTGTTTTTTTCTGTCTGCTTGTCTTTCTAATTAATTACCTATGAGAATGGACTTTTCAACAGGATTTTGTCAGAAGCAACATTTTCTTTTCATTTCATTTTTTAACTTTATCATATCATCAGACCATCCTTCAAGGTGTAGTAGAGGTGGGAGAAAAATCCTGTCAACCAGGGATCAAACCTGGGTTTCTCAAATCCTACATGGGTGCTTCATACACTAAGCCACACACTCCATACTTCCTCTTCCTGTCCGTTGTCCAACGAGCAGGCTTACAGTATTTGTGATCTTTTTCTACTGCACTGTGATAAAAATCATCCAGCCACTGTAACACTGGTTTTGAGAAAACTGAAACTGCCTGAGAATGCTGCCTCTAGACCAGTGTGTTACAGCTAAACTCAAACAATTTGTTGTTTTTAGAGCTTCACTTCTAGTTTTATATCACACACTATTGTTTCTTTTATTTCATTATGTATGCAAAGTTCTTTGGGAGGGGAAAGAAACACTATTGTGATTACAGCCCTCATTCCAGAAAGCCAAGATTAAACAGGGGGAAAAACACTATACTGATTTGGAACCCTCACTCCTGAAAGATTATACAGGACAAGAGTGTGCTGACCAAATGACTGGCTGATTACGTTCATGCCCCGGTTTACAGTTAAACATCTTGGTCCATCCAGCTATCTAAATGAGTGAACGATCCTTTTGGAAAGATAAAGCAAAGGAGTGGTGTGTACTACCCTCAAAATGCCAGCCCCAAGAAAAGTTAAGGTCCTTACCACATCACTCCCCTACAATCCCATGATTATAAGACAACAATTTACCTACTACCTTAAATGCAGGGAGGTACAACCAGGTACAGACTCTCATGCAACTGCCAGATGGGTTTCTCCTTCCAAATTCTTGGATTCTTCCCTTCTGTCACCATCAAAAAAGTCTTTGCTGTACTCTTCCCATCTACCTGATATTTTGTCTTTTTCCATAATAATTGTACCTTCTTCTGATGATAAGTAGCTATGATCCTCTTCCAGGTTCTCTCTACTCTGACTGTCTCCCTACTCTCCTCCCATTCATCACTGACATCATCAACACTTCTCTTCAAACTGGAACTGTCCCAGATTCTTTCAAGTCTGCTATTGTTCACCCTCTCCTCAAGAAATACAATTTAGACCCAAATGAACTGAAAAATTACCGGCCTATCTCTAATCTCTCTTTCTTGTCAAAACACATCGAAAAAGTTGTCCTCAACCAGCTGAACTCTCACCTGTCTGCCAACAATCTTCTCAATCCTTTCCAGTCAGCCTACCGCCAGTGCCATAGCATTGAAATTTCCCTGCTACACATTCTCAACAATCTCCTCCTTGCAACTGATACTGGCAAAGTCTCTCTCCTCACACTCCTTGATCTGTCTGCAGCCTTTGATACCATTGATCATGGTATTCTCCTTTCTAGACTTCATCATACTTTTGGCATCTCTGACATTGCTCTCTCCTTTTTCACTTCATATCTGTCAAACAGAAAACAAACTGTTCTCATTAATGGCACTTACTCTCAACCTGCATGCCTGACCTGTGGTGTTCCACAAGGATCTGTCCTTGGCCCTGTTCTTTTCACTCTTTACACCTCCCCCCTGTCCACCATCATCAACTCCCACTCTATAAAACACCACTTCTATGCTGATGACACCCAACTTCTAGACAGTGACACACCAGACAATATACAGCGCCTCTTGACTCGCACCACTGAGTGTTACTCGGACATTAAGAACTGGATGACGTTCAACAAACTTCAGCTTAATTAATGACGACAAGACAAAAGCTATCCTCATTCGCACCCGTCAGAAACTTTCTCAGCTGCCTCCTCTTTCTCTCCCATTATGTAACACATCAGTCCCAATTTCTGATTCAGCTAAAAACCTTGGTGTCTGCATTGACTCTACCCTCTCCATGAACAACTTTGTTTCTCAAACTGCCAGATCTTGCTACTATCACCTCCATCGTATAAGCCTGATCAGGAAGTATCTCTCTGTGGAAACAACTGCAAAACTCGTTCTCTCCTTCATAATGTCTCGCATTGACTATTGCAATTCACTCCTGTCTGGTCTTCCTGCCTCCACCATTCACATCCTACAGCGCATTCAAAACAATGCTGCACGCCTTGTACTCAAAAAGAAAAAAGCTGACCATATATCTCCTCTCCTGGCACAACTTCACTGGCTCCCTGTATCAAAGCGCATACAGTACAAACTAGACACCATGTGCTACAAAAGCCTCAATAACGCAGCCCCCGATTACCTGTCAAGCCTACTTGAGATCTATGTTCCCTCACGTACCCTCCGCTCTGCCTCCGATCCTCTGACTTTTCGCTTTCCACGCACCAAGCTCAATACCTATGGTCCACAAGCCTTCTCTGTTTCTGGTCCACTTTCCTGGAACAAACTTCCTCTCTCTGTCCGTCAGCAACCTACTTTTGTCTCCTTCAAGTCCGCTCTCAAAACTCACCTTTTCTCCTCTGCATAAAATCCTGACCTCACTCATCCCCCCTCTGTAGCCTGTCTCCACTCGGAGGGGAATCACATTGTAATATATATTTGTATATAATATGCTCTCTATAATTTTCCATTGCTTTTATTCTTTTTCCCCATTTATAGCCATGTGTAAGTGTGTGTGTGCGCGCGTGCGTAAGTGTATGTTCAGCGCTTAGATTTGATTTTTATCGAGATTTTGCACTATATAAATATTGTAATTATTATTATTATTATTATGATGTGTGAATGCATGAGAGTCTGTGCCTGGGTTTACCTCCCTGCAGACTTGCCAATCTGTCCCTGTTTTAATGAAGTAACAGTATGGCCTACCTTTCTAACAGCCACAACATGATCAGCAGTGATCACTTTGGACTTCCCAGCCACAGCCTCAGCATGACATTCTGTTGCCAGTGACTTCATGAACAGAATGTAGCTGAGCCACACCTGCACAAACAGATGTCAAACTTTAAACAGTGTTGCTTTAGTTGGGAAATGTAGATTGATAATGGACAACACTTAACTTTAACTATTTTATAATGAACTGAACCTGACTGAAGTTAGTTGGTTGTTCAGTTTTATATTGTTAGCAGGGGATTTTAATTTAAAATCTGCTTTTAATAAACATACCTACCATATCTTATAAGTGCTTCTCTCCCCTTTAGCTTCTTCCTCACTCTGCGTTTTCACCTGCATTGTGCAGATGATGGTTGCATGATCTATATTTGCTTTTTAAACAACTTTTCTTAGGAGATGAAGAGGAAGACAAAGAAGGCATATGCTAGAAGAGTCCTCCAGCTGACTGAGAGGGCATCCACTGCCCAAGCTTATGAGTCTGGCACTAGGGACACAGAGAAGGAGATGGGAGTTGAACTTGGTTGCAAACAGGTCTATCATCAGTTTGAAACACTACTGCCAGATGTGGTTCTCTTTCCAAAATTCTTTATGATGAATTCTTCCATTCTGTCATTATCAAAAAAGTATTTGATGTACACTCCCCATCTACCTGATATTTTGTCTTTTTGCCCATAATAATTGTACCTTCTTTTGATGATAAGTAGCCACCTGATGTGCATGTCTTTTGTTCCAAGAGCAATTTCTTCAATATTTGTGTACTGTATACTGTATACATAAACTTAGTGTCTGTGCTGTGTCAGTCTTCTGGGTTTTTTGCACTTTGTTTCAAGCCAAGCTTCTTTAGCTTCATTGCATTTATTCTTGATTTGCTTATCTATCTTTTTGTATTCTTCCTCTTTTTCCTTTACCTTCCTATGTTCATCCACAAAGTCTAAAAATTCTTTTGCCATCCAGTTCTTTGCTTTTCTTTCAACTGTTGGAATTTCTTCTCAAGCTTCATTTATTGGGTCAACCCTCTGACAAGGCCTCGATTTTACAGCACTGTTTTTGGCCAACCACTTATGGCTGTGCAGAGGGGAGTTTTCTCACATCCCTTTTTTGTGTGTGTGTGTGTGTGTGTGTGTGTGTGTGTGTGTGTGTGTGTGCGTGCGTGCGTGCGTGCGTGCGTGCGTGCGTGCGTGCGTGCGTGCGTGTGTGTGTGTGTGTGTTCCACAGGGATACCTGTATAAAAAAGAAAAACCAAGTCACAAACATATAATATGGCCTACACAAAAGACATGTTGTTTTTGTGTAACATGGTGTATCCATTAGTTGCCCTAAAATAGACCCCTCAACCTCCTATGTATTGGACCGGGGGCGTATCTAATCACATATACATAGATTGAACATGGATTAGATCGAATCTGGGATGGATTGTGACATAACCAGGTGGTGTCATACATACTGGAGATCCCGTTCCCCTCTCCACTTCTGATTTCACAACCTTGCCAGCAAACAGGGTTTTGTGTAGATCAAGGACTTTGCCAGATAATTACTGGCACATTTGGATAGAACGTATACAGAATGGTCCGAGTGCAATGAAGCCCTCTTGAACAAATGCCAAAAAATCCTACAGTTATTGATTAGGCCAAACAAACAAAAAAATCATTTTTAGTTTTTGTTAAACCTCTTCAGTGCCACAGACATATATACATATATCATCATCATCATCAAGTGCCTTACCACATGGTGTTGGCAATCCAGTTTTTTCCCCTGGGTCTACCTGGTGTTCTCCTTCCCTCCAGCTTTCCTGCTGTGACCAGGTGCTCCAATTCCCCTTTCCTCATAAAACGGCCTATAAATGTTACCTGTCTTTTCCTAATCTTCCTTATGAATGATCTTCTTGTGTCTGCCTCCATCAAGACTGTCTCGTTTGTTTTCTTTGCTGTCCATGAAACTCTCAACATTCTTCTTAGAAACCACGTCTCAGCTGCCTCAACCTTGTTCTGGCTTTGCTTATTGACTGTCCATGTTACAATATATTATTATAGATACATTACAATAATGTGTATCTCATTTACCAACGACGTTATATGTGCATTCACATCACATCAACTATCAAGAATTTTCCTACTTCCATGTTTAAGCTGGGGAATCCTAATTCACATGAATCAGAAAGGTCTGTCCATCTCCATGAATTATGCATGAGGTCAGCAGCCAATCACACTTTGCTATGGTCACTGCACTGCAGCGTTTGTAACTACCCCTCAGAGATGTTGATCTTTCTTCCACAATGCCTGACGATGATGCTTTGACTGGGCCAAGTGCTGTGAGAGAGATGATGCTTTGATTGGGCCAAGTGCTGTGACTGTGAGAGAGACAGCGTGTTGCCAAAGGTTTTAACTATTTCATCACAGCACATGTTGAGACATGCTTTAGGTGAACTCTGACAGACCCACACTTCAGACTGGGTAAGGATAGAGGGGGGTGGGGGAGAGTGATGAGAAGATGGAGGTTCTGTTTACAGTTTTCAGTTACTGTGCCAGCACATTTGATTTAGCCAGTGAAGCTCGTTTATACCATGTGTTCCACAGTGCAGTCAGCTCAAACATTAGGCTCTAGAGTCCAGTGCAACATGTGGTTATCAAAATTGTTGAGTTTTCTGTCTTCTGTCAATGTTTCTGTCGTTTGGGAAGAAATGAAAAGAAAGTGGTGGGCATGGCAAGTGTGAGATTTAGTGAGTGTGTGTGGGTGTTTCGTGTGAGTGTGTGTGTGTGTGTTTCTTTCAGAAGCCTACTTTATATGCACACAGGATTTGGAGACATATCCTAGTACTTTTTTATATGTTTTCTTTGAATATTTTCTTTTTTTAGATTATCAATCCATAATGTATAACAACAAATTGTGTGAAATTTATTTATGTCAAATATATGGCTCATTCTTCACTAATCAAAGTGTCAAATACAGTTAAAACTATCATAAATGCCAAAATGGATAGTCTCTTCATTTCCCTTTCAGAAAAAAGGGTTATTACTAATCTACTTTCATGCAATAATTTGCACGCTCGAATTTTTTTTTTTTTTAATACCCTACCCGTGCAAAAATCACTTGGCAAATAGCATACACTAGCAAAACGGTGTACTTGGCACTGCAGGGGTACAAAAATTGACATTTTCATGATCTCGACTTTTCATTATTTGGCAGATTTGCGTATTATAATTATAATAAACTTCAAATAAATAATAAAGTCAAGGGCCTTTCAGTCATATTACACAACAAAGTGATTGTCTAGAAGTTCATCTACATACCATTCCATCAGCCGATCTCTTCAACTTTGATTTTCTCAAAGATTTCTTCACAGAAGACTGTACTTTCGCTTTTCTTAGCGTTGGTATCATTTTGATCGTCTGTGATTTAGTTCATCACTCCCGGAAATATCGACAACTTTTCTGTGGTAATTATATCTTCTAAATCGTAATCTAAAACGAAATTTTTTTCCCCCGGTTGTTTTCCCTCTTTTCAAGATACATAATTGAAATGGGCTCAGGGTACCATACAATCTGTTGTCTGCAGAGAACTGTAATACTATGACGATCTGTTGTTTGCAGAGAATGTAATACCATGAAAGTAATTTTATTTTCGTTGTTTTTCCAATCTCCCTATGAAAACTTGTTTTACATTGACTGGAGGGGTGTAGTGCGCGCGCGTGTGCGTGTATGTTGTGTGTGTGTGTTGTGTATGTTGTGTGTGTTATGTATGTATGTTGTGTGAACAAGATTTTGTAACTGGGTGGACCTTTACCAAATTTTGGTCCAAGCTGTGGACTGTTCAGAGTTGCAAATGCACACATCTGGAAGATGAAGGTCAAGGTCACACCAATTAACCGCCAACATTCAGAACATGAAAGAAATTTGGACAGCAAAAAACAAAACAACAACAAACACCCCCCCCCCCCCCAAAAAACAAAAAAAAACACACACACAAAGGTGTATGAACAGCACTTTCTGGGGAACTTCTGACAAATTTTTAAATCTTTTTACACCATCATGACAGTGGATTTTCTTTTTTTTTTTTTTTTTTAGAAGGGGGATTGTGAAATGGCTTGATTAAATATGTTGTGTGTGTATGTGTGTGTGTGTGTGTGTGTATATATATATATATATATATATATATATATATATATATATATATATATATATATATATATATATATTTCATTGTTGTCGTAGTTAAATATTCAAAACAGAGATGCCGTAAAACTTGAAATATGAACAGTTTTATTGCTAATACCTCTGTTTGTCAGAATTTTGGATGCTGGTTACTAAATTCCTTTGAAATGATTATCCATTATGTTTGTACAGTGTCAGTTGTGCATCAGACAACCGACTGTATACTGAATGACAGATCTCCACCTGAACGTGGTCCTCATAATATATACAGTACAGAGAAACATTGCATTAATATGTTG
>CM060313.1:23110459-23162959 GCA_030674185.1 Monoplex corrugatus | reverse complement strand
TGTGTGTGTGCGCGCGTGTGTGTGTATTCGCGTGTGTATGTGTGCATGTGTGTCTGCGCGCGTGTGTGTGTGCGTTAGTGTGTACGCGTGTGTGTATATGTGTGTGTGTGTGCGAGGTGTCTGTGTTCGCGTGTGTGTGTGTGTTTGCGTGTGAGTGTGTGCGTGCGTGTGTATGTGTGCCCGTGTGTTTGTGTGTGTGCCCGTGTGTGTGTATGCGCGTGTGTGTTGGTGTACGCGCATGTGTGAGTGTGTGCGCTTTTGTGTGTGTGCGTGTGTGTGCTCGCGTTTGTGTTTGTTCGCGCATGTGTGTGTGCTTTTGTGAGTGTGAGTGTGTGCATGCATGGGTGTGTGTGTGCCCGTGGGTGTGTGCAAATGTATGTGTTGGTGTGTGTGTGTGCGCTCGTGCGTGTGTCTGTGCGCGCACACGCTCGCGCGTGTGTGCTCGTGTTTGCGTGTGTGTGTATATGTGTGCGTTTGAGTGTGTGTGCGTAAGCACGTGTGTGTATGCGTGTGTGTTAGTTTGTGCGAGCACGTGTGTGTGTGGTACATGTGTGTGTGCGCGCGTGTGTGTGTGCGTATGTGTGTGCGCGCGCGTTGTGTGTGTGTGCGTATGTGTGTGCGCGCGCGTTGTTTGAGCGCGCGTGTGTGTGTGCGCGCGCGTTGTTTGAGCGCGTGTGTGTGTGTGTGCGCGCGCGCACGTGTGTGTGTGTGCACACGTGTGTATGTGTGGGTGTGTATGTGTGAACGTGTATGTGTTGTCGCGTGTGCGAGTGTTCGCGCGTGTGTGTGTGCGCGCGTGTGTGTATGTGCGCGCGTGTCTATGTTTGTCTTTTCTGTCACTGTCTTCTTTTCTGTTTTATTCCTTTGCTTTCTGTCATTCTTATTTTTGCCTTGCTGGTTCATTCACCTGCATGTGTTCGATAAAGTCTTATGTGCTTTTTGTTAGGATTGGTTTTTGGGTGCATATATTACGTGCATTTTTGCCACTAGGAAAGTGATATGTGTGAAAGCGATTTTAGGTAAGTTAGGCGTGTTTTATATTTGCTTTAGTACCCTTAAATTGTTTTAGTACCCTTAGATATGTTTAAATCTGTATTCAAGTATGCTTTTGAAATCTCCTGTGTGACACATTGGATGGAGTGTTAACGCTAAGGGCATCCTTTTAGATTATGTGCACAAATGATTTGCATTGATATGTGTAGCCTACTAGTGTTTTCGTCCCATTTTCTACGCCACCTTAATGGCCACAGAACTGTCGATGAGGATGATAATCATGATTCTATGGAGTTCCATCTAGGACTGAGACTGCGTGATAGGGCTGTACTCTACTTACTACCATAATATAACCTGACGTCAACCAGACCCCAGAGATAAAGACACCTGCGGCGCTGGTCAGCAGATTTGAGCAACACCCTCAATGATGCATCCGTGAAGTGGGTTGGACTCGGCTGTGTGGTCCCAGTCTTCCAAATGAGCCCATAGCATGCTCAACTCTGGGTAGGAGCCGGTTAGAATGATTTTTAAAGGGACTGATGGGGATTTGAACCCGCAACCTTCCAGCCGGCTGTCCGTTGAGCTAAACAGTACACCACGGCGACTGGTTTGATATGTGTACTTTTTTGTGGTCCTGTTGAAGTATTCTGTATGTTTTCAAATGGTTATAACCCTGAAATAGCTCTTCACAGTTGGCTGGGCTTTAAACAAAAAGAGCAATGAGGTATTCGTCGCACTCAAGCAATTCCATTTGTGCCTAATCCAAATCTGTCAGCAGGCATCTGGAACTATTTAATTCTGTGCAAAACATGAGGTACTAAAAGGGTCATGATATAGGGAAGATTGGAGAATGGACTTACGAAACACTGACGATTTTGTGCTTATTTTTTTGTTCTGTTTACCAAATAGTTTTCAAATTTTATTTTCCAATAAAAGCACACAACCACACTTTTTTTTTAAACAAACATTTTACTTGACTAAAAGCAACGTGCGAAATTTCTCTCTGTAACAAATATAGCGATGCAAATTCCCTGTACCTTGAGAAATTTGCGATTTGAGACCAGAAAGTCTGTGTTACCTCGTCAGTGGTTTGAATTCAAGTGACCTTTCCACTGCTTCCCGTCTTATATATTCCTACTGTCCCTTTCAGAAGCAGAAATAAAAGATGTGGAAGAAGCTAAAACAAACTAGCAGCTACAGGGACTGGATTTTCAATTTCTCCTTTCTAAAACTACAACCTAAAGAAAATTAATCCAAAAGGCATTACTTATGTTCAAGGCCTGTCAGAGAGCCTTGTTAAAGTTTTTCACAAATGTCACAAATTCACAAGCCCTGAAACACTCTCAGATCACCTGCTTCTACATTCCAAAGACAAAACAGAAATGGACTAAAATTGGGGCTGCCATCTGAGGGTATGGTTGTGGTCGCCTTATGGTGGAGAGTCTTACTTGGTTTTACATGGCTCTGTGACTTAAGCGAATACTGTGGAGGGCATTGTAGACAGTGTTATTATGGGGGGCACAGTAGACACTGTCTCTAGTATGATGGATCAGAACTGGTGATGTTGAACTTCACTGAAATGACCCAGGTGGTCTTATGGCGGCTTGGCCTCACTGGCTCCAACGGGCTTCCTGGCATGGGATTGGATGAACTGGGGGCTGGTGGTGTGCTCTTGAGCCAGAATAAATTGCAGTGGATCAACGCCACTGTGAGGCAACAATGACAAAGAAATGGGCTGAAAAGGTGCAATACTTTACCATGTGACTTGTGATGATTGTAACAGTGAAGACAGGGCAGAGAGTGCCAGTACAATAGGTGCTCAAATCAAAGAACATCAGAACACAAGGACCCTATTAGGACCAATTACATTACCACCATTTGTCCAGGTGAGGAGATCAAAATAGAGACAATTTGACAACTGACTGACTCTGAAAGGATCACTGTGTTTTATACACCTACATCAGCATGCCTGAACTGTTTGATTCTGCATTCTAAAGACAGAAATGTGGGATCCTGTCTGCTGTGTCCACCTTCCCCCCCCCCCCCCCCAAAAAAAAAATCAATAATTTACTGGATAAGATAATGATGCTGATGTCCACTGAGACTGTCAACAAAACCATACACACATACACATACACACAGAGAAAAATGGAAAAAAGCAACCCTGATCCAGAAGTGCACTACCACACATCCAGTCAATCTTTATTTTTTAAGTCAAAAACATATACAGACATGTACAAGAAGAAGACTGGGATGCTGACTTTCTTTATTTCTATTCAGTTACGAATAATGGAAACACAGATGTGGACATGTGCATTCACTGGCAAACTCACCTGCATTCTCTCTCTGTGTCACACACACACACACACACACACACACACACACACACACACACACACACACACACACACACACACACACATTCTCTTTGTGTCTCTAAAAATGAACAAACTTGCACACATTTTCTTTCAGAATCCCAACCAATGAACAATAACACAACTGAGAACTGGTTTGGGAAACGGGCTAAAAAGAATTATAAAATAAATAAATTGATAAAAGCAAAGCTGCTATGGATGAAAGTTAAAAATCACTCAAAAGAAAGATCTGTAATATCAGTTTTGCTGGGCTACATAATAAACATCTTTCACACTTTTAATTCTAAATGTATCCAGTTACAGGACAAATAACAGATCTTGCCTGTAGCGCTGTCATCTCCGGAATGGACATTTATACTTGTAACAATATGAAAAAGACACACTGTACTTACAGAGCTAACAAATATTTTCACTTCTTTGACTTCATAAATCTTTTGACAAAATATATGTTCATAAATGTAAGATGAACAATATATTACCACATATTTTGTTTTGTTTTGTTTTGTTTTTGCTTTCACAACAAACTGAAATCAGGCATAAAACCGAAAAAAATTATGCTAAAATCAATAGCATTTACCCTATAGTTCATACAGAGTACCTGTTTAATTTTGCACTTTGTGACTCCTTCATTGCAACATAATCAGTTGTGACTCCTCTTTACATGTCTCGTACCATTTGTATGTACCAAAAATGATGTACAGTTCCTGCCTGTATTGTATGTCTCATATGAACAGCAAAAATGCATTGTGTTGTTGAATTTAGTAACTGATGTACAACCAGTTGCTCTATATTTTATCCCTTCATTTGTTCATTTTATTCTTCTGTTCTTTGCCCATTTCGTTTTTACAGGTTTTGTATCCTTCTTGTTGTATGGATTAAAATGAGCATTTGATATTGAATGTCAAATGACACTGTAGGCCCTACACTGTAATGAAAAATTAAACAGAATTCAACAAAAAAATCTGATGGGACGTGAAATGGATTGGAAATGGATTGACAATCTTAAGTTCATATGTAGGCCCACAAATTACTATCATGTGAAACCAACATTCTTGAATGAGACAATACCCATAAGTCAGCTTTAAAAAAATTATAAGAGGGGGCAGGGGGGGGGGGGGGGGCTATCTGGCACACAGTTCACTATCTTGCACGAGTGAAAATGGTGTAAGCTCTCCAAGCTATAGCGATGCACAAAACAACTGCTCCTGCCTTCATGATCACTGATGTTGTCTGTCCACTGTTATCAGTT
The DNA here is from genome assembly GCA_030674185.1 of Monoplex corrugatus. Lineage (NCBI taxonomy): Eukaryota > Metazoa > Mollusca > Gastropoda > Littorinimorpha > Ranellidae > Monoplex > Monoplex corrugatus. Next base: position 23,158,342 of record CM060313.1, on the reverse strand, counting down.
GAGTAATTTGTCTGGAAAAAAAGCGAACATTAGCACTGCTTTAATGCACAAAGAAAACGGAGGCAGATTTTTTCTTTTTCTAAACTAATGTTAAAGAGAGAATTTCTAAAAGTGGTGTTCATGTGATCATGTATGTGTGTGTGTGTGTGTATGTGTGTGTGTGTGTGTGTGTGTGTGTGTGTGTATGTGTGTTGTGTGTGTGTGTGTGTGTGTGCGTGCCGCGTGCGTGCGTGCGTGCATGTGTGTGTGCAGGCACAAAACTGTATGTATGCACATGATGTGTACCTATGTGAAGAAGTTTGGAAACGGCAGACACTGTTAAGTTGCAAATCAAAATGAACCCCTCTATATCCTTTTAAAAACATTCTGATCTGAGATTTTATAAACAGGAGAGACTTACTGCAACTGATATGAGGTAAATCTGTGTATTAGGGATCAGAGTGATTTTCAGATTTCAGAGGATTAAAAATCACTGACAGCAGATCTATTTCTGGTGCTGGGAAATAAATTATATACATACAGCGGTACTGGTGGTACTGCATGCACATACACACACGCACACACACGCACGCACACACACACACACACACGCACGCACGCACGCACGCACGCACGCACGCACCACCACACACACACACACACACACACACACCGATGCACACTGTTGTCCACATCAAAGGCAGGCTACAGTAGTGTCTGATTTGTTGCTCTCTCCTTCCAAGCCTCTTGCTTTCATTACCCAGGTCCTGGAGTCGCTTCTGTTTAAAAATGCTTGATCACAGCCTTGCCTGTTGCCTCCATCTGAAAAGTCATTTGCCAGGTTTTCCCTGCCAACAACCAGGATCTACAGGCCTTCAGAGAGTCTGAGGACTTTCAATTAGCCTCAGAGCCTTTGCTCTGTCACTACCTTGAAGACGATCTGCTTTAGAAGGTAGATGTCTATCCTCAAAACATGGCCTGTCTATTGCAGCTGAGAAGAAATAATAAGTGCCTCCATTAGTGAAGATGCCTGCTTGTCTTAGAACCACTGTGCCTGGCAGCTGATCTTGAATGGAAATTCCCATGATTCTGAAAGGACTGAAGATGGAATTGATCAAAGAGTCTGACATTTGTTCTGAAGATGGTCCATGCCTCACATCCACATAAAGGAGATGACAGAACCACTGCTCTACAAACACCAATCCACCCTCCATTCCCTCTCCAGAAAAACAAGCGATCTTAGGTCCTGAAGGAAAAAGAGAGCACAACAAAAAGACGACATTCAAGTAAGTAATTACCTCTGGCAGTCCTGACACTTGGCCTTTCAAGAGAGGGGGAGGAACATCAGGTCGAACAGCATCTCGTTTTGATGACAGCAGTCTCCCCTTCATATAATGCTTGCCAGTCTCCACTATCTCCACCTCTACCATCTTGCCCAGCAGATCTTCATCTTTGGGCACCAGCACCTTGATACAAATGAACAAACCAACTAAGCAACTAGTTATGCAGACAGCCACATGCACACATCACAAATATTATATAGATAAGCATGTACACACACAAACATGTGTGTGCATACACACCATCCACATCTACACTAAAACACTAACACAAGAACAATTCACCCATTTGCGGAGGATCCAAAACCATGCTGCTCATCTAGTCAGTCATCCGATGTAAGCCACTGCTAAATGTGCTTTGCTGGATACAAGTTATGTATCAGACTGACAATAGACTGGCAGCTCCAGCCATTTGCTACTTTGACAGCACCCTTTCTTCTGATCTCTCTTGCTGTCTTTCATCATACTAATATGGCCGATTACTACACTTTTCTTCTGATGAACTTCTCTCAATTGCTGTCTGGAATTAAATCCCAAAATTCTGACTCAATGCCAATTTTAAACCAAAAACATGTTATCTTCAGAGAGCTTTTTTCTAACAGCAAAATGTCCTGATAGTTATTCATCTTATTAATATGATGTGTGTAATATTATGTGGTGTGTGTGCACGTGCATGTATATGTGTTCATATGTATATTCTTGTGTGGGCAGTGCGTGCGGTGCGGGGTGCGTGCGTGTGTGTGTGTGTGTTGTGAGTGAGAGAGTGTATACACTGTGCATGTATGTACATATATATATATATATATATTATATTAAATTTTCATCTTTCTCTACATATTTTCTAACGTATGAGTATCTTGGAGTAATGTGTTTCTTCTATCCCAATCGTTGTAAAGTGCTTTGAGCTCACAGTCTTGGGGGAACTGCATTACATACGATTAAACGTTGTATCATCATGGTTGCATGCACTTGCACATTCACATAATCTCATCCGCTACTGCTCATGCGGTGCTGTACACAAAGAGTCATTCACACTTTGCTGAACAAATTGAGACTGAAACCCATCAGTTTATCTAAACCCATGAATTTGCACACACTCTACCAGAGTTGATAAAATCACGACTTCATACAAATCCATGTTCTAAAAATCTTATCAATTTTCATAAGAAGAAAATGCTTAAACCTAAATCAGAATCACACAATGAAAAATAAAAAGTGACATCTCATCACCTCACAAAATGTTACACCTTTCCTTGGAAAAAAAAAAAAAAGGGGGGGGGGGGGGAGGAGGGAGGATAAATAAAGGGCTAGGTGGTAGATAGCAGAGATCAGAAAAAAGAGTCTTAGAATAAAATCTGTACAAAGAAAAGCTTCACTGTTTCCTTTGAGAAAATGTATTGACATAATTTTGTTTATCTTTCTAAAAAATATATCAAAAAGAAAAAGATCTTATTGTACACCAGACAAAACTTGAAAATATAACAACCAACATTTTACTTAGGAAAAACATGTTACATAAACAATTCTCAATTAGTGCATCAGTGTGTAAGTGTGCATACATGCACATATACACAACACATATATGCATGTATGTACACTCACGTGTGCACACACACACATGCGCATGTGCACACACACACATGCGCATGCGCACACACACACACACACACACACACACACACACACACACACACACACAGAATGACATACACATTTACCTGATCATAGCTCTTGTTGTGTGCCACAAAATACTGTTTGTCATGAGAGATTTCCGTCACCAACACCTGCTGCTTGGCACCAAGCTGACACACACATTGATCCAACTCTTACTACTTTACTGTACACTTCAGGAAACTGGGTAACATTAATGCTTGCTCAACAACAACAACAACAACAAACAACAACAACAACAACAACAACGACAAACTCATAATAAACTCAATTCAATAAATCAAGAAATTTGTTTCTATAGCAACAACAAACTCATAATAAATTCAATTCAATAAATCAAGAAATTTGTTTCTTAGAGTTGTTCTTAACTCTCTCACTACGAGCGTCGGGATTTCCCGATCATGTCTCAACAACGCTTGCCTATGAGCGTCAGAGAAATCCAACTTGGGTTTTGAAAATTCGCGGGGCTATCAGTATTTCCGTTAACCAAAACTTACTTTATTTACTTTTCCCTTCCGCTTGTACCGGTGGGCGTCGCGGGGAGATACAGTCGTCTGTCAGCAGCAAGGCGGATGGCCTGGAGAAGGGACATCTCGTGAGCTCTGAGGGTGTCTGCCACGGAGTTGCTCCATTGTCGTCTTGGTCTTCCTCTGGCTCTCCAGCCAGAGTATCTGGTGTTGTATGCCCGAAGAGCTGGATGGTTTAGGGGCATACGTGTGAGGTGTCCGAACCACTTGATCCTCATATTTCGATGTGTTGTAGGATTGGTGTTGCTCCTACCATGTCTCGTATCACCTCATTTCTGATCTTGTCCCGTCTTGTCTTGTTTACTGCTTTCCTCAGGCATTTCATTTCACAGGTGACCAATTTTCTCTCGAGGACTTTAGTTAGGGACCATGTCTGGCACTGGTATGTCAGCGTTGGTAGAAAAATGGCGTTGATGAGTTTTGCCTTAGTGCTGGTGGGAATGCTGGGGTGTTTCAGGAGAGGGGCAAGTTGGTAGCTGACTGCGTTGGCTTTCTGGCATCTGGTCTCGATTTCTCTGTCTAGTTTGCCATTTTCAGTGAAGATGCTGCCCAGGTATTTAAATTCACTGGCTTGCTTCAACTGGGTTCCGTTGATGTTGATGTCCAGTTTGTTTGGTCTCTTACTGACAGTCATGACCTTGGTCTTGCTGACGCTGATCTTCATGCCGTATGTCTCGCAGCTTTCATTGAGCTGGTCTGTGTGCTCCTGTAGCTGTATCTTGTCATTGTTCACCATTGCCTGGTTGTCCGCAAACATGAGTTCATTGAGTGCCTCAGGGTCTGGGTTTGCCTCCTTCGTAATCTGATCCATATAGATCACGAAGAGACGAGGGGAGAGATTACAGCCCTGCCTTATCCCGATGTCACTGGGAACCAGTCAGATGTTCCACTGGCGGTGCGGACTGCACTCCTGCTGTTGGCGTAGATGGCCCGAATGTTGTCTAGCAGCTGGCCCTTGATGTCGTACTACTCGAGGACCTTCCATAGCTTGTCTCTGTTGACTCGATCAAAGGCCTTTTCTTGATCAACGAATACAAGATGGAGATCTCGGTCATATTCGATCACCCTCTCGCACAGTTGTCGGAGTGCGAAGATTGCATCGGTGCACCCTCTTCCTTTTCTGAAGCCAAATTGGGCGTCAATGAGGAGATGTTCTGTTTTCGCTCGAGTGCGTTGCTCCAGGATCTTTGTGTACATTTTCCCTACATGGCTGAGTAGTGATATGCCTCTGTAAGTACTGCAGTCTTTCTTACTGCCCTTCTTCTTCCATATTGGCACCACTATTGCATTTTGCCAGTCTTCTGGTACTTTTCTCTCCTCCCAAGCTTTCTGAAAGATGGTGGTGAGCCACTGAATTCCGGTTTCGCCGTACACATGGATGGCTTCAGTTGTTATGCCGTCGACTCCAGCTGCCTTGCCTTTAGGACTGGTCTTCACTGCTTTTTTTACTTCACTCTCTAGGATGGTAGGTTCTGAGTGGTCTGGGTGGCTGGGGGTGAACCGGGACAGTGTGTCTTGTGCCCGTACTCCTGATGGGTTTAGTAGGTCTTTGAAATAGTTTTCCCATCTCTTCACTATTTTCTCCTCTTCATGCAATGCTTCTCCTTTTGCATCTTTGATGATAGTGGTCGGATCGAAAGGTTCATCTCGCACTCACATCACTTTCACACTCTTGTAAAACTCTCTTGGGGAAGCTTTGCATGTTTCACAGAGTTTTTCACCATACTGGGTCCACGCTTTTCCTTTGCTGTTCTCACAACTTTCTTGCTGTGTCTTCTTGCAAGTCTGTACTTGATGTAGTCCTCTTCATCCTTTGACTTGACCCAGATCTTGTATAGTTTCTTCTTTTCCCTGATAGCCTCCTTAACTTCTTTGTTCCACCAAGCTGTTGCCTTTCTGTTTCTTCCTCCTGTCTTCTTGGTGCCACAGGCTTCTTTCATAGTGTCCAGGAGGACTGTCTTGAAGGTGTCCCAAGCTTCCTCTACGTTTAGTAATGAAGGGTCACTACAGTCCAATTTTTCACTGACGGTGCACCTGATCTGAGTCTGCATCTCTTCGTCTTGAAGCTTGTGCATGTTGAGTCTTTCCGGCTGTTTCTTCTTTTTGGTGAACTTCCTCTTCTTCTGAGTGACCAACGTCGTGATGATTGGCCTGTGGTCTGTGTCCAGGCCTGCGTTGGGAATGGCTCTTGAGTCTCTGATGTTGTTCCGTATTCTAGATCTTGCTAGTGTGAAGTTGATTTGAGATGAGACGTTGATATCGTTCCATTTGTACCAGATGTAGATCTGAGTGGCTCTGTGCTGGAAGAAGGTGTTGGTGATAATAAGATCCTGCTCTGCACACAGTTCCAATACATGGTTGCCGTTGTAGTTGCATGGTGTTCTGTGGTCACTGTGTGGACCAAGGTGTTTTGTCCATGGTGTTCTTCTCTCTCCGACTCTGCCATTGAAATCTCCCATGACGTACAGGTCTTCTTGGTCTGGGATGCTGTTGATGGTGTCCGAGAGCTTTTCAAAGAAGGAGTCCTTATCCTCATCTGAGTAGGAGTCATTACATGGTGCATACACTTGAATGTAGTTGTTGATCTTGTTGTCCTCTCTAATGCCGATCTTCAAGAGTCTCTCTGAAATGAACTCCGTACTCACTAGGTCTTTTGCCTTGTCATGGTGTAGGATGAAACCCACGCCATGTGCTGCTCTCTGTTCCTTGCTTACACCGCTCCAAATGAGAACATAGTTGGCGTCTATTTCCTTTGTTCCTGTTCCTTTCTTTCTGGTGTCTGCAATGCCCAGTATGGAGATCTTGCGCTGGGTCATGAACTCTACTATCTCTGGTTCTTTGTTCGTCAAACCGCAAATGTTCCAGGTCCCAACCTTTTCGTTTTTCTTTAATCGTTGTCCGTTTTCCTCGCTGCGTCGTTTTCCGTTGTAATCAGTCCGTTTGTATCTCCTTGTATTTTCTTGAGCCTCCCAAAGCCCAACCCCTCGTCCTCGTCGTGGGAGGTGGAAACAGGTAATGCTGGCCAACGGGGCACTGGTGAAGCTGCGACTGGCTTAGCAGGACGGCAGTGGATAAACAAATTGCTCAAGAAAATACAAGGTTAACCAAAACTAATGGCCAGAAATAGATTCTTCGGTCACTCTTAGCCTCGTTTCAGGCCATGAGGTCACTGTACTCAGCAGTTGGTGTGCAGAAGTGCAAAGTTCATGACCCACTATCTCTGCAGCAAAGCAGATGACGGAAAAGCAAATGGCTGAACAAAACTCAACTTCTCAGGCTCTTCAAGACAATCTCTTCCTTCATTGCACGTGGAGTGTGTGCACGTCGGATTTTATGAAATTTCATTCCTAATGTGACTGTAGGAACTGATGTATTGACCTGACTGTGTATTTTGTAAGATATTTTTCACATGAAAATGTCTCTAATTTCACTTGTACCATTACTCAGTAACCATGAGGGTTACACAGTCGAAATTTCAGCATCTTGCAGTTAAACTTGTACACCAATCGTTTAATATATGACCTGCCCTAATTCAAAGCTCTCTGTTTTCATTTGTTTGTATGAGAATTTTTCTCATGACCTATACAAATGGTCATATCAGGGGAATGGCAAGGGGCATAATCGTATGTAGCGAGTGAGTTAAAGTTAAATCATTCTAAACACTGCAAACACCATCTTCAGAGCTTATTTAACCTTTTTTTCCTTCATTTGACAATGAAGCAACAGCAAGGATAAATTGTGTAACTGGACATTACACACACACACACTCGCACACACACACACACACACACACACATACACACACACAAACACACAGACACAGAAAAATGGATGAATTAAATCAAATAAGTTATGAATTTAACTTGATAAATATGTGAAATACATTAGAAATAGATTTTTTCAAAAACAATTAAAAACAAAATCTTAACAACTGTAATTCAAAACTTCACATGGAAAATATGTGCATTCCCTTCCCTCCTACTCCCACCCCCCCCCCCCCCCACCCCCCCTTTTTTTTTTTTTTTTTTTGTGCTCTGTCTCATGGTGAAAAACATTTAAATCTGACAATCGTCAAGTTACATGGATTAACATATGGTACTCCATTGCTGTTTTGAGAAAATGCAAATATTTTCAAATGTCTGAGCTGAAGTTTCCTTAGCAACCACACTTTTAAGAACAGATAACAGTACACCTAAACTTTAATACTGCAATTGTATGTTACAAAGTATTAGATAGTTTCTGTATTGTGGGCAATTTATATTTTCGTTCATGTTTGTTATTGTTGCAGCTTGCATTCAGCCTCAAACAAAATCTATTTTCGAAACATGTACTGATCAAAGATCCTGATTATTAGTGCATGTCTATCATGAATACATATGTCTGTGCCTATGTTTTCACAATCGTTAATAATGATCAATATGTTGCAAAAACTAAATATGTTGCTTAAGCTAAATTCTTCCTATTTTTTCAACCTACAAAAGTAGCCATTTCATTTCATCATTTGGTTAAATGTATTTGTTGTTTTACTGATAAAGTAATGTAACTTGATTTACAGACCAAATAGAAGAGTGATTTATGAATCATTTTCAATCAAAACCCCCCAAATCAATAAAATCTCACACCCCCACCAATTTTGACCACAAGCGTTAAACAGCACCAAGAAATGTATGATTCATTCCATGCTTGAGGGTCAAAAATACAAGCTAAGTCAATCCTTTATATGGAACACATCATACAAAATACAACATACCTTGTGGGAATATGGATGATAGGACTGGAAGAGTTCTGAAATCCGCTTTGTGCGTTGCTTCACCTGGTAAGACAATATGAGAATACTGTATAAGATTAATCAAATCCTTGTTATTATTGTTGGTATTATTATCATTATCATCATTATTGCTGCTGCTGTCATTGCGGTTAATACAATTCTGTGTCTCATGTTTTTAGGTTTTAGTTATATGTACTTTTCCTTACTGATACACATGTCTCAAGAGCACTGTTCCTTCTATCAAGTGATAGTATATCAAATCTCTATGTCAGTATACTTTTATTATTATTGTTATTGTTGTTGTTGTTGTTGTTGTTATCATTATTATTACTATTACTATTACTATTGCTATTATTATTACTATAATAATAATAATAATAATAATAATTGTTATTATTATTATTATCATTATTATTACTTATCATCATCATAGTTGTCATTGTTGTTGTTATTATTATTGTTATTATTATCATCATCATTATTATTATCATCATCATCATGATTAAATCTTTAGGCTCTTTACAGAGAACTGTGCAGCAGCAGTAAAATCAAAACCAACCAAACAAAATACCCAAAAACAAATAAGGAGAGAGGGAGTTATGGAGAGAAAGAAAGAGGGGAACAGAGACAGACAGACAGGCAGGCAGACAGAGAGAGGCAGAGAGAGACAGACACAGAGAGACAGAGAGAGGCAGAGAGAGAGAGAGAGAGAGAGGAAGACAGGGGACACTGACTAGGGGTGACAGAGATTGGGAAAGGATATGGAGGACATAAGTTATGCGTGTGGAAGACACTTAAAAGGGTCTGAGCTGAACTTTCAGAGCAGAAAATTGACAAGCCGTTTTTAAAATGTGTGGCCACATTAAAGTAAATATTTCATTCCTCTCTATGACATGTAACTTATTAGAGCATGAAAGAGTTTGCATGACTTTCCATCAAACATTTCATACATTTCTCATGATTTATAAGCACTCGTTCTAGTACACACTTATACAACCTGTTTTCTCTTTTTTTCACACATTTTCTCCCATTTCAAATTCATCCAAGATTACATTAAAAGTCAGAATGTCCCAAACCAAAATTATGGTCCCATCTCTGTTTTGGAACCACAAGAGCTATCTAGTCTGTGTTTTGGTAGTTTGGGGTTCCTCTTTTCTGTCACCCTCTCATTTCCTCTTAAACTCACTCGCAATGTACAATTATGCCCCTTGCCATTCCCCTGATACGCACCATTTGTATAGGTTATGAGAAAAATTCTCACACAAACAAATGAAAACAGAGAGCTTTGAAATTTGGCAGGTCATATATTAAAAGATTGGTGTACAACATGCTGAAATTTCAACTGTCTAACCCTCATGGTTGTTGAGTAATGGTACAAATAAAATTAGAGAAATTTTCAAGTGAAAAATGTCTTACAAAATACACAGTCAGGTCAATACATCAGTTCCTACAGTCACATTTTGAATGAAATTTCATAAAATCCAACTTGCACACACTCCGAGCGCACTCAAGGAAGAAATCATCTTGAAGAGAGCTGAGATGTTGAGTATTGTTCAGCCATTTGCTTTTCCATCATCTGCTTTGCTGCAGAACTAGTGGGTCGTGAACTTTGTACCATCTACACACCAACTGCTGAGTACAGTGACCTGATGGCCTGAAACGAGGCTAAGAGAGACCGAAGAATCTATTTCTGGCCATTCGTTTCAGTTAATGGAAATACTGAAAGCCAAGCAAATTTTCAAAATCCAAGTTGGATTTCGCTGACGCTTGTACACAAGCATTGTTGAGACATGATCGGGAAATCCTGACGCTCGTAGCGAGAGAGTTAAGACTCCTTATTTCTACCTTCCAGATCATTCACCTGCACTTTGTCAAAATTCTCTCTTGAGCTCCCCACAGATGGAGTATGACTGCCTTTATGGTATAATAAAGAATGATCATACCCACAAAAATCTGCTCCCTCTGCTAGGAAGGTAAATTTGTATGAATTTGTATGCTCAGACAGGGTGTGCTCAAGAGTAGAAGAACAGCTATGTTTATGAAAATAAACTGCCTGACACTGAATCCAATCCATGTAAACTTGTCAACTCTTTCGCTATTTCTACATCATCTCCCTCCCCCACTGACATGCACACACCAAGTTTCAGTTTTCTTAAGAAGGACTTGCAGCACTCAGATGATTCCATAACCTCTAACACCACAACTGCCATATAATGGGCAGAATCAATCATGGCATAGGCCATAATCAAATTCAGTTTCTCAAGATGACGTTTCCACACTCAGGTGCCACGTGATGGAGAGAAGATCCAGCATGGTCAAGGCACAAGCCTTAAGCATGCACATAAACCCATGAGTAGGCTATACGCCGTAACTGAAGCATAATAACTCTGTTCATTTCATGAGGTCCTGTGATTCTACATCACTGACCTAATCTGTGTTGTTTTTTGTTTGCGGATCGCTTTCTTTCTTCCTTTCTTTTTTCTTTCTCTTTCACAACAAATTCATTGTATGGAGTCTGGAATTGATTTTTTTTGTTCTGATTGTGTCTGCAAGTTATCGCTGTATCTACAAAAGTGGATACATCCACAGAATGCTCTCTGGGAAATGTTCTTTTTTGCCTTGGGTTCTTTTATATGAGTGTGTTCTGCACAAGGGACCCTGGTTTATTATCATGTTAAAAAAAAAATGAAGAAAATACACACACAAAAACAACCACCTCCACCAAAAAAACCCCAATCAACAAATCATAATGAAGAAAATACACACAAAAACAACCACCTCCACCAAAAAAAACCCAATCAACAAATCATAATGAAGAAAATACACACACAAAAACAACCACCTCCACCAAAAAAACCCAATTAACAAATCATAATGAAGAAAATACACACACAAAAACAACCACCTCCACCAAAAAAAACCCAATCAACAAATCATAATGAAGAAAATACACACAAAAACAACCACCTCCACCAAAAAAAAACCCCAATCAACAACTCAACCGATCAACCAAGCAAACCAACAACAATAAAACAACAACAACAACAAAAGACTGATAGAAAACCCATCAGCATACTTTGAAGTTTAAGAGATTTTCTAGGAAACTGGACTATGGGTTATAAAAACAAAACATGAGGAAAGTATGAATACGTACCAAACACTTGTGAAATTTACTGGAAGAGATTAATAACATCTAACCTGAGGTGGGGGTATTCGCAGCATTTTGGCAGCGGGTGTGCCTGGACGGGGGAAGAACTGGTTGATGAAAAGGCTGGGAAACTTGTACTGTCGCACTAGATCCAGAGTTTCTTCAAAGTCCTAAAAACAAGCCAATGACAGATGATACCATGAAACTGTAAAAGAGAGTGGGAGATGAATAAAATTAAAAGAATGAGACAGAGAGAGATAGTGGATCTATGAGCATAATGGCTCAAACATTTACTTATGTGTCAATGCGTGTGCACACACACATACAAGCGTAAGTGTGTGTTCGCGCACATACACACACACACATACATACACACACACAAACGCACTCTCTCTCTCTTTCTCTCTCTCTCTCTAACTGAAACGAGACAAATTGCAAGAAACAACAGGTTTAGTAAGCAATTGTCATTTTTGTTCACATTATCAAAATGGTTTGCACTGTATACATAAACATATCATATTATAAACACGTCATGCTACACAACTAGACTGGGAGATATACTGGGATGCTATGGGATAATATCTCCAGTATAAACACGTCATGCTACACAACTAGACTGGGAGATATACTGGGATACTATGGGATAATATCTCCAGCATAAACACATCATGCTACACATACACTGGGAGATATACTGGGATACTATGGGATAATATCTCCAGTATAAACACATCATGCTAAATAGATAGACTGGGAGATATACTGGGATACTATGGGATAATATATCCAGTATAAACACATCATGCTACACATAGACTGGGAGATATACTGGGATACTATGGGATAATATATCCAGTATAAACACATCATGCTACACATATAGACTGGGAGATATACCGGGATAATACGTCCAGTATAAACATATCATGCTACACAGATAGACTGGGAGATATACTGGGATACTATGGGATAATATATCCAGTATAAACACATCATGCTACACATATAGACTGGGAGATATACCGGGATAATACGTCCAGTATAAACATATCATGCTACACACATAGACTGGGAGATATACTGGGATACTATGGGATAATATATCCAGTATAAACACATCATGCTACACATAGACTGGGAGATATACTGGGATACTATGGGATAATATATCCAGTATAAACACATCATGCTACACACATAGACTGGGAGATATACCGGGATAATATGTCCAGTATAAACATATCATGCTACACAGATAGACTGGGAGATATACTGGGATACTATGTCCAGTACTTACTCATCCTAAATTTATCCACCGGTATAGTATGGGGTGATACATTCAGTAGTGTGTTCATCCTCAAAATAGTTTTTACCATTTACACTGAAGTTTTCATTCAGTTTTTAAGATATGTTACTTTGTTTTTACTGATGAAGCAGAAACTATGGCTCTTTATCTGAAAGGGCACTCTAAGTCAACAGGGCTATAAGCAACATAAACTTACTGTTTCTGTCTCTGTTGGAAACCCACAGATGATATCTGTTGCTATGGTCACATCAGGCACTCTGAACAGAGAGAGAGAAAAAAAAGCACGTGAAAGATATACAAACTATTGGATTAGACAACCATATGTATGAGAAACAAAAATGCTGAATACATCTACACAATATATCTATAATCTGATATCACATGTAAATTAAAATTTAAACATATGTTTATGGATGAGTTTATAAGTGCATTACATCCTATTTAATATATTCATATATTATATGTTCACGTTAATGTAAAAAAAATGAAGTACAGAATGCACTCTGTGTGGTGCATATTTAAAAATTAATAATAATAATAATAATAATATATTTTATTTATATAGCGCAAAATCTTGACAAAATCAAATCTAAGCGCTGAGCGTATACATGCATACATACCTACATACATATGAGCGCATACATGCATACATACATGCTTACATACTTACATACATAAATCTAAGCTGAGCATATACATGCACACATACATACATACATAAATCTAAGCGTATACATACATACATACATACATACATACGTACGCACATGCATACATAATAATTACAATATTTATATAGCGCAAATCTCGACAAAATCAAATCCAAGCGCCGAAAAGACACACACGCACACACGCACGCACGCACACACACACACACACACACACACACACACACACACACATGCATGGCCACAAATGGGGAGAAAAGAATAAAAGCAATAAAAGCAAGAATAAAACCAATGGAAAACCACAGAGAGCACATCATATACAATTATATATTAAAACAAAGTGATTCCCCTCCGAGCGGAGACAGGCTGCAGAGGGGGATTGAGTGAGGTTAGGATTTTATGCAGAGGAGAAAAGGTGAGTTTTGAGAGCGGACTTGAAGGAGGCAAAAGTAGGTTGCTGACGGACTGAGAGAGGAAGCGAAAAGTCAGAGGATCGGAGGCAGAGCGGAGGGTACGTGAGGGAACATAGATCTCAAGTAGGCTTGACAGGTAATCGGGGGCTGCGTTATTGAGGCTTTTGTAGCACATGGTGTCTAGTTTGTACTGTATGCGCTTTGATACAGGGAGCCAGTGAAGTTGTGCCAGGAGAGGAGATATGTGGTCAGCTTTTTTCTTTTTGAGTACAAGGCGTACAGCATTGTTTTGAATGCGCTGTAGGATGTGAATGGTGGAGGCAGGAAGACCAGACAGGAGTGAATTGCAATAGTCAATGCGAGACATTATGAAGGAGAGAATGAGTTTTGCAGTTGTTTCGACAGAGAGATACTTCCTGATCAGACTTAAAAAACAAACAAACAAACAAACAAAAAACCCACACACGCACACAAAACCTAACACCATATAAATCAAACACATATGTCTGAATTACATGTCAGATACAGCAATGCTGAACACTCTCTGAAAATCATGAATTCCTAACAAGCCAGCTGGATTCAAATGCTACACATCTAAACAGACAATCAGATAAATGCATGCACTCTATGAATGTCAGTTTTTGTTGTTGTTGTTTTTGTTTTTTTGTGGTCATAACCCTGAGATTGAATGGGAAAGATGTGGTAACACTGAAGGGTTGTATGGGAGAGAGTGTAGAAATTTCTTTTCTCAGGACCAGCATAATGAGGACTGTGCCCACCTTTCTCTTGCTGCTTTATCTATCCTAACCTTAAACACCGTCATGAATCCATTCACAGCTGGGTGAACTGAAGGCCGCATACACAAAGATTTATCCAGCTTGACTCACCAATCAGGCCTATGTTACTAACTGCTTAGTATAACATATGCAGACGTAGTAATGATTACTATGCATACACAAAGATTTTATCCAGCTTGACTCACCACACAGGCCTATGTTACTAACTGCTTAGTCTAATCTAAGCAGAAGTAGTTATGGCTACTTTCAGCTGACTTCACCAAAGAATTATAATCTTCTGTGAATAACACCAACATCTTCAAGTAACATAACTACAAACTGGACACTGGTGCTGTAAAAAAACAAAGCTGCAAAATCAGCCACTGAAAAGTAATCCTAGTTACTGTCAAAAATTTTTTCTCCATGGCAGAGAAGGTTCTTACTTTTCATAACTAAGGAAATGTACAATAGTATTTCAGTTAACATACCATTCCTCTGAAATAAAACACAATATGTATCATAACACTGAACAGTAATCACTAAAGTTCTCAAACAAACAGTTTTGGTATATTGTCAATACTGTCGAAAAAAAAAAACATAAGCATTTCCCCCCACCTGTATCAACCATCACAATTCCCCATAGTCACAAATTTATACGATACATACTGCTACCTTTCTTACCTGGCTTTGAGATAGTCAACTACATGTTTAAAATCTGCACAGCAGTACTCCCTGCGCATGTCCATCAGTACACTGTCAGAGGCGGACTGCACAGGAACGTGAAGAAAGGAGTAGACCCGAGGGTGGTTCAGTATTTTAGCCATCTCCTGTTTCCACAAAACCAGATGTACATAAATCTGACTGTTTCATTTACTTAATGAAACACACAGACAGACACACATGCATGCACGCACACATGATGCACACACACAGATACACACACACACAAACAAAATGCGAGCAAGTACACACACACACACACACACACACACACACACACACACACACAATGTAAACAAGCACACACATACATACAACATTAAAACACATACATAATGCAATAAATAACAAAACTAACAACCACTTTTCATGCTTATGATACATGTATCGACCTCATCCTACTAAAACTAACCATTCAACAACACATTTCCTAAAGCTGCTTTTACCAACCATGTACTTCTTCTGTAACCTCTTCAGTGCTCAACACACCACTCTACCTAACCTCACTGGGAAATATTGGTGTAGCTCGTGGATTATTTTGTGGTGTCAATACTACTGCTATTATTAGAATCAGCTCATAACATTGCTGTCTACTTAAAAAAAGAATTAATCCAGGAAAAGTCCATTTGACAGAGAAACATCTAACAGCTGTTTCAAACCAAAAGAAATGTTAAAACAGCACTTGAAACAACAACTAATGAGCATGAAAACTGTCTCTGGCAACATACTTATTAAGTTTATGTAACCAATGTGAAATCTACAACAGGTTATTGTTGTTTTCTTTCCGTTAAACTTTTCACTAAAAAAGGTCTGTGTGAATGATTCTGCCCCCATAAAGATTGAACACTTTCTAGACACTAACCTAGGAATATCATAATGAAAAAATAAGGGGGAGGGGGATTAGGGAATTAACACCATTAGGTTATGGGTGAGTTGCCACAAAATGTCCCTATTACCTTACAGTCAAGACTATTACGGTCCAAAAGAGTGATAATTTAGTTTTAAGTCACTTAAAACATCTGAGATGGAATTTGCTGATGTCTTAATTCATGCTGCCACAGCCAGTATCTTTTTGATTATAAATGACAACACCGCCTTTATTTCATAATGAAAATGTGAGTAACAACAACAAAAATTTGTTGAGTTTAACTTTCCTTTAAATTCGACTCTGAAAGCTTTACAATATCATGAAATCATACATGTCAATTGTACACTGACCTGTAATTCCAATTATTTTCACTGCTTTACAAGAAAAACAGTGAACAAACAAAACACTAAGCAAAATCAGAAAACTGCTACAAAAAATATTTACAACTTTTCTGCACAGCACACAAACTTATGCTGTCACAACATGATTGCCCCTGAGGCCATGACAGGACAGGCCAGGAAGAATACCATCGACTTAATATTACACAGAACATCCATAGACTGTGTTTGACTTTACAGAGTCTGTGGCCATGGCAGAATAGGACAGAAAGTGTAAATAATATAACAAAGAACAGCATTTTTGTCTTTGCTATGGTTTTTGCTATGCTGTTATGGTATGCAAGGTATGCTACTATGGTGTAATTCAAATAAGCAGCTGACATGTATGCGAAACAGATAAAGAAAACATACATGTGGAAAACAGAAAGGTAAAAATAAAAACCATCAAGCAATGCAGAATGCATGACCAATGACCTGCATGTGAAAAAATTTAAAATCCAAAACACAAAGGCACAGAGGCCTAAAATTGCGCTTAACCCTTTCTTTCCCTCATCCATCCATCAGCCTAATGCAGAAACCTGTGGATTGGGTGAGGCAGTGAAAGTTAAGTTGTAAAAGATCAGAACACTTACTTGACCATAAATAAAACCATGCCCACCTCTAAGTGCTCCAGGATGTATGGTGGGTTGGTCATACCAAGCCGCATGCGAGCGCCTTGTGGAATAACTTCCACCAGTTGCCATAGCAATTCAGGAAGTGTGACGCCTATGTCATGGCCGTATGCACCCAGGTCTTCTGAAGTCAGCCAGATCTCAACCACCCCCTCTGAAATATATACACGCATGAAAACAGAAAAGATTCAGGACAAAGAAATGAATCAAAATGAGAGCCACATCAAGATTCAGGACAAAGAAATTAATCAAACAGAGAGCCACATCAAGATTCAGGACAAAGAAATGAATCAAAAAGAGAGCCACATCAAGATTCAGGACAAAGAAATGAATCAAAAAGAGAGCCACATCAAGATTCAGGACAAAGAAATTAATCAACAGAGAGCCACATCAAGATTCAGGACAAAGAAATTATCAAAAAGAGAGCCACGTCAGGATTCAGGACAAAGAAATGAATCAAAAAGAGAGCCACATCAAGATTCAGGACAAAGAAATGAATCAAACAGAGAGCCACATCAAGATTCAGGACAAAGAAATGAATCAAACAGAGAGCCACATCAAGATTCAGGACAAAGAAATGAATCAAACAGAGAGCCACATCAAGATTCAGGACAAAGAAATGAACCAAAACAGAGAGCCACATCAAGATTCAGGACAAAGAAATGAATCAAACAGAGAGCCATATCAAGATTCAGGACAAAGAAATGAATCAAACAGAGAGCCACATCAAGATTCAGGACAAAGAAATGAACCAAACAGAGAGCCACATCAAGATTCAGGACAAAGAAATGAATCAAACAGAGAGCTACATCAAGATTCAGGACAAAGAAATGAACCAAAAAGAGAGCCACATCTGATAATTATCAAACGACAATCAATGATTAACTGAACAACTTCTCTAAAAAATGAGACATGTATTAATACTAGAAGTGCATGGGTGCCATTTCAGCAGTGCTACTTTGATAAATCTATTGACCAATGAAGTCTATGCATTCCTCACTTCAGTCTGTTCAGCAAATATAAAGACAGGTTATGATAAAACAGCATCACTGTCAATATGGAAGTTATGAAAATGAGAGATTTATGCTTGGTATCTACAGAAGACAGGGGCTGTAGAATGCGAACTCCATCGCACAATCAGTTTGATGAGTCATGTAACAAAAATCCTATTAAGAATAATCATGATGAGGACAAGGAATAGAATCAAAAGAGAAACAGCAGAAGAACAATGTGGATTCGTGGAAAGGAAAGGAACTATTAATGCCATATACATCCTAAAAACTATCATAGAGAGGTCAATCGAGATGAATAAGGATTTATAAAATTATATTTATGCTTTGTTGATTATACCAAGGCTTTCCATCGGGTAAGACATGAAGAATAGATCAACCAACTAGAAAGACTCAATATTGATGGAAAAGATCTACAATAATCAGAAATATGTATTGGGAACAAACAGCTGCAATGAGAATAGAAAACGATACAAGCTCTTTCCAAAACATCACAAGAGGAGTCAGGCAAGGTTGTGTTTTGTCATCAGATCTGTTTTCACTTTACAGTGAAAACATCATGAGAAACCTAGAGGACAACCCTTGATTAAAGGTTGGAGGAAAAATGATAAACAACATTCGATATGCAGATGACACTGTGCTAATTGCAGAAAATCAAAGGGACCTACAAAACCTTGTGAATATACTAGAAATAGAAAGCAAAGGTAAGGGGTTGGAACTAACAAGCAGGAAGACTGAAGTCATGGTGATCAGTAAAAAACATGAAATCCCCTCATGCAAAATAACAGCAAATGGCACAACCTTGAGATTGGTTGATAAGTTTAAATACCTAGGAATGATATAGCCAGCAGAATTGGCCAAGCCAAAACAGCATTCAGAAGATGAAAAGCATTCTTACCAACAAATGCCTATCAATTAACATCAGGAAGAGAGTTCTTGAATGTTATATAGAACCAACACTGATATACGGTTGTGAGGCATGGACAGTCAACAAGCAAAGCCAGAACAAGATTGAGGCAGCCGAGATGTGGTTTCTAAGAAGAATGTTGAGAGTTCCATGGACAGCAAAGAAAACAAACGAGACAGTCTTGATGGAGGCAGACACAAGAAGATCATTCATAAGGAAGATTAGGAAAAGACAGGCAACATATATGAGGAAAGAGGAATTGGAGCACCTGGTCACAACGGGAAAGCTGGAGGGAAAGAGAGCACCAGGTAGACCCAGGGAGAAGATATTGGATGGACTTGCAGAGTGGCTGAAGACAAAGAAGGTGGAAGAGGTGCTAGAGGCAACAAGAGATAGAAACAGATGGAAGGCCATGATTGCCAACGCCATGTGGCAAAGCACCTGATGATGATGATGATGATGATGATGATGATGTACTGTAAATTTAAAATAAAATCATACAAAAATTCCAAAGACTTAGATATGCAGGTTAATTAATATAATCTTACAACAATGTTCTTGTCAACTTACTGTGAGTCGTTAATCAAAAGATTCTAACTATCAGTATCCTTACTAATGGTTACAAAGGTCACTGAACACAGCTAATCCATCTCTTGTGATTAAACAACAACAGCAGCACCTCACTGCCTCGTACAATGTGTCCCAAACTTTTCCTCTATTACATCATGGTCACTATCAATATTTTACATGCTACACAACAGCAGCTAACTGCATGAATAAGGTATGTCTTAATAACTGAAACAAAAAATGTTGTCATCCTCCGAGTGCATGAATAAGATGTCTTAGTAACTGAAACAAAAAATGTTGTCATCCTCTGATTCTAAAACTGGACAGTCTTGTTAACTCCATATCTTTTATACTTTGGATCAACACCTAAAGGACATTGCACCACAACTTTAAGCCTGCCTTGTTATGTTAATCAAAATAAACGTTCAGGCTGGATTTGGCACCACATTTCAAGCACTGTGTTCGTAAGCTTTGCACCAACATGGAGTGTAAGTCTACCATTTTCAAAAGAGACACAATAGTCATCTAATGAACAGTGCTGTTAGGGTAATCACCCTCATATTTTTCTTCAGGTGACCATATCACTTGTAGTGGGATGCTGATGTAAAAAATGAATCAATCCACTGTTTCTGGTTATAAACAAAGTAAAAGCAAACAGTCAGACAAACAGTTAAGCAATCTCCATTTAAGTGAATGAATGAATGAAAATTTATATCGCGCAACAAAAATCTCCATGCTATAAAAGCATGCTCGCGGCGCACGGTGGGGGGGAGGGGGGGGGCACAAAAACAATTCCACACAGCCTTTGCACCAACATTCATAAAGGCATTCAAGGTATTCACATTCAAATAAGCAATCCCATACAACATTAGAAAAAGTGTGTCTTGAGACTAGATTTAAAGGATGAATGAGTCTTTTTCTCCCTGATGCTCATGGGAAGCATGTTCCACTTGGTAGGGGCAAGGTATTTAAATTCTCGCTGACCATATCTTTTGGTTTTAACATCCCTTGTCCCAGGAACATGAAGAAGAGACTTGGAAGCAGATCTCAGACTGCGAACAGGTTTATATTCAGAAAGAAGATCTTTAAGATAAGAAGGACTACTAGAGTTGAGTGCACGGTAGGTGATAGTTAGTAGTTTGTGATTGATGCGTTGTTGAACTGGGAGCCAGTGCAGATTCCGTAAGATGGGAGTTATGTGTTCAGTCTTCCTGCATCTAGAGATTACTCTGGCAGCTGCGTTTTGTACAGCCTGCAGACGCTGTATTTTCACCTGAGGGAGACCAGCAAGTAGACTATTACAGTAGTCTAATTTTGAGAGTACTAGTGTGACAGCAACAGTCTTAGCAGCTTGAATAGTCAAGTACTGGCGGGCTTTACCAAGAGATCGGATATGGCAGTAGCAAGTTCTGATGATTGAATTGATCTGATCACGCATCGAGAGATTAGCATCCAGAAACACTCCTAGTGTTTTTACTTTCTTCGAGAAAGGGATGTCTGCACTACAGACCGAAAGTGAAGAAAAAGGGACAATTTCTCTTTTAGGAGCAGTTCCGACCAGCAGAACTTCAGTTTTCTCTTCATTCAACTTCAACCGGTTTGCAGACATCCAATGTTTTATTTCCAGACAGCACAATTCAACATTTTTCTTTGATTCAAGAGCGAGAGTATTGTCGGAGGGAAGGCGGGAATAGAGTTGGGAATCATCCGCAAAGAAATGAAAGTCAACATTGAACTGTTCAATCAGAGAAGCCAGGGGTCTTGTGTATAGAGAGAAGAGAAGAGGTCCGAGGACCGATCCTTGCGGAACGCCTGTAAGAAGAGGTGTTTCTTTCGAATATGAAGACCGGACAAGAACTTTTTGAGATCTCTCAGAAAGATATGAAGTGAACCATAACAAGACAGTTTTGTTCAGGCCGATTTCAGTGTGAAGACGCTGCAAGAGAAGGGTGTGATCCATGGTATCAAAAGCAGCGCTCAAGTCTAGCAGAACAAGAATGGCATTGTCACCGTGGTCAAGAAAAGAAAGGAGGTCATTTAATATGCGGAGAAGTGCAGTTTCAGTACTATGTCCACATTTGTACGCTGACTGGAACCTCACTTCGAGATTGTGTGAGACAAGATGTGTTGTCAACTGATCCACAACGGCTCTCTCTATAAGTTTTGAAAGAAATGGCAAGTTCGAAACTGGACGGTAATTATTTAGGATCTCAGGGTCTAAACCAGGCTTTTTGAGTAGTGGTTTGACAATAGCTTGCTTAAGAGGTTTGGGTACGGTTCCCGACTGAAGGCTGAGATTTATGATTTCCTGAATTACAGGAAGCAGAATGTCCGAAAATTCTAGAAGGAGTGTTGTCGGAATTGGATCTACAGCTGCAGTGGTTGGTTTGGACTTATACAACAGTTTCTGGATGGCTTCAAGTGAGATGGGCTCAAAATCAGACATTGCATCAGGACCACAAGCAGAGGATGCAGCAGTTAGATTGTGATGAATTTGTGGGAAAGTCTGCATGATTTTCTGAATCTTGTCAAAAAAGAACTGAGAGAATGCGTTTGCAGCTTCTTCAGAAGGTAGATCAGGAAAAGTGGTCGACTTATCAGTATTATTTAAAACAGAATTTAATACTTGAAACATTTTCCTTGGGTCAGATGATGCGTTACCGAGCTGGTTGTGAAAATGAGCTGCTTTAGCGTTTTTGATTTCTTGAGTAAGCGCATTCCTTGTCTGTTTATAGATATCTCTATGAATCACTAGTCCTGTTTTGCGCATCTTTCGTTCAGCCTTACGTTTAGCCTGCTTAGCTGAAAGAATCACATCATTCAACCAAGGGGATGAGGGACGATGCGGGACAGTCTTTTCTTTCTCTGGAGCATGTTTGTCTAACAGATTAGACAGAACTGTGCTGTAGCTATGTACTAGCTCATCAACATTATGATGAGTGTCAGAAAGAAGGAGGGAATGAGACAAATCATCTCTAAACAGTGTTCTATCAATGCCCTTAACATTTCTACAGTGAATAGTTTGGCGTGGGACTCTTGGTCTCGAAAAATCTGTTTCCAGTTTAAGGAGAAAATGATCAGACAAATGGACATCTTCGACAACAATGGAAGTTACAAAGCTATCATTTCTAACCATGACAACATCCAAGGTATGGCTCTTAGTATGGGTGGGTACATTAACAAGTTGGATGAACCCAAGAGATGTAAACAAATCCACAAAACGTTTTGTGTCACTGTTATCAGGCTTATCTAGATGGAAATTCAAGTCACCGACAATCACAACATTCTCTGCAGGTAGACCAGCAACAGTCAAGAAGGTCTCAAACTCCGTGAGAAAGTCAGATACAGTACAGCCATTTTTACTAGAGGAGGGAGGGCGGTAAATACAAACAAGTCGTACTGACTTCTTGCCCCTCGAAATACACACCTCAATGTTATCAAAGGTAATAAAAGAACGTCGCTTACACTCACGAATCGTTAAGTAATTACGGTACAGGATGGCTACACCACCACCTCTGCCACTCGTACGCGGACTGTGGACACAGGCATATTCAGGAGGTGTCATTTCACTGATTGTAACTTCATCACCACACTCACGCAACCAGGATTCACACACACACAGAACATCCAGATCACTCTCAACGACCAGGTCACAGATTTCCAACACTTTGTTCACCACTGAGCGAGCATTAAGCACACCCATCACCACTTGCGTTGGCTTCTTATTCACAATAATACAGCTGTCCGTCGAAGAAGAAAGCCGGATGGGCCGGACGGGTGAAGGCTGGAACGGAGACGGAGGGACGAAGGCAGGGATGCAGTCACCAGCAGGACGAACAGTAGAAGAAGACTGAAGACCCAGATCGCCATGTTGACCGGGAGAGGCAGAGAGAAGACCAGAGTCACTGGGTTGACAGGAGGCAGTGACAGGACCCAAGTCGACAGATTGACAAGGGGAGGCAGGGAAAGAACCAGAGCCACCAGGTTGACAAGAGGTGGAGACAGGACTCAAGTCGCCAGATTGACCAGGGGAGAAGGAGAGAGGACCAGAGCCATTAGGTTGACAGGGGGTAGAGACAGGACCCAAGTCGCCAGGTTGACCAGGGGAGAAGGAGAGAGGATTGGAATCGCCAAATTGTCTCTTTCGTCCTCCTCTCTTGGATCGGCGTGGCTTCTTCCGCAGGTTGCTGGCAATGCCAAGTTCCTTCACACGCGCGATCACTTGGGGGGAGAGGGGAAGAGTGGTGGTAGTGTTCACAGACAAAAGTTCATGCCTCGAGTAGCGCGGTCGAATTACAGGATCACAACAATCCCGTGCACAGCACACTTCAGTTTCACTTTCGTGGCACCGAACGGCCCGTTCACATCGGCCTACGTGGGAAGGTTGTCGGCAGTTTTCACAGCAGCACGCGCAGCTTTCAAATAATGGCGGGGGCAAAAAGCGTAACACTGATAGCAGAGTCAAGACTTGCAGAAAGAGAACAACTCCCACGACTCGGACGTTCAGGGGCAAACCCAGACAAAAATGGTACCAACGGGACGGCCACATTCTTACGAGCAACACTATCACGGATTTAAGTCAATCAACCACGGGTTAATCACTCAATTAACAAAAACAAACAGGAGCTCGCGCAACAACGCCTATTCGGCGCGTGAACACAGCTCAAGAGTGGAGTTGCAAGACAATGGCACGTAACATGTTTTTAACCCCTTCCCTGCTAATGCTTTCGACTATAGCGTATACTGAGAAAATTCTCAGAAAAACTGAAAGATCACACATATGGCTATGTTCACTCATAATAAGAAGAGTGGCAGAATGGTCAAGACTTTTTTTTTGCTTTGCTAGTATGATTTACAATGTAGGATGCTGGTGGACAGGGTGTGGGAGTCAAAGGGTTAAAAGTACTGACTTACCAGCAAAAGACTGCCTAGCTCTCTCCACAATCTCTTCAGGTGGATAGCTGCCAAGGTCTCCTCTGGCATGTTTGGTTTTGCAGTAAGTACACTGATTGAGGCACCTACAGACAAATATTCCAAGTAAATAGAAACAATAATGTACAGCAAAATGGATACTTTATAGAATGGTTATTTTCATATCATGAAGAAAACATGTGATACAAAAATACTGATATTTATTCTATTCGCAGAAAACCTAAATGATCTCCTCATCAATAAATGTTAGAAGAACATTCATATTACATATACCTTAATGCTTTCACCACAGTCCCTCCAGACATATTGCAGTGCAATACATTGGCCTTAAAAAGCTAGTACACTGCTGCACACTGTTTATGCAAGCAAAACATGGGGTAGCCTGGGCATTGTAATTGTTGTTTAAAGTCCAGCTGACTGAGTAGAGCCATATCAGGGCTATAACAGTTTCAAAGCATACACACAGCTACATTTAAAACTACATAACTATGAAAACTTCCCAAAATCTTGCTCATGTCTTAAACAGATATAAGCAACATGAAAATTTACATCACCCAAATGGACTACAGGTGCCTACAGGTGTCCCATCTGTTACTGATGTAAGACGACTACAGCTGTACATTTCTATGGTCGAAAGGCTTAACCAATGGAAATACAAATTATGGGGTGGGGTGGAATGGGGTGGGGAATGGGTGGTGGTGGTGGTGGGATGCACCTCAGAAACAATCAGAAACAAGATTAACATACCCGGTGTTGATAGCAATGATTTCTATCAGAGGATTTTTGCGTATTTTTGGTAAACTGAGTGCCGCGCCACCAGACTTCTTGCCTGACTGTTTCTTCTGACCAAAAAGCCTCACTGTGTGACCTGCAGCAAAACAAGTCACCACACTGTGCATGCTTCATATAAATCCTGAATTTGCCTCCTTTTCCACTGTCTGACACATCTCTATTTTTCATAGAAACACACACACACACACACACACACACACTCACACACACACAAACGTACATGTCTCTATTTCTCTCAGAAACATACACACGCACACATATATACACACACATGCACACACACACACATACACACACACACAACACACACAAATACACACTTACATACACACATACACCAAAATGTCAAAACTTGTGAATAATACATAAATGTTGTAGATGCAATGTTAGGTTGATAACTGACAATCATTTTCTTTTGGGTCTTCTACCAAGCCCTGAACACAGTATCAATATCATAAGACCCAAAATGGGCACATTAATTGTAATTCATAAAGCAGCCTCCAAACACACTTCATTTCACAGGTACAAAACTGAAATTATCAACAATGCCAATAACAAAAAATCAGTCACTTCAATGCTGACATTTTTAACAAGGCCAATAACACACAAGAATCAGTTGGTTCAATTGATGATCATCATTTACCTTTCAAGGTCTCCTCTACCACCTCCACAACGCGATCAATTTGCTGCACACCCACAACACTCAGACCCTGCCCATACAAAATAAATATACAGTCACTATTTTACTGTCTTGTACAATAACAAAATAAAGTCAAATGTCAAAGAAAATGTACTGGTTCACATCCTTCAGTAAAATTATATGATCTATGAAAGACACATATAAGCTTGTACATAAGAATTCCACAACCACAAATGATTGTCCATAGATGGATCACAAGTGTTTGGAGCGTAACAACCCCCCAACAGATAAATGTAAATACATATTTAGATAAGAACAGAATACCATACAAAACATTTTGGTGGTCTCCAATCTTTCATTAATTGAAGCGACTACCTCAGAAATGAAAGAAGTCAAATACAAAGAGAGGTAACGATATACACAAAATCAAGAGCTTCACTTTGAATAAAATACATCAGGGATCTCTCACTAAGTCTTTATGATACTAGCTGAAGCACAAGTCATCAAGACTGATCTTTATACCAACACTATGGAATACCAAATGTTTTAGCTGTTTACATTGTTGCATCACAGTCAAAAGCATAAATACCAGACAAACTGACTGCAACTGTGCAAAGGGGTAGAACTCACATGCATGTATTGTGCATTAGGTTGTCCCTGTGGTACACAGCCAGCCAGGACCAACCTCTTGTCCATTTCTGGGCCTGCATGATTTCATTGCGAAAGTGATCTTCTGCTGGACTCTTCACAGTACATGAGTTCAGCAGCCACAAGTCAGCATCCTCTTTGCTATCTGCAATGGTAATATAGTAATTAAACCAAACAAACCAATAAAATGAAAACACACACATACACACACACACACAAGCATGCACACACACACACACACACACACACACACACACACACACACACACACACACAAGCATGCACACACACACACACACACACACACAAAGCATGCACACACACACACACACACACACACACACACACACACACACACACACACACACACACACACACACACACACACTGGATGTGTGGCCTAGCGGATGAAAGCTTCTTCCAACAAAGCAAGAAATTTGACAATACAGAGGTTGGGTAACTGACAGGGCAGATTTTTCTCCCCACTTTACCAGACCTTCAGTGATGGCCTGGATGCAAATGTTCTGGATGACATGATAAATCAAGACCCTGTCTTGCAGCATGAACTTAACACAAAGAAAACTTCCCATGGTAACTAAAGAATTTTCCCTGAAAAAACTCTGTAGAAAAGTCCACTTTCATTGGTAAACATAAACACATATTTACAGGAAAAAAAAAAGAAAAAAAATATGGTGGTACTATACTATGTCATGATGTTTTCTCTTGGGAAAACAATCCACATTTCAGCACAAAACAAAATAAAAATGCATGGCAGCATGCCTACAAGAAACAAAATAAACACTGGGTAGCACATTACTAGGGCAACATGCTTGCCTTGAGAACAGCAACCCATACTTCATGCAGAAATTTTTTAATCCAATAATTCAATCAACCAACAACACACACCACACACATACCAATTCTTTTCCCACAAGATTAAAAACAAACAAATGAATATTCAGAACTAACCAGTGATTTTGAAACCATAGGCTGCCAACTGCCCAGCCATGTATTCGCTGTCTGAGTTATTGTGAGAGCATCCCCATGTTTTGACATAAACTTTCTGAGTACCTGCACATGAAATCAAAATATTAAGCACAATGTGAGAAAATGCCTACTCTGTCAAAGATAGAAACCTAACACGCAACATCTGCAGTCAGCAAGAAAACATCTTACTGCTTACCCAATTGTTTTATCAGTGTACGTTTCAATGAATCATCCAAAACAGAAATTAAACCAAGAAATTGTGAGCGAAAAAAGTAAAATTCTTCTTAACATAGTACGTTATTTCCAAAAGCAGCAAAAAGTGTTGAAGCATCTCCATCATCAAAAAACTAAGTAAACACAAGATTTACTGTTTCAAAACATTTTGTTTCATTCATTGTGACCCAAACGCATGTCATATGTATAACAAATTAGATTTCTGCAAATCCAACACTCCAGCAAGAGGCTGAATCTGTGATGCAAATACATGAATCTGTAATGCAAATACATGAATCTGTGACGCAAATAGGTATCAATCCTAAACTGTGATGGAAATACGTATGTGATTACAGAAGCAGATAATATTGATAAATAACTCCTGAAACATTTCTGACAGACAGAAAGCAGACACACACAAGAACAGAGAGAGGCACACAAAAAAAAAAAAAAAAACCCAGCCAGGTTTACAGACAGACAATCTGTGTCAGTTTATTCTGATACTGTTAGTGTCACTTACCTTTTTTTTGGGGGGGGGGGGGGAGAGGGATTGAAAACATTTTCATGTCAATGTCTTGAATCTGATCACTGTCACGCGGCACAGTGAGCTACTAGTAGTCAGCACATACAGGCACTAAGAAAGCAATGAAAACAATACTGCATAATTCTAAGTTTACAAAGATAAGGTCATTATCTGTGATCAGGGGAGAAAACTATAGTACATTGATTATTAATTTTCCTGCCTTTGGCAGAAGTAACTATAAACATTGTTTTTACAGTTTAGTACAGTTTGTTTGCTTGTTTTTTGTTTACTTGCTTGCTTGTCTGCTTGGCTGGTTGGTTGGCAGGATGATTTATTTGTTTATCTACTTGCTTGTCTCATTTTTTCATTTAAGTCTGTGCCAGATTTAATAAGTACTCAGCAAAAACAGGTGTTTTTTGCTCTGTTTTGTTTTGTTCCAGCATGAATTATTCTTTAAATGATATATCACCTGGTATGTAGCTGTCTCCTTCCGCTTGTTCGCAAGCTGCCCCATCAGTGTCAACATCACCCTTCTTCTGCCGATGTCGCCTGGCTCTGGGTACAACCAAACTTTTGCTACCTGCACGGTCTGCCACACCCACATCGTTACTGGATACAATGTCCTCAATGTCACCTACCACAGGCCCATGACAGTCATCAGCTGGCATGATGATCAGATCTTAATTGGCTGTCACTCCTGTTCTGAGGACATACGTAAAGAGCATATCAGAGGATAAACTGGGATTTACGGCAACCCTGGATTGATTTCTCCAACATTTCAACTTCCTAGTGCATTGACTGATGGTCTGATGCTGCACTTATCATGCACAAATCTGTTTCAAACATTAAGCTGTTTCTTGATTGATTAATTTGATAAATGAGCAGAGATCAAACGCATGCTTTAAAACTTTCTTTTGTTCTTCCATGTGTATATGCTTTTAATCTTCAGTTTAACACACAGCTTTAATAGAAATCAAAATCTAAAAATAACATAAAAGTAGCAACAAAATTTTGCTTTCTCTCTCACACACACACACACACACACATATGAACAAACACACCCTACCATAACAAGTCCAAAGTGCCATTGTGTTGTTAAAATGCATGACAGCTCTAAGTGGCTATGCAGCCATGTGGTGTAATGTGAAGTCTAAAATCTGCATTTTATATGCATCCTGACTCCTCAAAAATCTTTCGGCAAACTGGCTTGCCAGCTCATTTTATCAATATCTTAAATTTGCTCAGTTTTATTTATAATTTTAACTCAAACACATCTAAAAATATGTGCCCCTCCTCTCAACATGTTCAATGCCCATTTTAGCTGATGTACCAGTTATTTTGGTGATCATAAAATCCAGGTTCCTTCCTCCCCACACATTTAAATAATGTACCAATTATTTTGGTGATAATAATATCTATGTCTCCTCCTTTAAGACCTTGCCAACATATTGTGCTTTGTGCAGGTTTATGAAGTCTGCCCGAAAACTATTATTGACAGATGTGAGTGAAGTACATATAAAGGTTGTTCACTGTCCATCGTAATTCTCCAATAATTCTGGTGATGTAAGATTTTCATACGCCCTGTTCTTCTTCCTGTTTCAAGACCTTGCCGTCACAAAGCGCCAAAGTGGAGACAGTGCTCGCAAAGCTTTCAGGCAGGGTAGACGCATTGGTGACATGTTCTGAGCCATTGCTATTCAAGTCATCATTGACAAATTACAAGAAATTAAAGCTTATGTCATCTTCATCAACTACAGTTAAACACGTGATCATGTATTTCACACTGATCTTTCCATCACTCTTGAAAAAATAGGGTTTCCACAACATTTAGCTGCTCTTAACCAATCTCTATATTATATATGTATCAGAAAGCCCAAATTTGATAGAATCAGAAAAATGCAGAATCATTTGACATTCAAAACGATGTAAGACAGGGATGCATTCTTTTTTTTCACATATTTAGTTACATCAAACAAATAATGATAGATGCAAATACCAATAAATATGGTATACAAGTTAAAGGACGGAAGATATCAAACCAGTGATATGTGAATTCATCATGACACTATATTAAATACTAACTGGAACAAATCACCAAGAAGTGAAAATCCTTCTCAGTGAGATCAGTAACACAGGAGTCAAAACATGCCTAAAACTAAATGCCAGGAAAATAAATGTGATGCACACCGGGAAAGGTACCATAGAACCAATAGCAGTGAAGCAAAAAACTGGAACAAGTGCATAATTCAAATACCTGGATTCAATAAAATCAGACAATAGTGACTATACAACTTACAAAAGAACAGCCTTGGCGAAGAAAGAATCATGGAGCTAATCAATGTCTGAAGGATGAGTTGACTGGAAAAACTATAAAGATGAAAATAAAGTTGTCTATGATGTGGTTAGTTAAGATTATGTAAAAATGATCAAAGAATGTTGACAATCAGCTGGAAAGACCAAAGAACACACAAAAGTATCTTAGAAGAACTAATAACAGAAAGGCAGTTACTCAGCTTCATTACGAAGAGAGAGAGAGAAAGAGAGAGACAGAGAGAGAGAGACAGAGAGAGAGAGACAGAGAGAGATACACAGAGAAAGAGAGACAGAGAGAGAGAATTTTTCTGACATGTACCCAGACACATAAAGTTAGTCTCTAATGAAAGATACTATTCAAGGAAAGATGGAGTGCAAAAGAGGATGTGGAAGACCAAAAGTAAGCTACATGGGAAACATGAAGGAATGGACTGGCCTGAATAGCTCAGAAATATATTCAAAATCATGGATAAGTGCGATAAATGGGGAGATAATAATATTAATAATAAAAAAGAACATTTTAGGACGCTTGTTCCCTTGGAGAGCTCCAAGCGCCATTACAATTTCTTAAGAAGGTAAGAATATTTACACATTCATCCACAAAACTGCTCATCCGCACGCAAGTATATACACTTATCACCATAAAAGTTTTACATATAATATAGATTAAAAGGCTTCAGCACTTAAAACCTATGGCATCGGTTACACCTCATCACCTGGTGTTAACTTATACATCAGTCAGATGGAGTTTGAACAGGTGGGTCTTAAGCCCAGCCTTAAAGACTGACAATGTGGGGGCCTTTCTAAGTGACCGGGAGAGTGCGTTATAAATTGAAGGGCTAACAAATGAAAAAGAGCGTCTGCCATATTTCTCCAGATGGAATCAGGGAATGGTGAGGTGACTGGCATTTGAAGACTGCAGTGATCTGGATGGCACATATAGGGTCAAGAGATCAGAAATGTATGCAGGGGACAGACCATGAAGGGAACGATAACAGAGTGTTGCTAATTTATACTCCACACGTGCACACACTGGCAGCCAGTGAAGTTGCCTGAGAAGTGGTTTGGCATGGTCAAATTTATGCTTGCAGAGAACGATGCATGCAGCATGATTCTGAGCTTTCTGAAGCCTCTCAAGCAAGCAGTCAGGGAGACCAGCAAAAAGTGAGTTACAGAAGTCCATTTTGGACAACACGAAGGCAGACATGAGTTTCTTTGCAGCCTCTACAGACAGAAAAGGACGAATATGGCCAATGCGGCGCAATTCTAAATAAATGGATTTGCACAGCTTGTTTATGTGGATTTCCATGGTGAGAGAACTGTCAATATGCACGCCTAGATTGCGGACAGTTTGAGAAAACTCAATTCTGGTGCCATTGAGGGAAAGTGAAGTAACGTTTGAGACCATTTTAAGTTTGTGACCAGTTCCAACTGGTATGACTTCAGTCTTTTCATCGTTCATCTTAAACTTATTCACAGTCATCCACTTCTTCACTGATTCTATCGTCTCCTGTGCCATTTCAACGACTTGTGAGAACTGAGCAGGATGGGCAGATTGTTGCAACTGTGTGTCTGTGATGACTTGACTCAGTGACTGTACATGTATACATAGTAAACAAAACAGGCCCAAGAACGGAGCCCTGGGGTACACCATAGTTAAGCGTTGTTGCCTTTGACTTGTGACCCTGAGCAACGACTGACTGAGTGCGCTCCTGCAAGTAAGATGCAAACCACCTCAGAACTGTTCCTGAAAGGCAAATAAATGAAGTCTGCAATCTATGGAGCAAAATCTGATGGTCAAGCGTATCGAACGCTGCTGAAAGATCCAGCAAAGACAGAACCGACACATCCCCTCAATCACAAGCAGATAGCAAATCGTTCACAACCCGAAGTAGGGCTGTCTCTGTGGAATGAAAGGCTCTGTATGCGGACTGAAAAGGTTCCAGCATGTCCCACTGAGTCAAGTGATTCAGCAGCTGGCACAACACAGCCCTTTGACAGAAATGGTAGGTTTGACACTGGTTTATACTATTAAGTGCTTCAAAACATTGGGATCAAGATTTGACTTTTTCAACAGATGAAATACCCAAGGTAGTGTGAGCAGCCAACACATCATGAAAGTGATGCTGCTAAGAGAGAGGAGTCTGTTAGATAAAATGCTGGCAGATTTGGGTGGAACACATAGTCCATAGGCCTATATATGGAGTTGTCCAAATGTGATGAATCTTTTGCACAAATTCTAATTTGTTGACTTGTCTAAATATAACAGAGGGAATACAACAGTGAGAAACTACAAACAGTAATCAATGAATAAGTGTAAAATAAACATACAATAAGAAACTTTTTCGTATAGGGGGGCCTGATGTCTACTATGATACTATCAGAATTCTTATCGAAAGCACTCACGCACACGTGACACACTGTCAGTCCACGCACACACAGTCATGACTGACACACATACACTCACACACACTCTCTCTCCTCTCTCTCACACACACACACACACACACATACACAGACACACACACACAGTCACACACACATTGACGACACAAGCAGTTACACACTCAACTGACTCCAGGAGTTTATCAGTAGACTTGCACTCGTTGACTATAACAACAGCAACAACAACACTTTAAAAAGCGAAAGACAAAATGAAAAATAAGAGATCAAAATGCCACCTACCAACAACCAAAACTGGACTGTCTTTAGATCTTTCTTGTTCAGAGTTCAGTGGTTTATATCATTTGATGTCAACATCATTTCTGATTTCACCATGTGGCAGGAAATGTGTTGGTGAAGGGGAAATAAACGCGTTATCACGGTATTCTTTAGGGTACTCCACAGTTGCCAAAATCAACTAAGTCACTCTTACTGATTCCAAAATCTTTCCGATAGTGTAGGCTACGAACTTATTATTTTGCCGCGATTAGTAGATGGAGGAGACAAAAGAGCGTTCTTGTTGAGCAAGCTTTGTGTACTTGCAAGGTGCAGGAGCTGTATCATTTTAACAAACAACAACTGCTAGGTGCCTTTGTGAAATAAATTGTCATTGTCATTCATTCATCGAATTCCTTAACTACTTCTTTGTATTTTTCATCTGTGCCCAAAAGATGTTTAAACGTGTTCAGGTTGGGTCAAATTTGTGCAAATGGTTAATGAATATGAAAATAAGAAAGGGAAGAAAAGAAGACTGGGTTCGTAGAGCCTCCTCTACGGAATATTCTCTCTCTCTCTCTCTCCTTTTCTCTCTTTCTTTTGTTGTGTTTTGATTTGTCCAGCACTTATTTTGTTTCATGGAAACTTATTAGCATCTAATAAACAGGTTATTCCTCATCTCAAGATGATCCCAGCATGGCATGTCTGCGACAGTTAACAAAAAAACACCTGACGATGCTGGATGGGACCCAGAGCACCAATGCCTCACCACTCTCTGGACAGTCACCTCCCAAGTTCCCAAAGCCACACAATAGTTCACAGATTTTCATCCCCGCGTGCGCTGTGTGCTTGTGTGACAGCAGAGTGGGGCCTATAAGGATTCCACGTGCATTCACACTCGCACATGGAGAAAATGGGTAGGCCCTACAGTTATAATTTGGGCACGCTGAAACTGAAAGTGACATGCCTGCTCCCTTATTGCGATCCCAGGAACAGTGCCACAGACCTAAACATTTATTTCTAGGTCTGTGATGCCTGGCGAGATGTGCACGCCAGACACAATCTCCACCCATCATAGCTCAAAACTGCCTGATTTGAAATGTTTCTATCAATTTGTCTTGGTATTTTCCATTAATGCAATATTATGTTTAACGAAGGATTAAGAGGTAATAATAGCTACCATTCTACCAAATATGAAGCTGTGTCATTGTTTCTGCGTCGAACTACTTGAGAAAACGTTGGAGAGATGTGATGTCTGCTGTTACAAGGGTTAGAAATGATGCTGACGTCTCGGGCACACGGCGCTTTGTATAGTCCTGCCATGGCTTTTTAATTAAGTGCACGAAGGTATAGAGCCTAGTGGTGCAAACGTTGTATCACGTGAATGTGAGTTGAAGAAGACAAGTGTAAAATGTTGAACTGACCACATCCTCTAAAAGTAATAGGAGGATACTGACTTTGATGTGAAGCCAACACACAGGAATCTGAAGAAGCTGTTTCTTTTTTTTTTTCCTTTGCCACCTACATGGTCAGGCCACATCTCCTGATGAATCTGCCCATTTCTTCCAGTTTCTCACGGCTTCCACAAAGCTTAATGGTCACGCTCAGAGGAGTTTCAGTCAGCCCATGACTGTTGTTCCACTTGACATTGCGTGGTCCCTGACTGCAGGGGCAGTTTGGTGGAGGTGTCAGCTTGAACCTGCGGTTGATACAGGCACTTAACAGACTGAAGGCAGTGTGGAGTTTCATCAGGACAACGTGTTTACTACTTTCTGGACAGATGGTGGTGGTTGTCCCTTTCTATCCATGCAGCCGAGTAAGGAGTGATGATCTGACGATGCTTCTCTTTTCGTTGTAGCTAATGCTGCTGTCTGTTGGTTTTCCTGAACTCTTCTTTTTGCTAGCTCATCTATTGTCTCGTTCCTGGTATACTACAGTGAGCGGGAGTGCAATGAAAGACTACTTTTCTGGCTCCTCTGACCTGCCGGAAGACCTTGGTCAAATAGTCGAGGGCCTGGAGAGCAGAGAGGCATCAGAGACAAGATCACTTGAATAATATGTGTGATCTGTAATGTGAATTGTGACAGGGGCTGCTTGAGTCAGTGTAGTGTTTACCCTAGGAACACTGGTAGTCGTGGTTTGAATCCCTGGGATGTTGACAATACCAGCTTCCCCGATGGTCACAGCGTTGGTGGCTGACTCACCGGTGTATACAGGTATTATCGTGCCTCATGTTGTGGATAATATTTTTCTATCATGATGGCCAGCGTGACTGTATGGTATGCTGAGTCACGTTGAACTTGTACATGAGGAACATTAGTGTATGATTTCAAAGCATAGCTGTTCAGTTGCGTCTACAGTTTTGGCAGTTGCAAATACGTCAGCCAAAATGTCTTCTTTTGGCAGGGCTTGCATCGCTTCTTTCACTCTCATTCCCCATTTCATATGATTTTTGGTGAGTCCATCCAACTTCTGGTTCATGAGATCATCTGTCAAACACACCTGAATTTTGCAGCCAGCGTGATGTTTTTGCTTTGCTTTTCTGGTTGAGAGGCTGGATTTAGCGTCTCCATCGTTTTTTCCTTTCTTTTGTTTTTGTTTGTTTGTTTGTTTTGTTGTTGTTGTTTTTTGGGTAGGGTGGGGTGTGTGTGTGTGTGTGTGTGTGTGTGTGTAATGTTCAAACTGATACTGATAGATCTAGTAGCAGACAACTCAAGGAACGTAACTCTTAAGTCATTAGGACAGGAGGTAGCAACGGAAAAGTTACCTTCGGTTTTACCAGTTAAGAAAACTTGTGTTTTGTTGATACTGTTATCAAAGTTGATGATCTTGAATTATAGGTGGTTGTTCATTCAAGGAAGGGAGGGATGTAATGTTCAAACTGATACTGATAGATCTAGTAGCAGACAACTCAAGGAACGTAACTCTTAAGTCATTAGGACAGGAAGATAGGGGGCGATGAATAACAGGTAGCAACGGAAATAACAAACAGCTGATGCTTCGCCACTAGATCTAATATATCAACATATTAATCTGAAGTAAATCCTGAAGTAAATATTACAGGGGGGAGGGGCAGGGGGATAGCGAAGACCTTCTTGACCAGTAGTGAGTCTGAGAACCTCAGAATGTATTTTGTTGAGGGTCTGCAGGTTGGTCTTGGCTGAGGTTGACCACGCAATGCAGATAGGTAGGTGACATGCCCATGGGGGAGGGAGAGAGAGAGAGAGAGAGAGTAGACAAATACGCAAATAACAGACAGATAAAGTACGCTGAGACACACACATAGGGGGCCTATACACATACACACTAACAAACATATGCACATATACACACTTGCGTACGGGCAGACGGACGCACACACATATAGCCTATCCTTTTTCACACATTTCTCTTCGTTAAAAGGTTGTTACAACAGATTCTGCCTGCATTAGATTTTCCTTGTTTGTTTTGCTTCCTTGGAACATTGAAATGGCTTGACTTGGGTATATTGGTGTGTTTGTTTTGTTTTAATAGTAGGCTACGTCAGCTGCTTACTCAATACATTGAATTCAAATTTGTTCTAGCTTGAGATGGATTGATTGCTCTCGCACAATTCCATATACAATCGGCTCCACGAACATTTGCCAGTGATAATTCGGCAGATTCCTTGAAACCGCGCCAAATCCAGGCTGTGTGCTTGCTTGCAAGGTGTTGAAATGAAAGCAGGAAAGGTGGTGGAGGGCAGTGGGGTGAGGGTGGGGGATATGAAGTATTTCTTTAAGCTGACAGCAGCACAGTGGTTAGAGCATCCATTACGATGGGCAACGAATAGGTCAACTTTGATTGTTGCAGGCTGGAACTGAACTTCAGTGAGACATCAGATATTGAGTCTGGCTCTGCCAACCAGACCATACAACTTCCTCAGTGTAAGCACACAGACTTGTGAATTTACTTCGATCCAGATGGAGCTTGAGGCGTCTGTTGACGGCGTCATACCGAAAGAAAATGAGCCTTTTTTTTTCTTTTTCTTTAAATAGTATACCTGTGGAGTGAGGCCTGACAGGTAGCTAACTACCTGCGATTCGCATACCCTTTTCGTTCCTCGCGAGACGCAACGAGATCAAATCAAGAAGTCACAGAGATTTTTCTTGGACAGGTAGGCCTAGTGTCACCTGAATCCACGGATCTACTTCCTGGTACGGTGTGTCGTTTGAAGAACTACCAACAAACTCAAAAAGATCGGATGAGAATGTATTGGGAAAACATTTGAAGCAGATTCAGTGCATAATTTACGTCGTGCCAAACTTTGTTGTTCAATCTGTACGAGGCTGTGGAGTGTTTTTGTGAATGAAAGGTGTCGTTTTCGGGCCATTGTGGGGAAGGGTGTGTGTGCAGGAAGTTGACAGACGCGAATGGGGGAGCGATTGTAGCGAGTCTTGAAGACAGGTGTTATCAAAGCACCTGATTGTTTTGGAAAGAACACAAGGTGGCATAGCCAAAAGCAACATAGTATTTAATATATCGGCTGTACAACAGTGATTTGATTTGAAGTACTTACACGCGACTGAGAAACAGGCGGACGCACTACACACTCAAGTTGACACTGACACTACACAGCATAGTACCGGTGGAAGATCGGTTTTGACTTCAACCTGCCGCAGGCAAGTGCGTGCCGTTTATTATCGTCGAGTTGAGTGACGTGAACTGCATAAAAGATTGTGGGGTTTAGGGTGAGTTTGACAACCTGACACTCCTTAGTTAAGTTAGTAACTTAGTAAGGACCTTCCTTACCTGTGCTACTTTCGTTCAGGCTATTGTCATAGTTTGTCAGACAAAAGTTTGCTACATTATTTTTACTTTTCTGTCCTCATAACGAAAAACAATCTCCCACGAGTCGAAACAGAGAGGGAAAGTGTGTTCTGTATAAACCTGAATGTATTGCATTGACATAACAGTGTTCAGAATCACAACAATTTCACATGGAAACAAAATCTAAAACTTAAGAAAATGTTGTCCTTGGTACTGAATTACAGATTCAGTTTGTGTTGTTTAGGTTCAAGTTGTTGAGAGTGAATGGTCCAGTCAGCAACTGTTGTGCTTTAGTTGTTGGCTGATGGGATACTGGCCAAGTGTTCACATGATAATGTGTGAAAGTTGTTTTTCTTAAAAATTTTGCCAAGAATTTATAAGTCAATAACTCATAACTCATTTGTTGCTATGTCATCTTTATCATGTGCTGAATGCATCCTGCTTGTCATATTGGACTCAGGCTATAGTGTTATTCAAATGTGTAACTCTCAGACCACTACTCCAGCATTTCGTCACTTTACTTGTCCACAACTAGTGTTATAATACAGAAGAACAAATAGTATTTAACTTAAGAGGGATAGACAAGCAGAACCCAACGCTGCAGGACCCCGTCCTATGCACCATTTGTGAAGAACACGTGTTCCTCCGGAATCAGTCTTGTATTCCACACGAAGACCATACCAGACAATAAAAGACCAGTATGCCTACAGAGTCATCCATTATGCCTACTCATCCATCATTATCGTCATAGTTGCAGATTGGCGACCTATAGGTAGAGTAGAGTAGCCACTAATTGGTGACCTCCAAGTATAAATAGAGTAGGCTGCTTTAACTTCAGTTTCAATTTTAGTTTCTTAAGCTGATGTCTTCACGCTCGGAATAAATTCCATATGCACTAATGTCACAGGTACCATGTCTGTGGTGATCATGGCACAAGCCTTAAGCCTGCGCATGAGCCCATGAGCTGGCCTGGTTCTGAGGACCTACCTTGACTCTGTTTTACCTACTAACCTAGTCTATATTTTATACTGGTATTTGATCAGCCTACCACTGGAATAATCCCGGTTACATGCAAATGACATGTGCACCTGTGCATCTCACTTTCAAAAAAGGAACATACATATATAAAGTTAAAAAAAATTATAGGTCTGAATCACAGCACAACCAGCCACCCTGCACAAACTCTTCTCACATGACAGAACACCCCCCCCCCTCCCCCCCCCCCCCCCCAGTCAAAGCCCAAATGATCAGCTATCAACCTGCTAAGTGGCACACACTGTCATAGAAACATTTTGAAATCTGTAGACACTTTTTTTTTTTCATTTAGCTGTTCTGATAGCTGGTTTCTGACCATACACTGAGGCTGCAAGGACAGTTCTGTGAACAGTGCAGTGTTTGCATTGGCAGTAGTGAAATGGTTAAAGTCAGTGGTGAGAAGGAGAAAAATCCCTGGTATTGAACCTGAGAACACTCGCAATCTGTAAGGGATCTTTGATCATCAGGTCACTATCTGTGAGTGTGTGTGTGTGTGTGTGTGTGTGTGTGTGTGTGTGTGTGTGTGTGTGTGTGTAATTTTTTCTTTACAGATAACATATACTTTTAATGTCTGCCTGGTGTTTGGATGCATAGAAAAAGCTTTTAGGTTGAATAGTAGAATATGTTTGTGTGTGTGTGTGAACTCTGTGTGTGTGCATATGTGTGTTTGTGTGCGTGTACGTGTGTGTGTGTGTGTGTGTGTGTGTGTGTTGTGTGTGTGTGTGTGTGTGTTTAAACTTGCATCATAAAGCTTTCTCACAAAATATTTTTCTTCACATTGGACACACACTAATAGAAGATAGGACATGTTCAGGTGATGCAGTAAAGCCGACAATTACAACAAAATGGGAAACTGCCTTGACACAGAGGACAGAAAAGGAAATGGGGATAGCTCTTCCCAGAAATTGCCTTCTAAGGCTGAAGTCAATGGAAATCCCACTGTTTCTTCACCTGTGAGCCCAAGCGGTGTGCAGATTGATGTGTCCGACGGTGGCATTAGGCCTCTGCCCACTCCACCTCCAAAGAAAGGTAATTCACTGATACTGCTGATAGTGTCATATTTGCCTTTTTTCTCTCACTGTCTTTGTTATGCTAGGTAGTAGTGCATGATGCGTAATCACCCTGTCAATCTGACTTGAAGAAGCTTGTCCGTAGATACTCGTGTCCTTGGAGTGGGATATGTACATTTTTTGTACTTTACTTTTTTTTTTACATGTGTGTCACAGTGTTTCTTCATATAATATTGTGTTGCTAAAAAGTAAGGGTCACTTTGCATTTGACTTTTCCTGTAAAAATGTAAGTTTGAGTTTTAGATTCTCTCTTTAAAAATCCAAGTAATCTGGAGTTGAAATCTTAGGCCCAGTTAAAAAATTTAAAGTAATCCAAGTAATCTGGAGTTGAAATCTGAGGCCCAGTTAGAAAATGTAAAATGTCATATTTTGTTGAGTCAGGTTTGGAGAACTTAAATTCTTTTATTTGATACTAGTTAAATATGGTTGATAGTAATAAAACTGACATGCTGTACTATTACACACAACTAACAGCATATGTGCTCATTATTTGATGAAATACAAAATATATTTCATATGTGGCAGGAATTGTTACTTTTGTTTCAGCTGCAGTAGTTGTACGAGCATTGTATGATTTTGACGGCATCAACGATGATGACTTGTCCTTCAGGAAAGGAGACCGTATGGAGGTGGATGAAGAATCGTAAGTATATATGTTATAATTACAGCTGATTTTCAAGTTATTTGTTTATCACTACTGCTATCAGTGTTAAAACATCACAGACAACTGTGTACACAGATACACACACACACACACACACACATACACACACACACACACACACACACACACACACACACACACACACCACACACACACACACACACACACACACACACACACACACACCCTACCTACCTGAAGCATATTTTTGCGTGTTTTGCGCACGCAGCACGAGCACCTACAACACACACACCAACACACACAACACACACACAACACCACACACACAACACACACACACACACACACACACACCACACACACACCCACCCTGAATGCATATTTGCGTGTTTGCACACACACACACACACACACACACACACACACACAAACACACACACACACACACCAACACACACACACCACACACTCTCTCTCTCTCTCTCTCTCTCTCTCTCCCCTCCCCCCTCTCTCCCTTTCTCAAACTCACACACACATGCACGCACGCGCACACACACACATATATACACACACACACACACACACACACACACACACACACACACACACATACACATACATACACATATATATAATATACACCACACATAAATATACTTGTTTAGCTGTTTGAAAGCCAGTAGTATTACATAACCTGCACCAGTTTTCATTATTTCTGTTATTAAGTAAGTAATGTTGTGAGTCATACTAGAGGACAGTTGTGGTACAAAACTTACATGGAATTTGCATACAAAATATATATATCTTAAGAATGAAATGGCTGCCATATTTGCCATTAATGGCTGCCATATTTGCCATTGATAACACAAGGTTTGATACTGGTTATGCAGTTTTTAATACACATATTGTCAGTGCACATAATGAAATAAGATAGCAGGTATGATTTCTCGACAATCTACCTGTGTGTGCTGATCAGGATGTATTGTGTTTTTCTTCCGTTCATTGTGTGTATTTCATTTTTTGATTGTGAATTATGCTTGACATCGTTGTTTATACTTGTAATTTTAATGTTGATCTTTTCGTGAACTGGAATTTGTTCTTACTTTGTGATTGCAATAATACTTTGCTGTTTTGTTTTGCATTTGCTTGTATTACTTATGAAAAGTGAATTTTATAAAGTTTGAAAACAAACAAACAAACAAAAAGTGCATTGTTGTGAGTCATGCTATCAGGTTTCTTATACTTCAGTACACAAAAGATAACACCGTGACCTAGATCTAATGCAGCTGAGCAAACAGTCCTGATAAATTACACTTTCATTCTGTCAGGTGTGATGGATAGATTTTCTTGTTTGGAAATTATACATTAAAACTGAAGTGAAGATATGCAGTTCCAAAATATTGCCATTAAGGAACATGTTGAAAGAAATAGAGCAGTGATAAAAAAAAAATGATGTCAGCCAAATAAGTAGAGGGAAAATTCAGGCACTGTGCTGCAGATACAGCTACAAGCATATTGACAGTTCAGATGTTTGTTCTGCCTCAAGGCATGTTTTTTTGAAATTAAGTTGAGATTACCAGCTAGAGAAATAGGCCTCAGTGTTAAAAGTATGTTTAGATAAAATTTATTGAGATTAATTCCAGATCTGTTTTGCATTGTCATTGTGATGATTGGGCTTTTATGCTGATCAGTAAAGTAAATATGGGGCTGGGATATGTGAGGTAGAACTGAGAGATGTTTTAATCAATAACAAATCGTCTGCAATCACAGAAACAGAGCACATTGGCATTTGAATGTTCAGCGCTTGGCTTTCTTAGTATGCATTGGCTTTTACTTGTTTTAGCTTGAGATTTCTCTAGCTAAAGAATGTCAGTTTTACATTATGCTCATGGGTGCATGCATACTTGATAATACACTTGCATACACAAGCATGTTTGTAGAATACAGACACATATTAATGCATGTGCATACACGGACATGCGCACAGACATGTGCATGCACTGTCATCCGTCTCTCTTTTTCACACAAGCACACAAACTCATTCACTTGCTCACTCAATCACTCACAAAAATATGCTCTCACAGTCACATACACTCACACTCACATTCACACTCACTGATTGATTGGTTGATTTGGCTCAGTTATAGTTATACATCAGCAGTCACCTCAGCTGATACAGTCAGTAGAAATAACCAGGAAAGTGGGGGTAGGAGGGGGTGTTTGATCTTATACAGGCACCACCAGAACAATAGATGGGCAGTAAGAAGACCGGTTTTTATGTAGTGCACCCCAAGGTTTGAACCATAAGCATGTGAATCTGATGCTCAGCTGATTGAGTTATTAAGGCCTTGTGTACACATTTATTCACTGGCTGACTTATATTTCAGACAAAACTGTGACTGGTGGGTGGCAACTCACCTCAAGACCGGGCCTAAAGGGGTATATTCCCAGCAACTATGTCTGCACTGATGACAACTCTCCCCAGGCACAAGAGTAAGTCACGTTTTCTTTGTGTTTCAGTAGAGTTTAATGTTTCTCTTTTCACTTGGTTGCAGTCTTTGGATTTCTCCCACCCTTCCTTGTCTTTTCTCTTTCTGTCTGTCTGTCTTTCTTTTCTCATTAATGTTTCTGTATAAATGTATGCATGAATGAATGCGTTTGTGTCACTATAGATAACTGTCAGTAAATATATACAGGTCTCAACTTTTATTGTAAAGGCTGTAGCCATAAAATTAGATGATATACATTTTGCATCTTTCTCTTCTCCTTGTCACACACACACACACATACATTATGCTCACACACACACACACACACACACACACACACACACACACACACACACACACACACACACACACACACACACACACACACACACACACACACACACACACACACTCTCTCTCTCTCTCTCTCTCTCTGTCTCCCTCTCCTCTCCCTCTCTCTCTCTCTCTGTCTCACATTCTCTCTCTCTTTTTCCTTGTCTTTCACATCTTCCTCTTCCCTTTTTCAGCCTCCTATTTTTGAAAAGAAAATGGATAGAATCAGAGATTTCTTCATATTGACTACAAAAGAGAGAGAGAGGCGTGCATGTGCATGCGTGTGTGTGTACATGCACATGTGTGTGTGCGTGTTTGTGTATGTGATTATATATGTGTGACGAAAGTGTGTGAACAAGAATTTCTCAGCTCTTAATTG
Source organism: Monoplex corrugatus (assembly GCA_030674185.1). NCBI lineage: Eukaryota > Metazoa > Mollusca > Gastropoda > Littorinimorpha > Ranellidae > Monoplex > Monoplex corrugatus. The sequence continues at coordinate 23,114,240 of CM060313.1, read as the reverse complement.
GTGGAACTTTTCCAAACTGTAGTCCAAAGCTGTGGACTTTGGAGTTATAACTCCATATATTTTGAAGGTGAAATAACAAAAAATCAGTAAGTTTTGAGGAAGATGTGGACCAGCAGTCATGAAGTCTTAATGTTTGATCATCATATTATCTGTATGAATTGCTCCAGAGTTCCTATGTAAAGGCAACTGAAGTGGACACAGTGTTTAGTCTAAGTTATTTTAAATATAGGTTTATATGTAAACTAAGGCCAAGGGGGAAGCGATGAGTCATTTGTGTGTGTATGTGCACGTGTGTGTGCGTGTGTGTTGTGTGTGTGTGTGTGTGTGTGTGTGTGTGTGTGTGTGTGTGTGTGTGTGTGTGTGTGTGTGTGTGTGAGTGTGTGTGTGTGTGTGTTGTGTTGTGTGTGTGTGTCTGTGTGTGTGTGTGTGTATGAGTGTGTGTGTGTTTAGGTGAGCATATAGGAATTGAAGATTATTGTCTCTACCCCCTCGAAGTCCCCCCCCCCCCCCAAAAAAAAAAAAAGACAGAAAAAAAGAACGAACAGCTTGCAAAGCTGACCAGCCAACCAGCCTCCTCCTCACTCCATGTAGTACCAGTATTAATTTTGATTTTGTTATTGATTTGTGTTAACAGCTGGTGGTTTGATTTCGACCGCAAAGAGTCTGATAAAATGCTGTTACTGCCTGGAAACACTGTAGGCACTTTCCTTGTCCGTGAGTCACAAGGTAAAGTCTCCATTGAATCATGGTGTGTGTGTGTGTTGTTGTGTGTGTGTGTGTGTGTGTGTGCGGGTGGTGTGTGTGTGTGTGTGTGTGTGTGTGTGTGTGTGTGTGAGAGAGAGAGACAGAGAGAGAGAGAGAGAGAGAGAGAGAGAGAATGAATCTGCTGATTGTTTTTATTTATGACACATTTTTCGTTACTTTGTCCCAGTGATTTACTGTGTGAAATTCAGGCTGATCTTCCTCTGGGAGAGTGCGTCACTGCAGTGCAGAACCCCTCTTTCTGGAGAGAGAGAGAGAGAGAGAGAGAGAGAGAGAGAATCAGCTGACTGTTTATATTTATGGCATATTTTTCGTTAATTTGTCCCAGTGATTTACTGTGTGAAACTCGGGCTGCTTTTCCTAGGGGAGAAGTGTGTTGCTGCAGTGCAGCACCATTCTTTCTTTGTTGAAACATTTTTTACCTTGCGTGTGTTTCTGTTTACCTATGAAAGAGGATTTTACTACATAATTTTTTCAGGGACAGCTCCTTTTGTTGCAGTGTGATCTTAAACATGTGTTGAGTGCATGTCGCAAGTGAGATCTTGGTTTATTGTCTCATCCAAAAGATTAGCACCAGGACCACTGCAGTCTCATCGTGGTGGTGGTGGTGGGGGGGGGGGGGGGGGGGGGGGTTAGGGGAAAGAAAAAATACCTATCCAATCCTGATTCAAAACTGGATTTCTCATGTCCTAAACAGGTGCTTTGACCATTAGGACACACATTCTACTAATTGTACAGTAGAGTGTTGTATTGAAATTGAGGTCTTTTTTCCGATTTTTTTCCTCCAATTTTTTGTTTGATATTTCAGCTTTAGATAAGAAAATGTGCCAGGAGACAACAGAAATCTTGCTGTTGTATGCTGTAGTTCTTGTGTGTATTACTGGGCTAAAGCAGCTTTTTGAATTTCGTAAGAAAATTTTACTCCTGTGGTGCGCTAAGTAAGAGCAGTGATTGCTTTCAGCTGATGCCTTGAAAACAGTAAATTGAGAAGTTGGTCCTGATACAGACCTAGTGGTCAGCTTGGCTATAAGCAGTATGAACTTGAACAATGAGAAGTCTTTATGAAGCCTGCTAAAAACATCACTGCTGCCTCTAGGATTTTGGACTGCAGTACTATTAAGGAAGTTGTCAAAGACTACATTTTTAATGCATTGCTGTTTCTGTTGCTTGCTTGCTTTTTTTTAAGTGGCGGAGACTTGATGGCTTTTTCTTTTTGCTTGTTACTGTGTAAATAGGTGCTTGCATAAAATGGGAATAAACCGCTCATGTTTTTGTTGTCCAGACAAATCATCTTACGTGTTGTCGGTGCGAGATGCTGACAAGACTTCAGGGGAACCGTGTGTGAAACACTACAGGGTGAGAAGGATGGACAATGGTGGATACTACATCAGTCCAAAACGAACATTCCAGTCCATCTTTGAAGTCATTGATCATTATTCGAGTAAGTCCAAGTGATACAGTTGTATTTTTAAAGACTGTCTTTTGTAGTAACTTTTGTTTAATTTAATTCTTTCACTACCTCCTATGCAAACACTGCAATGCTCATAGAACTGACATCACAGATTTAACGCATGGCCAAAAATCAAGCAGTAATTCTTTTGGTTTTACCAGTCGATGCCACAAACCAACAGAGTTGAAGCAAGCTGAAGGAAAGGCAAGAGGTGAGTGGGAGTTCCCCAATAATGATGTTTTTCTCATGTTATTTTTTATCAGCCATTGTGAGGGTTTGTTTCATGACACGTGATTGGATTTTTGTCATGATCACTGTTGAGTCATTTCCGTCAGTTATAGTATAACTTATACTGTAAAGAAAAAGAAATATGTTGCACAGATAGAGTAGTGGAGGGTCTGCGCGCCTGTCGGGTGTGCGCGCCATGGCCTGCTAAAACACTAATGGACAGCAGAAACCAAGCAATCACGCGTTCACGTTTTCCCGCCACGACCCACGCTTTGTTTTATGTCCGCTGAGCGAGAGAATCTGCACGTCTGCTTCGATACCGAGGTAAGTTATGTTTAAGTCTTTATCGCTAACGTTTTCACTAACGCACATGGCTGTGAGTAGTAGTCATCACCACCTATTCTGATTCAAAATTGACGTTGCTTGGCAACAAATTCATTGTTAAAATGCATGAGTATCGTGTGGTTGATGGTAAACATGCCTACTACCAATTAAACAAGGATGGGTTGGGTAGCGCGTACACACGCCAGAAAACGTCATGGCGTCTGACGCGCCAGCCAGCATTTGGAGGGTAGCGCATCACCCGATGCTAGTCGGGTTTGCGCGCTTACTTTAATTTTGATTTTTTTCTCTCTGTTATTTTCTTTTTCCATGCAAGGTTCTATTTGGAATGGCATAAACGAGATGCTACACGAAGTAGTATTTGTTTGTTTTGGGTGTGTGTTCAACAAGTAAAGCGGAAAATGGACAGGAAAGACCAAGTATATTAAAAAAAATTGTGGGTGTAGATCTGTGGGTGTAGATCTGTATGTGTGCATGCGTGTATATTTAATGCATGTTTGTAAGAGCTTTTGCTTTGTTTGTCTTTCACTTGTTAAATAAAATATGTAACTGAATTTTGTTCTTGTTCTGTTTCTATTCAACAGTTTTTGCTGAAATGGCATCGCAACGCTACACGCAGGAGCAAGTGGAGAGGGCTGTGGAGCTGGTGAGGGCCAAGCAGATGTCCCTGAATGGCGCCTCCAAAGCCTTTGGAATTCCCTACGCCACTCTTGGGGACAAGGTGAGGGGAAGGAGACCAATGAAGGCAGCTCCCAAAACGGTCCTGTCAGAGGAGGAAGAAAGGAAGCTCATCGACTGGCTGAAGGAGCTCTCGAGAAGGGGCTTTGGTAGGACCAAGGACGACCTAAAAGATACAGTCAAGAAGATCCTTGATGCCAGAGGGGCCAAGACGGTCTTCAAAGACAATCGTCCTGGAAAGGACTGGATGCTGGCGTTTTTTAAGAGGCACCCAGAGGTTGGGGAGAGAATGGGCCAAGCACTTGGCCGGGAGAGAGCAGT
>CM060313.1:23080459-23107959 GCA_030674185.1 Monoplex corrugatus | reverse complement strand
TAGATCTACCTGTAAAGATAGAAAGCCAATTTGCAAGTTTTAGTGTTTACTCTTTAACTATGGGTACTTTTCTTCTTCGTACACAGGCTATCAACTCCTGTGGGCATCCTCAATATAAAAGCCTGTAAATCAATGTATAACTAGTTGTAGGTGGATTCTTGTATGTACTACTGTTTTATTCCACCATTGAGGTAGTCATACTCCATCTTCAGGGAGCTGGAAAGAAATTTTGGGAAAAAAGGTAGGATGAAGAGCATGAGAGCCATATATAAGAAGCATGGAGAATATAAAAAAAAAAAAAACACATGACAGGAAAGAGAAACCCTTAATTACTTAACGGCAACAAACTAGATAGCTGCTGCATAAAAATAGCCAACATAGGGCACCTAGCGCGATAGCCGACATGCCGTAGCGCACTGACCCTCCCACTGGCGCGATACCCTCCGCCACCTAGCGCACAGACCCGACAGTAGGCGCATTGAGCCGCCAGCCACTCGACTCACAAATACTACTCCACGCAGAGACACGCCAGCGCTTGGGGGTAGCGCGTCACCCGCCATCAAAGGGGAGAGAATTTTACACGCGCTGGTGAAACTAACAGTATTGGACTCCGGTCTGGAGGTTTCCTAGGTGACGTAATCTGCTTAAGGTAGCGCAAACTGCCGCCACTACTCTATAAAACTAGTGATGACCATGAATAAAAAAAAAAATAAAAAAAAGGCCAGCCAGGCAATGTTGAGCCTACATGGTTGAATATCTGTGTATTAAACAATCAAAGTTTAGTACTAACCATGTTTTCTGTAGGTCTGGTGTGTGCCGTTTGACTTCAAGGTGTCCTATTGTAGAATGACTGATGAGGTGACAGTGGACATTGATTGTGCTACTGTCAAATGCCGTTTTGCTACGCTCAGATAATGAAAATGTTACTCCCAAAGCCAACCTAGAGTTGGCAGGTCAGATGTGTGCATACCTTTCTGGTGTTTTTTTCTACAGTGTACATGCACACAATTTTTATACTCTGTTTTTGGTAAGTCATAAATGAAGGCAATTTGGTCAGCAATTTTCATTATTTTGCCAAATGTGTTTCAGCTGTTGCTGATGGCCTGTGCACACGTCTGACTGTGGCATGTCCAAGGATACGACCTATTGTGCACTTCAGAGAACTGGAAGTCTCCAGAGATTCTGTCAAGCTGACCAACAAACTGGGTGCTGGATGCTTTGGAGAAGTTTGGAAAGGTTTGTACCTCCACATTATCAGTGTCTTATAAATGTTTTGATTACGAAAGAACTACTTATATTCCCTGCATATTCACACACTGAAAGGCCATGTTCCCTTATTTCATATGTTTTGATTTGAAAAAAAAACCCCACTTCCTTGCATATGCACACACTTAAAGGTTGCATTCCCTTATTTTATATCAGTTTTGATTTTTAAAAATTGCAAGCTTCTGTTTTAATACAACTACATTAAATCAATAAATCACTTAAAAACTATGTTCACTTTATTTTCGTATCCAATGTTATCGCTAGCAACATTACAAAAATCTCAGATTGAGACTAAATAGGAAAACTTGACGTTTGCGTGATTTTGATTTTTCCCATTATACAAATTGCACGTTATTTTAATTTAATTTACTTTTTTTTACATTTAATGAAGTATTATCTAAAAACCACGAAAACATCTGTGCGTGAGAAAAAGTCAAGTGGTATGTCTTTACAGACAACATGTTCATCAAATACGAGCTTGTAAATGTTAACCTGCTTTTGAGGAAACCTCGAAAATTGTGATTTTTTTTCATGTTTTAAGAAAAAAGTCCCATTTTAAAAACATATTTAATCCTGCATATCACAGAAACTATGTGACGTACAGCATGCATGGTGCGCTTGCTGTGATATTATAGCAATACTTTTTACAGACAACAGTTTTATTAACTTCTTTAAATTTTGAAAAAAATCTTATCTATGATATTTTTTCAGTTAAATGCTTAGCTCATATGTCATTGCAGTATCTGGAAGTTGAACATTGTGCTGAACTGTATTTAACAACATGTGAAAGTCAGACAAGGAAGTGTTAATGTTGATACTTGTACCTGTACAGGCAAGCTGAGGAATGTGATTGACGTGGCAGTGAAAACACTGAAAACAGGCACCATGTCGCCAGAAGCCTTTCTAGAGGAGGCACGCATCATGCATCAACTGCGCCACCGCAAACTGGTGCAGCTACTGGCTGTGTCCTCATTAGAGCCTATCTGGATTGTGACAGAGTTGATGGTCAATGGAGCTCTCCTTGACTACCTGCGCAAAGATGAAGGACGTTTGGTCAAGTTCCCCATCATTGTAGATATGGCTGCACAGGTATGACTATGTCACTTGCTGTATGGGAAAAATAAACAAACAAAAAATGAAAAAAGTTTAAATGCTATTCTTTCTCTCCAAAATAAGATATAGAAAAGAAATACAGGCACACACATATATGCAGATTGTTAATATTCAGTTTTGATGTGTTCCAAATCACAAATTACAGATTTTATATGATTTCTCAAATGTTAAAAAATACACATATATGCAGATTGTTGATATTCAATTTTGATGTATTTCAAGTTACAAATTACAGATTTCATGATTTTTATACATTAAAAAATGTCTGGAGGTTGTGATTGGTTAAGTGTAATGATATCATCAAGAAGGAGAGAGTGGTATATTTCTGCCTTTTTTCCTTCTTCTTTTTTGATACAGGGCAAGTGATATTTTTTTAAACAAGTCATAATTTTCGTTTTCTTTTTTTCTTTTTTCATGTGTGGTATATTGTCCACTAATTTTTTCAGATAGCAGATGCCATGGAGTATTTAGAGGTGCAGAATTTTGTGCATCGTGACCTGCGAGCAGCCAACATTTTGGTTGGGGAGCATCATGATGTGAAGGTGGCTGACTTTGGCCTGGCCAGGATTCTTCAGGAAGAGAACATCTATGAAGCAACAGAAAGTGAGTGTAAAGTTTTTATACTTTAAACTAGTCGCTTTGGTATAGTGGTTGGCGCAACAGACTACTGACTAAGGTTTGTGGGTTTGAATCCCCGTCAGTCCTTTCAAAAATCATTGTGGGATTTTTCAGCTCTAACTGACTTCTACCAAGGGTTGGGTGTGCTATGGGCTCATTGGGAGGACTGGGACCACACAGTTGAGTCTCATCTACTTCATGGATGCGTCATTGAGGGTGTTGCTCAAATCTTCTGACCAGCACTGCATGAATCTGTATCTCTCGGGCCTAGTTGATGCCAAGATATATTATGATAGTAAGCATAGAGTACAGTCCTGTCACGCAGTCTCAATCCTAAATGGAACTCCACAGCATTATGATTATCAACCTCATCAATCGTCATCATCACAGTGTAAAAACTGTGCCAGCTTCTATGGCCATTAAGGTGGTGTAGAAAATGGGACATATAAAAAAGGTGAGTACAAAGGTAACTTCCCTGAGTGCGATGATCCTTACAAAAAAGTTTCTGTTCTATAACTTACCACACATTATGTCATCAGCGTGCAGGGCAGCAACAAAGATCCTCCACTCCTATCTGTCTTGTGTTCTTGGCCAGCCTCTGTAAGGTACCCAAAATGTGGCTAGGGCCATAAATGCTTCTGCTGTTTGTCTTCAGGTGTCAGATACATTTAGGTCCATGGGTTCTTGTGATGTTTGTCTGTAGGTGTTTCTAGGTCTTTCTCTCTTTTGTCTTCCTTTTTAGTGACCTACGACAACTAATTCAGGGGATATTTTCCTGCTGTCTTCAGATGATATGCCCAGTCCATCTCCACGGTTTTTTCATATGATGGTGTCCATACTTGCTTGATTCTCTTTGCTGTTGTTTGGAGTTTGAACAAGTGGAGTAATGGTGGTTCATTTACATTTGCTGAGAAATGATTGCTGACATTTTGATATAAGTATACATAGGCTTGCATGTAGGGGTAACACACACACACACACACACACACACCCCACACACACACACACACACACACACCACACACACACACACACACACACACACACACACACACACACACACACACACACACACACACACAACACACACACCTCTCTCTCTCTCTCTGTCTCTCTCTCTCTCTGTCTCTCTGTCTCTTTCATACACAGCATGCATTGAAATATACACAGCAGAAGGCACAGAAGAACATTTACATAACATGTATGATCCGTCAGCATGAAACAAGTTTAGACTTGCTGAGGCCAAACAACAGCAAAGGGTTAGTCTAGGACAGAGTGTGAGAGAAATGACAAGGAGTTGACGATAACTGACACAAAGTTTGATCTTGAGCCTCCAGTCTGCTTACAAAGGTGCATGTAAACAAGTGGTTGTTGTTTTTTTTTGCTGAGAAAATGACAAGCAAATAAAAAAGAGAAAAAGGTAGTGTATGAGTACAAGGAAGATATTTCTGTATGGCATACCAGTTGTTGCACAGGCATGAGAAAAAGCAGCTATATTATGGATTCAATTCAGTCATCAGACTGCGGAAGAAAAAGGAGAAAAAAATCTGTGAACCGTGTACAATATAAGATTACATTTTGATCCCTGCAGTGACTGGGTAGACCAGGAAGTAGAAGCCACTTTTGGAGGTGGGAGTGGGGTGTGGGGGCTGAAGATAAAATTTATAAGCCTTAGACATAAAGACATGTTGTTGTGCAGACGGTTAATAGAAAGTACAGTGGTGACTTCCCTGTTTAACACATTTCGAAAATAAATTAATTTAAAAATATTTACTTGGGGAAAGCAGGATTAGATCCTAGTGGACTTTGTCTTACAGCTAGTCTCAGTGTTTACATTGTAATCCTTTTCTGCTAAGTGCACGCACTGATGAAGCATGTGAATTTGAGTGAGTATGAGAGAGAGAGAGAGGGAGGGAGAGAGTGAGTGTGTGTGTGTGTGTTTGTGAGAGAGTGTGTGTGTGTGTGTGTGTGTGTGTGTGTGTGTGTGTGTGTGTGTGTGTGTGTGTTCAGAATTCAAATGTTTTAGCCCCTTTCGGGATACATACAAAATAACATAAAAAAACAACAAGAAAACAAGACAACCAAAAATGACAACAACAGCAGAATTTTTTTTTAATTTAGAACCAATCCGACCTGATCATTATGATGGATTTTATAGAACAATATCTCTTATACAAAGAGAAATCTTCTGTTAATGCGACCTGTGATCATGCACACACACACAAGAAAAGATGCATAATGAATATTTGTCCTTTCAGTTTCTTTTTTGATTTTATGATGGAAGTCAGAACACATTAAGTTTTGACATGTTCTTGGTAAAGGAAGTTGTTTCATTTGAATATAGTGTGTAGTTTTTTTCTTCAGTCTGTGTGTTACTTTCTCCTTGTTTTTTTTTAACTCCATGACTGCCACCAGTGTAAAAAGTACGAAGCTCTCAAAGCCTTCTGTGAAACACACAAACATAAAATTAATGGAGGTAGTTTGACACACATTTCAACCAACTGTATATTGTAGGGAAGCACTGACTAATGTTGTCAGTCTCAGAAAGGGTGAAAAGGGTTTGGGAGTGGAAGGGAAGGGGAAAGATGCGCGCTATTAATAGCCAGCAGGGCAGAGCCACCTAAAGTATCTCAGATTTGTGCGCCGTGCATTGTTTTCTTTGTATGCTTTTACCAATCAGGTACTCTATGGTATGTTGTGTCCTTTTTGAAAATATGCACAATCATGTTCTCCTTTGCTTCAGTCCCTCCACTGATTGCTTGTTACTCAAAGAATTTTATACAAAATCAGTATGTTCTGCTACAAGTGTATTAACAGTTTTGTACCACTTATCTCTGCAACCACCTCTGAATCTACACCCCTGCCTGACGTCTAATTTCTGCTTCTAATACTAGTTATATGCAAGTTCCTCGATGCAGATGTTCGGCAGTCTGTGTCTGGTCCCAAGTACAACCGGAGTGAGGTTCTTCTGTCTCTTCAATAGTAAAACTTCTGTCTTTCTTCAGGTGTTAACTTGAAGACATACCTTTCTGTCTTCATCTCAGTTTCTTCCTGTCCTCACCTTCTGGGTATGCCCATTCCTTGTACCCTTAAGTTCTTGTCACTGTGAATAAAATGTTTAAGTGAACAATGACCATGCACTTTGACTTGATTTGTACATCAAGATTAAGCACCATGTGCGTGTCATTAGTATTATTATTTTGCTTATTTTTACCAGGCATCTGAAACCCACATTTCCAAAGTGTTTTTTTTCCAGTTTTGATGTGGGGGTTCCATTATTTTATTTCTTGTCCCCCAGTTTGACTTACTAAAACAATCCTCAAATTGTCAGTGTAGATGTTCACGGCTTGCTCATTTTCCCATTGTCAAAATGTAATACAGTTGAACCTCCCCAACCCTCCCTTCTCTGTTATGACTTGGAGATGCAACCTGATCTGTCATGACGTAAGTTAATTCTGTATTACTATTATTACTTCTCAAACCCAACTTAACAGTCTTGGTCTGCTGTGACGTGTGAATGAAATGAAGTAGCCAATAACTGACTGAAATTATGCTTTGAATCCCGGGGTTTGCTACATTAAAACTGGCCTTCTCACCATCCCATCTGAACATCATTGTTGTTTTGGTGGTGTCGGTATAGAATTAGATAGGTCCTACTCCCCCCACATCCCTGGGATGGTTATCCCCATCAGCCATATCACCTGAGGTGGGTGTTGACATAAAAATTGAACCAAACCAATTAATCAATCAATCAACCAAATTTTTGCAAAGAACACATGCCAGCAAGTATAAGGTGATTAAACATCACTGGAAATGGACTGGTGTTTTATTGCAAGTAAACATCGCTCAGTTAGTTTTCCTGTTAACACATCTTTTTACATTGTCAGCCTGAAAGATTGCACATGTGCATATGTGTGTGTGTGTGTGTATGTGTGTGTGTGTGTGTGTGTGTGTGTGTGTGTGTGTGTGTGTGTGTGTGTGTGTGTGTGTGTGTGTGTGTGTGTGTTTGACTTAAACCTCCCTTTGAAGACCCCTCCCTAAGAACTGAATCTGAATGTTTTTTCAAAGTCATAATTGGGAAGTTCTACTGTATATCCAACAAGGATGTTTTTCTACATTCTACATGCACCCCACCCCTGTCTCATCCCCACTGTCCTGTTGTGTCCTTGGTTTGTTTTTCAAAACAAGGAAGTAAGCTCTTCTGTGTGTGTTTTGTTCTGTTGGAGTAGATGGGGTGTGGCTATGTGCATGAGCACATGCATGGGTGTGTTTAGACGTGTGCATGTGTGTGTCCATGAATATTTTAAAGCTGCTATTATTTACAGTTCATTGTTTATTTTCATACTGAAAGGGTATGCTTATGAGTAGCTGTGTTTGTGTGCTTAAAGAAACTAGTGGCTAGATGAAAATGTCTGAGTGTGCACATACCTCTTGAGTTCATGACTGTTTGGCCTGACTCATTTCGTTGAATGGTTTGCAGTTGGTGATGTCGGCTGACGAGAAAACTGAAAAGCGAGCGTTGCGTATAGTGTAGCAGACAAGTCACAGGAATGCAACAGTAACCTTGACTCTGGCTGTGACCTTCATGATCATGAAGTAGACCTAAGCACCTACATTCTCACACAAACACTTGAAAAATTGTTGCAAGTCATATGAAAACAGGAGAGGGAGAAATGAAATGTAAAAAAAAAAAAAAAAGAAAGAATGAAATAAAATGAATCTCTATTCTCCAGTGGTATAGATCTAGAAACTAGACATTGACCAACATCCTTAGGCCTGTCTGTCACCGCTAACCTATAAGTTTAGATCTAGCGTAGCAACAACTCCATATATATACAGTTGCGTCTCGGGTTACGAATTTAATTCGTTCCATAACGTAGCTCGTATCGTGAAAAACTCGTATCTTGAAACAAATTTCCCCATTCAAAATAATGGAAATCCAGTTAATCTGTTCCACACCCGGAAAATATCAATATGAAAATCAATTAACATGGTATTTTATACAGAATTAAAGTAATTTTTCTAACATTGAACAGTGATAAATAATATACTGTACTTTACCTTTATGAAGAGTCGTGGCTGGCTTGAGGGAGACGATGGGGAGGAGGAGAGGGGTTACTGTGGACGACATCGTGGGTTACAAAATTTCTTCATGTAAGCCACAAAAAACCCACTGAAAGCGCAAATGAACGCAGAGATGCTTCCGCTATGAGAGAACGAGGCACACTGAGAGCGGGATGCAGCGGCGGGAAGCATGTGGCGTAACCACAATGTCATTCGTAACGCAAGCGAATATTTTGTGCTCGTAACCTGATTTGCTCGTACAGGGAGACGCTCGTATCCTGAGGCACCACTGTACATGAAAACTTTACCAACACTTTTATAGCATCATAAATTCAAGAAAGCCCCAACATTCTCCCTTGTTGCACACAAGACGTTCTTTTAAAGAAGTTGTGCCTGTCATCAGTGACATCAGAGAACACAGTATAAGGTGTTGGTGGGGCACAGTGGTAATGCCGTGCAGCGCTTAACAGAGATAATGTAGCACTAACTAAATAGACAGATCTGGAGAAAGGTGAACTGCTGTGAGTGACATGACATATGAAAACTTGAAAGTTACATTGACATATTGGTCAAAATTGTTTTGTCTGTACTTCCTGTTGGACCTTATTTTTGGTCAAAATTGTTTTGTCTGTACTTCCTGTCAGACCTTATTTTTGGTCAAAATTCTTGTTTGTACTTCCTGTCAGACCTTATTTTTGGTCAAAATTGTTTTGTCTGCAACTTCTGTCAGAACTTATTTTTGGTCAAAATTGTTTTGTCTGTACTTCCTGTTGGACCTTATTTTTGGTCAAAATTGTTTTGTCTGTACTTCCTGTTGGACCTTATTTTTGGTCAAAATTGTTTTGTCTGCACTTCCTGTCAGACCGTATTTTTACCCAAACCAAATCAAAAAACCAAATATCCTTGCTAATACAGTTCTGCTCACACTCACATATGCACATGCACACACTCACGCACACATTCGCATGCACGCACGCATGCATTTACATTGTATCAGTATGTGTGCTGTGTATGTATTGGTGCATGTATGTGTACGGTCAGAAATAAAAAGGGTGTAGGATTCTTAAATGAACCCCTGCCTGCCATACATATCAAACGTTTTAGTTTTAGAACTCTCATGTTCAGTCCATGCTGGAGTAGACATATTGTTTATGTTTCAGACACCAAATTTCCGATCAAATGGACTGCACCAGAGGCAGCCTTGGAGCGCAAGTTCAGCATCAAATCTGATGTCTGGTCCTTTGGAGTGCTGCTGTATGAGCTGGTGACCTATGGGCGTGTTCCTTATCCAGGTAATGAGGGTGGTCACCATTGTATTGTACAGGATAGCTGGACTCTGAGTATTGTAATTTGAATATAATACATACAATGGCTCTGTGACAGGCTTGAACTATTACATTAAAAAAAGTGTCAGTTGGTGCAGATATGTTTGTGAACATGGTAGTGTGAATATTTCATCAGTTACTGTAAACATGCTGTCCACACCTTCACTGTTAACAAATGCAAGTTTATGTGTTTAAATTCAATTACAATACAAATTCAACCTTCGGCGCATCAATTGAGTATGATCCATCATTAGGATCTCGGGTGATCAAAAATATGAAAAAAATTTCTGTTCGGGCAGATTTTATCATGCTTTGGAATTTCTAATCTGTAGGGAAGGCATGGTTTTAGGTTTATTAAGAGTGTAACTTTTTTTTAATGCAGCATTAGAAATTTACAAGAGATTGGAAATTGTTAGTAACATTGTAGTACTACTTTACAGTACTTAACCCTTTTCTTTTTCTGCCTTTCTCATTCTTTTTTTCAGATTTGTGTGTTTGTGTATGATATGATGCTTGATATACATAAATGTCATAGTCATTAATTTTTTTTTTTTTGTATAAGCAGTCATATGATATTCATATTTTGTCTTTACTTATTATATTTGATCAGTGCATTTGAAATAATTCTGTATTTGTTTAAGTGTAATTAAAATACACTTAGCTTGTTATAAGTGTTCATTCCAAGAGCTAATCACTTGCTATCATTGTATCAGTTTGATTGTAAACAAGTGGGAAATCAGTGTGCCTTACGTCTGTTGTATGTGTGTGCAGGTATGGGTGGTTCAGAGGTTCTGTCTAGGGTGGACAAAGGCTATCGCATGGGCAAACCCACTGGTGGAGCTGGCTGCTCTGACTCATTTTATGAGATTATGTGCAAGTGCTGGTTTCGGAGTGCTGAGCAGCGCCCAACCTTTGCCTATCTGCACAGCTTTTTCGATGATTACTTTATCAACATTGAGCCAAACTACCAGGGTCCTGATGATTGAGGCTGGACTAGCTTGTGTGTGTTCACAAATACTGCTGTTGTAAGAGTTTGGACCCCAGTTCTGTTTCCTCAGCACTTCTACTTCATTTTTTTTTTTTTGCCTTGCCAGGAACCAGAGTATGTATTTCTAAGATATATGCTCTGTTGAAACCAAACTGATTTAAGTACTGAATGAAGTTTTCAGAAATGTGATATGTTTTGAGTTTAGGTAAGAGTAAAGACTATGTAATTTATTGGGCTTGTTTGAAGGCCAGTATTTGGGGAGAAATATAGCAAGTTTTTAATAGATTCTGGCTTTCCTCATAATCCATGCAAAGCTATGATTTTATGCATTCCCTTTTAAAATAATACACACCGGCATGCACACCTGAAGGCAGGCTTGTGAGCAGGCAGGCAGTCAGGTAGGCATGCACACACACACATACATGCACACACACACACTCTCTCTCTCTCTCTCACACACACACACACACACACACACACACACACACACACACACACACACACACACACACACACACACAACACACCACACACACACACACACACACACACACACATAACATTACGCACGCACACGCTTTCACACACACAGAGACTGGAAACCAGTCAGCAATCAACAAACTGCTTCTAATGGTGATTGATATAGAAGTATTTTTGGGGAAACAGTATCAAAACACAACTCTTTGTCAAATGAATGAGTAAAGTTATATGAACAGTCTGCTTTTGTGGTGTACATGTCTGATATATATATGATATTAGTAATGATGAATTATTCATACATGGCGCTTTTCTCCAAACTTGTTTAGAATAGCAAACATTACAAATTTACGTGACAGAGTATATTATATGCAGACATACTGATACATCATACATACATACACAGACACACACCTGAATTCACACACTCCTATATGTACACGAATGAATACAAACTAACAGAGTCTAACCAGAGTTATACATTTAAAAGTACCTATGGTCATACATATGTATATACCTACATGAATATTTCCACAATGCTGCACGAACAGTGATTATTTTTTAGCTGTTGCCTTCATGATAGGAAGTTTTCAATTTCACTTATTGCTGTTAGAATCAAGGAATTACTGTAAGTAAGTGAGGACCAGCATAAGGAAGTAAGAGGGAGATATATTTTTTTTACTCTGCTTCTTTTGATCATTTTGAATGACCCACAAGACAGCATACATATGTTTAAAAGATGGTTTCATTGTATGATCTACAGATGCTATGATGGTCACTTTTTATTTGTTGTGTTTATCTCTGGTGTATCTTGATGAGAATTTGATGTGAAAATTTTCTAATTAAGAAAAATGGTGGGGGTAGAGACTGTTTCTTCCAGCAAAGGGAAGTTGTGTGTTTGTGAGAGAGAGAGAGGAGAGAGAGAGAGAGAGAGAGAGAGAAGAGAGAGAGAGAGAGAGAGAGAGTTATAAACTTTCATTTTATGCATATGCTCTTATTAACTTCTGTGTGTTAATCATTTTGGAATAGCAAATTATTATTATTATGGTAACATCTGTTTTTGTATTGTATTCATAAATGAATGTTTTTGTTCAAGAAATGTGTTGCAGATGGCAGCACACCCCCAAACTAATTTAATTGCTTCATCCTGCAAATGTAAAAGTGTTTCATACACTTATGAAAACCATTTTGGAAAAAAAATATGTACCATAAGTAATCAGCATTATAGTGTTTTCCAGTTCAGTATTCATTTTCAAATGAAGACACTTAGCAAAATTAACGAGTTCACAGTGAAGGAAAATGATGACAGTTTTAAGTATATGATTTATATTTTAGAGAAAGCAGATGAAGTTGCACAACTTTTTTCTTTATTGTGTTTATGGTAGGTCATGGCAAAAACTTTTGATTTTGATAAGAATTATTGTAATTGTATATCCTTTACTGTGTTTTACCAGTATGCTTTTAGAACAGAACAAGTTTCGTTTTACTTAAGTAGGTTACATTGTTTTTACATAATTTGAAGAAGTGATTTGTGTATGCATGAATGCATGCAAGTGAGTTAGTATGTTTGTACATGCATCTATTCCTATATGCGTATGTGTGAAGTTGATAAAAGATTATGAGAGTTTCAGCATGCAATAGTTCCGGCATGCATGTTTTGTATGTCCATATACTCTTATTGCTTTGAAATATAAAAGATATCTTTTCTTAAATTTTTATCTCATCGTTGTTGTAGGTCATGCCGATTTATGCCATTCCTTCCTCTCATTTGTTCAGATACTTATCTGATGTTAATCATAGACATACATATCATATGACTAAATATAAATCATGTAATGTGTTTGCACTGTTTATAGATATGCAGAAAGTGTGTGGAATCTGTTGGTAAAGATGTAGAATGCGTTATACTTGGAGCTACAGCTATTTGTTGAAATATTCAGAGGTTGTTAATGTATTGTTGTGATACAGATCAATGTTTTATTTGTCGTGCACACAAATGTGATTTTCATTAATATGTTATTTGTATTTTATCTGTTTACCCTTCTCCCTATTTTCCCTGAAATATGACATGAAAGAGGAGAAAGATTCAGTTGAATATGTCCTTGGTTTGCCTGAGAGAGTGAGACAGGTATATACGTATATCTGTGTGTGTGTGTACCTGTATGTGTAAATATTTCTTTGCATTACTAAACCATGATCATTAAGTGGCCAAGGTGAAGAGTTGTGATTTGTATTTGTGTGACAGTTATACAAAATATCAGAAATGTCAGTACTGACTGACCAATCTTGACCCAAAATTCTGCAATAAGTATGTATATGTGGTCCTAACACTTGTATGTTTTGGTTTATGTGTATAAAAAATACACAACAACAGCACAATAATTACCTGTTCAAAATAACTGAAGAGAGAGAGTTACTTTGCAGGATTTATTCTTATCTAGCTCATCAGTTGGTTCAGTTATAGAGACGTTTTGTCATTGTATTAATCAGTCAACTGGTGAACACTTTATGCTTAGTATCATTTGAAGCGATCATTGATTGACAATGTCTCTTCAAGGATAGGTCTCTTGCAGTTTTGCAGCCTGTTGATTTTCCTCCTTAAAGTATAGTCACATTTTGGTGCTTCCCCCATTTTCTACAGCATCGTATTATTTTTTCTCACTGTTCTAGCTTTTCTGCCGCCTCAGTGGCATCAGCCATATTCTACTCATTCCAGCTGCACTTCGCACCATCAGCCCCAAGTTCGTTTGGTCAAAGTCCCAGTGCCAGGAAGCTAGCTCATGTTAGAGGAGATCCTGCACTGCTACTGGGTCGCTTAGGAGGAGTTCAACAGTGCCTATTCTGATCCAGCTCACTGAAGATACTGCCCACTAATCTAGGTGGAGTTCAACAGTGCCTGCTCAGATCCAGCTTACTGAAGATACTGCTTACTAATCCTCCTGCTAACAAGAATAATTGTTCAGTGACAGAATCAGACTGTTTTGCTCTGTCTTTGTTTCACTGCCATTTCAGCCCTCCAGCACACTACACACCTAACCTACTGAAATCGAGCATTAAGGGCTTCTATGATAGAATGGGAGACAGACTTTGTTTTTCTTCAAAATTGCTATGTAATTCATGAGAATGATGGTTATGATTCTGTAGAGTTCCACTGTGGATTGAGACTGCCTGACAGGGTTATACTTAACCATTCTTTTCATAACATATCCTAACATCAACTGGACTTTATAGTGCTTAAAGCTGATGTAAACTGGAAGAGCTCAGCCTGTGCAATGCGACCACCTCTCTTCAATACCTAACCTGTAGACCAGGAAATCTTTTCCACTAAATTTTTATTCAAATTGGGGAGAAAAGACTTGATTTCAGGAACACATCATCACAGACTTTCTTGACTTTTTTGAAATTTGTGTTTGTTTTTGTTTTTTGAGCTGAAGGAGTCTTGATTGTGTAAGTTTTAATGAGATTCTTTAACAGTGTGTGGAAATGTGTCAGTATGCCAGAAACTGGAGAATTTTGATGTTCACAGATTTTAGTGTTCTTCAGTGAAAGGTGGAGGTGGTTTTGGTGATAAAAAGCTGGCAGTGGTCAAGCGACTGGATGAATTTGACTCAGGCTGTGCCTTTGTGGTGAGAGAACTGTATCAAATGGTCAGTTGTGGGCGTGCATCATTTTGACCCTAAGCCTGGCTTCTTTCAATCATTCCAGTTCCAGTGTGAGTTTACCATCTTGGGTCTTTTAATTATTTTGTTGGGTTTTTGTTTGTTTTTTTTTTTTTTTTTGGTATTGATATTGTTTACAAGTGTATATATGTATACATATTTATTGTTGTTGTTTCTTTCTTCTGGGCTCCCTTAACAGGTTGAAGGTCCTCAAGAGAGCAGTCAACTGGGTTTCAAACACTAACAGTGATGATGATAAATTATAACAGTAACAATAATAATAGTAATTAATAATAATGATATTAGCAATAATGATAAATCAGACCATGTTATACTGCATTTGTTGTTGGGGATGGTGTTAAGTGAGGCTATAGTTTTTTTTCATGTTTTCAGGTTTGATACTCCAGCAGAAGCTTTTATTCAGTATGTAGCTGTCATTGTATGACTGTACATCATAACATCAACTGAACCCAAGATTTCAAGAAAGGATTCTGAATGGATCAAACTTCAAGTAAAAGTGAGCCATCGTGAAAACACATTTCATTTTGTTTGTTTGTTTGTTCTTTGTGAATGAGAGCAAGAACAAAAGTGAAGTTGGTTGTGAACTATGGTTAGCCAGTGGGAGTTTTTACATTGATTCTGAGCATGTTCTATTGCAATGATTGAGATTGTACTGTTTCACAAATGCTTGACTGTATTACTGTTTTGGTTAAATACTACTGTGTGCCTTGTTGTTCTTATATAACAGAGTGCTTTTAACAACTGGTGTCTTGCAGAATAATTATTTTTCAGTTGTTTGCTTGTTTGTTAGTTTCTTGACATGAACGTTGTTAGTTTCTGACATGAACGTTTGTTAGTTTCTTGACATGAACGTTGTTAGTTTCTGACATGAACGTTGTTAGTTCTTACATGAAGCTTCTGGCCCTGTTTGGAGCCCTCAGTTCTTCAGTTTACAATGTGGTCACTTTCATATGATACACCAGCTTTTGTTGTGTGTGTAGTGGTATATCTGTACGTGCTTGTTGTAAGTGACAGGCCATAAAGCTTTCTGCTTTTTGGTGGATTTTTATCAGTACAGGTAGGTATTTTAAGGAAATCATGTTTTCTTTCATCAGGAAAGGCTGTATTTTAAGGAAGTCATGTTTTTTTCATCAAAAAAGACTCTCAAAGACGCAACATATAACTTTGATAGAGTTGAGTCAGTTCTTTATGTCATTATGATTCCTGACCATTTCAAGTCATGAGTGAGCAAAGTATGTATCTTGTTCTTCTTTAAAGTCTCCGCTAATCTGTAAAAAAAAAGTTGACAGCTATATCATGTAACATGTGGCAAAAGCCACTGTCTGCTTTGTAAGTGATCAACATATCATATAGTACACTTGAAGAAAGCTTGGACAGAAATTGTTTTTGAAAACATGAAGCCCATGCTACCATATACTCTTCAAAGATCAGTTTTTCTTGCGGTTGGGTTGCTAGTTTTTCTTTTGTGGTAAACCATTCATAATCAGAGAAAGTAAGTACTTGATGTGTATATATTTTGAGTACAGTAACCAAGGAAAATAATGCCCTAAAATAGATAACACAGCTTCATAGTTTGTTTCAGTTTTTGTTTGTTGTTGTTGTTGGTACAGTTGCTGTAATGTTTTTGACAGTACAGAGTATCAGCCTTCTAACAGGAAAATTTTGTTTTCCTGGACAGAGGAAAACATTGCTTGATAGATATATATTTTAGATTATATATATATAATAAATTGATGATAGATTTATACTTCAGAATTTGTATGCATATCTATTTTTTCATTTGTTATTTCTGTTTTCCATTTGTAGGATTTTCAGTAGCAGTTCTGAAGTTACTGTTACAAAATAATGTTGGACACTTTGTGGACTTTGTGCTCAGAAAAAGGCAGATATGAAATGTTTATCACCGTATGTCTTCATGATGAACAAAATGATTTCAGAATTGTGTTGTTGTTCATGATTGTTTGTTTGATGTGTATGTGTGTGTGTATTGTTTGGTGTGTTGTAATGTCTTTCAAAAGTGTCTTTGAATTCTTACAAAATTTGATATGAATGTTTTGATAAACATTTATGCAAGAGAAAGGTTTTAACTTGAGGTGTAGATATGTTGTTGTTGAAGTGTCCTGTAAATTTCATGGAGGAATAAGCGTACTGGTTTTCAATGCCTGGTGTGGACTTTCATGTGGGATAGAAGACACAAGCCAGGAGGCTCATATTCCTCCACAGGCGCTGCATGTAGATGTGTTGTGGATACAAACCTTGTTTGTTTTGATTATTTACTCTTATTTTCAGTACATCGGACATTCCAGTTACACAGGTTGTGAGTGCTTTTATTATTATGTTCATTGCTTCCCACTGAAGTTAGTGACATCTTTGATGAATTTTCTGTTTTTATTTGTCTCATTCCATTATGAGTAAATATGATGTTTTCATGGTTCCGCTATGAGTAAACATGATGTTTTTATGTTTGTTTTTGATTGTATTGTTAAGGTAAATTTTGTCTCTAAACATACTGCCTTATTCCCCCTCTGCAGTCGCTTTCTTGTGCTGATCTCTTCTTCCTTGTCAACCTTTTTGTCTTTAGCTCACTCCCACTGCTTTCTTTCACGTTTCAACATTCTCTTTGTCTTCTCCCTATCCATCACCTACTTAAAACTGTTTCTGCCTTGTTGCCATGCTTTCTGTCATTTCTACTTATTTTCTGCCTTAATGGTCCATTCATCTGTATTTTTTTTTTATAAAGTCTTATGTACTTTTTCTCTAAAGAGGAGATATGCGGAAGCAATTTTAGGTAATTTATGCCTGTTTTTATATATGTTTTGGTATCCTTGTGTATGCTTATATTTGTATTCAGGTGTGTTTTTTAAATCTCCCGTGTGCGATAAATCGGACGGAATGGTCCTACGCGGGGGCATGTCCTTAGATTATGTGCGCGAATGCATTGATATGTGTACTTAATTTTCTTTTCTTTTTTTTCCTTTTGAAGTTTTGTGTTTTGAGGCAGTTATAGCCCTGATATGACTCTGCACAGTCGGCTGGGCTTTAAACAACAATAAAAATAAAAGTAAAGTAAACCTACTTAAAACGTGCCTACCTTTTCCCTTTCAGTGTGTTCTGAGTGTTTAAAACAATGCCATGATATCCAGGGGGGTTTTTGAGCAAGTCTGCATCATTATATTTTGTTGTCTGTTTTGTAATTTTAGGCTTTAAATTGAGTGTGTTTACATCAGTGTGTCATATGCTTTTTTTTCTTTACTATTCACTTTTACTTTGTTAAGGTTTTGTTTAGTTTTAATTTTTGTATTTCGTTTTTTTACGCTCAAGGTATATTGTGTAGAGTGGCAAGGGTTAGCTGTAAGACAAGTCTAGTGGGAACTAATTGAATTGAGTTGAATGGAATTGTAGTTTCAGAGTTTAACCCTTTGACTCTCTCACCTTCTCTACTGGCATTCTGCATTGTCATTGGTGGAAGCAAACCAATAACTTAACCCTTCAACTCCATCACCTTATCCACCAGATTTCCGCAGCATGAAGCTGATGATAGGGTGAGGGAGTGAAAGGATTAAGTTTTTGCAGCTGGTGGATACGGTGTGGGAGTCGAAGGGTTAAGTACATCTGTATCAATTTATTTTATAGTGACAAAGTCTCTTGTCGTTATGTTGACTTTGTCAATAGGAGTCTGCTTTCATGAACACCATGAACACAGGAAACTGTTTGAAGAGGGTCATGTATAGATTGGCCAGCATCAATAAAGAGGACTGCATTTTATCAAAGAAGGCTCTTAGTGTATTAGCAGTGGCCTTTGCTTAACCAGAGAATGGTCTCATCACAGCAGACAGTACAAAATGAATTGTTCATATAATCTTCAGTCACACTAATCAGTTAAACCTGTATTTTGTCCTGGTGAGATTAGTGATGACATTTTGGTCATTTTCACTGTGCTTTACGTTGATGACCTGATTCTGTCTCATTTTTCGTTTGGTATGTTTCACCCGTGAATCATTCTGTTTCTTGAATGAAGTGTTTTAGCATAAAAATTGTATGTGGTGTGTAACATCACATGGATATAAGATTTGCTGTTTGTCACAGTTGCATAGGATTATAGTTTATCAATAATATGTCACATTTATCTATATCCAAGCACTGGCTGGTCATCGAAGTGATTGTTCAGTACCATATTATATTGACATGAATGTGCGTATCAGATTCATTAAATATGATTTAATATTAATTTTTATTTTCACACAATTTTTGATTTATATTTTTGTACAATTTTAAGAACTGGAGCACATCTCTCTTTCAAGAGGCAATGCGAATGTAAGTGGGTGGGTGTTTGCTTATCATGAACTGGTCTCAGACTGCCGCACAGTGGGAAAAAATTGTGAGATGAAAAAATAACCTTCAAAGCAGTATTGTTGACTGGAGGCTGCAAAGTTTTTCAGTCATTTCTACATTTGATTTTGAGCTCTAGAAATCTGACGATTTATTGAGTGTATTATAATCTGTTGCGTTTGTAAGAAAACAATTGCAATACATTTGTGAAGTTCTACTGAATAGTCAAACTAAATGCTCTTTCTTGTCTTTTATTGTTTATATCTCTTAATGATAATGGTATAATTCACTGGATATAATTATTTATCAGGCCTGACACCTTTATGTAACCAGATATTGTATTAATTACTGTTTTAAGTAATATCATACATTGGATAAATGTCTGTGCATATGGCGCATCCACTAAAAGTAGTGGTGGGCATTGAATTTTTTCTTTGTTTGCTGGGTACATTCACTGGTTGCCACTGTGAAAGAGCAGAAGTCTCTGTATGGCAGAAGACAATCAACTGCAGAGATGGAAAAGTGGGGAAATGAGGATAATTGAAACCTAACCGTAACCTTTTAGCACCTAAATTGTGCAAAATTAAACGTACAAAGAATGTTTCATGTGTGATGGATTGAGAAAACATCCGTGAAGTGTTCAGTTTGTGAAGTATAAGTGGTTGATGAAATTAACATGAGAACGAAAATGTGAAAATAACGACTTTATAAATGGACGGACTGATATGTACATTAACTGGCATTCTCTTGGCTCATTCCCTGTAATTGATGTGGTTGAAAATTTGTGATGATTCCTATGTGTGTGTGTGCGTGCGTGTGTGCGACATGTGTGTGAAAGAAAGGAGAGCAATGTGGATCTAAGGCATACACACTCAGAGGTTAGTGCAAATCGGCAACAGCCTGGACGCCATTTGATGTGATATGCGTGTGTGAACATTGGTGATAAATGTGTATGTTTACCAAACACAGGGGTATTCGTTCAACCTAGCTGAATTACTTTTCACATACCAGAGTGAATTACATTTCTTTTCAAGCATGTGAATATGTTTGATTAGTATGAATGTATGTGATTTTTCAAATGGAATCTTAAATGGTTTCATAGATAATTTAGTAATTAAACTGGCCAGTATATTGATATTAATATACAGAAATAATCTTATGATAGGTTTAGCTATTGTTTTGTCTTTGGGGTTTTTTTTCCCTTTCATTTTTCTTTCTTATACATTTTTGGCATATCCTTCATTCGCTTGAATGACCATTGAATTTTAGCATGAAAGATAAATGCAACTTGATTTAGACAAATTTTATTTGCAGCTGAAAGAGACGTCTCATATACCTTCTTTTAAGGTTTTAGTAGTAGCAAGAAACTCTTGAGGAGATCTGGACACCAGAAGGTCCTCAGAGGAGAAACCCCCATCAAACAAGTGTTTTGGCCCTTAACTCCTGAAACTTCAAGGGGACCAGGCCGCATCCAGGTCATGACTCCTGGATGCCCCTCTGCTGTCGTTATTTTTTAAAATAGAAACTTGTCCTCTTTTAGGTGGTCGGGTTTCTCAAGGCAAAGTCACCTTTGTGACGGATGTCTTAATCACCAGTTGCATATAAGAGAATTTTAAGCCTTATGTAGTTCACTTTTGTTCCTCCTGGTCCAGATCCAGCTGGAGCTTTTTTCCGCTGCTTCTGCCATTGCCTTTTGGGCTCTGGTCCTCTCCCCGAAAATTGAGAGCTGCTTCATGAGATCATAGGCTGATGTGCCCCTTGCTCCAACCTGTATTGCAAGGGCTTCGGCTTGAAAGCCAGATGTCCTCAAGTTGCTGGCTAGACTGGCATACTTTTAAAAAAAAAAGATTTTAACACTAGCGAGGACAAAATAAAGGGCGCCAAATCTGCTTTGTTATGTAAATGGAGAGATAATCAAGAACATATATTATTTAGACATGTGATTTTACAAAAAATCTTAACATGTACTCTTGGCATCTCACGGCATAATATGTAAATGTGCAATGGACAAATTTATGGTTTGCGATAGTTGTTGGACGTGTATTCGTCTTTACAGTGAAATCAAACTATATGCCATGACTGTTACATAGCAGAGCAGGTGGTTGCTTTTGAACAGTGCCTTGTGTACACAGACTTAATGCAGTAAGGATCTGTTTGCAGTGTTTTACACCTCTTCATTTGTAGTGTCTTTTTTGTTGTCTGTGAACACAATTGAAAATTGCATGGTACAGAAGTGTCTTCTTGTACAGAAAATTCTGTTTTATTGTTGTGTTTTATAAGACACAAATGAGGGCTTGTGAAAACGTGTTCTGCATATTTTGTTGATTACTAACAGACGGCAGCTAGCTCAAGTGATCATCGGGCAGGATTGTGGTCACCATGAAGATAAAACCAAAGCAGTAGACTTTGTTAGCAGACAGCAGGTGTCTGCAGTGTTATCTCAGGAAACCCTTGACTAGCACTTGGCAGTCTGCCTCTGATCAGATTAGTCTTTTTCTCTTACACTTTAAATAGGAGACAATTCTTGTGCCTTGAGCAGCATCTGAACTTTGAACTTTGCTGGCTTTAGTTCTTCTTCGATTGCAGGATTTGATTTTCATTGAGAAATTGGATTTGTGTAATCTGTAATATTTCCAATTTTCTTCTTGTCCAAAACCTTTTCTGTGTTTTGGAATTTTTGTGATGGTTTGTTTCTTGTTGTTACAAGTTCATTCTCTTGTTCTTTGATTACACCCATGATTTTATATCTCCGTCACACTGATGGGACAGAATAATTGTGGAATGTATATGTGACGCTGCCAGTCTAGGAGTTCGAAGTCCTCTTTGTGTGTGATGCAAACATGACCTAACCCTTTGACTCTCGCAGCCTGCCACCAGCATCTTGCATTGTCAACCATGCTAGCAAAGCAAACACTTAAGCTTTTGATTCTCTGAACCTGTCCACCAGGAAGCTGGTGTATAGGGGAGGGAGTCAAAGGCTTAAGTTTTTGCAGTCTGTGGATAGGGTGAGGGAGTCAAAGGCTTCAGTTTTTGCAGTCTGTGGATAGGGTGAGGGAGTCAAAGGCTTCAGTTTTTTGCGGTGAGGGAGTCAAAGGCTTAAGTTTTTGCAATCTGTGGATAGGGTGAGGGAGTCAAAGGCTTGTGGATAGGGTGCGGGAGTCAAAAGGGAACACTTACGTGGTAATCCATTGTGCCTAGAGACCATAGGGTGGTCTTTGTAACTGGTTCGGCTTTAAGCACCACTCACCCAATCTTGTGCCTGAAATGACAGTGACATCGTCACTGACAGCACATTTCAGTCAGGCTTTGAAGTCTTCACTGTTGTGTTGTGTATGTGTCAGCAAAAATGGTCTTTTTCAATGCCGCCTTTACCCATTTTCTGCCTATCATTAGTTGGCGAGTTCATCTTGTACATGTATTTATATGTTTTGATCATGGTGTCCCACTACAAAAGGATATTGATTCAGATGAACATAATGAGTCAAGGCTGCATGTAGGTATTTCACCCTGGTTTTTGTTTGCTTGTTTGTTTTGGAAAATAGTGTTAGCAGTGATCTTTCTTTTATGTTGGCGGGTAGATGTTTTACCAGGCTCGGGTCCGTGATCTGACTCAATTGTAGGTGATGGACACAAGACTTGAAATAGGATAATTCCTTATTTAGTGTTAGTTCTTTGTGGGATGACATGTATTGAAAATACATGTACATTGAGACACACGTTTCAGGAGAAACATGTTAGGAGAAACGCTCTTGCTTAGACATTTGAATGCTCATTGACATAAGATAGTCTTTTAAGTCCCGTATTGACTGGATAGAGGTTTAGATGTGAGTGCGCGCGCGCGCGCGCGCGGTCGGGTGTGTGTGTGTGTGTGTGTATGTGTGTGTGTGTGAAAGAGAGAGAGAGAGAGAGAGAATGTTATCAAGATTTTCTCAATTATTTCTGGGCGGTTCTTTACCATATCAGAGGAGTGCATTATTGAAGAATTGCAAATGCGCAAGTGTGAAAGTCATGGTGCCAAGGTGAAGGTCAAGGTCACACAAATAAAAGAAAGTGCCTAAAATCACCATACTATTGTTTTAACTTCATGCCATATTTTTTTCATCAGATGCTTCTTGAGAAATAAGAAAAATCTGGATTTTTAAGTTGATTTGTGTATTAAAGAAAAGCAGATCGTTAGATTAATTTGATCATTTGGTTCTTCTGCCATCCCCCCCCCCCCCCTCCGTCTAGTTTGTTGGGTTTTTTTAGAGAAAGGAAGATCATTCATATAACTTGATTATTTACTCTTTGTGTCTTTGTTTCTTTGTGCCATTTCAACTCTTATCTTTTCTTTTATCTTCCCTCATTTCTTCGGCATAATTTTCTTATGTTGAAAGCACATTTTTCATGCACTTAGTGTGAAGTACTTAGCAAGCATACAACCCTCAATCCTGAACACTGAGGTTTTAACTGATCTTAAAGTCAGATATAGTGGCTTTTAACTTTTGAATACTTTGGGGTGGTAGGGTGTGTGTGTGTGTGTGTGTGTGTGTGTGTGTGTGTGTGTGTGTGTGTGTGTGTGTGTGTGTGTGTGTATGTGTGGTGCGTGCGTGCGTGCGTGTGTGTGTGTGTGAATTACTTGGCAATTACCCGTGTTAAAAACTTCTCTGCATTAAAGTTATTTTCTGAACGGGCTTGGACAAATCTGTTTTTGGAGAAATATTTTGTTGATTATTTTTCTCGATGATGTAAACGTTGTCCGGAACACTCCTTTCCTGTTATATTTGACTTCTAACCATGCCGTTGTTATACAGTGACCGACATTCCATATTCAGTGTACATTTCCATATGCCAGTGTCGCGTAATAAACTTTCATACAAAAAGATTAGATTTGTGTGTGTGTGTGTGTGTGTGTGTGTGTGTGTGTGTGTGTGTGTGTGTGTGTGTGTGTGTGTGTGTGTTCCTGGTTTAGGATAGCATGCTGCATATGTTTGTATAAGACGAGCATTACACACACACACCCTCATGCAAGCGAGAGCAGCGTGCATACACAAGACACACACACATACATACATACATAAACACACACACACACACATACACACACACACACACACACACACACACACACACACACACACACACACACAGAGTCATATATGCGTATATGCACACGTCCTTCATGATTTTAACATTTACTCTCTCGAATTTTATCCATTTCTCATATTGTATTCAAACGTTTCGTATGTGTCTTGTGTGGCACACATGCATTACACACGCACACACACATACACTCACGCACGCACGCACAGGTACACACACACGTACGCACATGCAAACATATTGATATGTACGAAGAATGTTATGCATTCAACAGCCCCCCACCAAAAAAAAAACAACAAACAAACAAAAAACAACAACAAAAACCCGCAATATAAAGCAAAAGTACTTTCAAAATCGCCGAGCTTACAATAAAGTACTCAAAACAAAAACAAACAAAACATGTAAAGCAAAGAACATCTCTTGAGAGTCACGAAGGAATTATCTCCCATGTTGTAGAACTTCTCAAATCTAACACAGTTTGCGCTACCCATTCATCTAGCATAGAAACAGCTACAAAGCACAAAAACCGTAAGCTCAGAACGTTCCTCAAAACGTATACAAAAAAAAAGCCAAACATAAACATATCTTTACAAATGTAAACAAAATCTAATAGCTAACCTCAGAGATGCCTTTATGAGAGACGCAAAACATGCCTGGAAAAATAAAAAGTTATGTGTATGTGACCTGCCAGCACGAAATTAGTCTTAACTAGCATTTTGGGTATTGTGAGATATACATATCACTGCTGATTATTTTGGTACTTGAATAAAGCTTGTACTCAAAAAAATGTAGAAGTTATGTATGTTTAAATAGAATAAGTTGTATGATGGCCATTTTGAGAATTTTTATGTACTCTCCTACACATTTTCCTTAAATTTCTTTATTTGGTGGCTTTGACCTGGTTTCTTTCTGATTTTAGCTGTCATTGTCTGAAATGTGCACCAAAGAGCTTTCTGTCAGTATATTACATGTGGGGTTACTGTACAGGTTACGGTTCAGAATAAGAGACAAAAATAGGTACTTTTGGTAGGAAATTGTGTTCTTTCTGCTGCGATCAATGCATTAAAATACCTTTTTAAATTGATTAACAATATTTTTTAAGAACAAAAATTCTGTGGGGGATAGATTATAGTCCACAGAAATCAATTTTGAGAAAAAGTGAAAACACCCCAGATAGACCCTCAGTCACTTTTTCAGCTCCTAGTGCTGTTCAACTGACTGCGAGTTAAGACTGAATTGGTGGTGGGAGGTCACATATAGCAGAAAACCCAAAGTGTAAAAAGACAAACGCATTGCACAACAAAATGACTATATCACTCAGAAAATCTCGTCCACAGAGATCTTTTCAGTTTCAGTTTCTCAAGATAGTAGCTCCATGCTTGGAATGAATTCCATTGGTACTGACGCCGCAGATTCCGAGTGATGGAGTTTGGAGTTTGTTCAAGAGGGATTCATCGCACTCGGACGATTCCATATGCGTTTCACCTAAATCAGCCAAAATTATCTGGCAGACTTCCTGAGCCTGCGCTAATCCCTACCGGCTGGCAAGGTTTTGAACCGAGGAGTGGAAAGAGGGAGGGAGGGGAAGTCGACGCATGAAACTATGAAACACTAAGCTGACACCACCAGAATGGTGGAAATGTGAAGATGGCAGCAAACAGGCCAACGTTTTAATGTTGCGGGCTGGGACTGAACTCAAGATATCAGATCCTGAATTCACGGCTCTATCAAAAGAAGCAAGCAGCCTGTGGTAGACAAGATCCAAAATGATAATGACATAGGCCATGATCCTGCACAGAGATTGTGCACTGGCAAGGTCTTTTCGGTGCTACCTAGTGTATGGGTTTTATCTCTAGGCAGAGGCAAAAATCGGCTGACAAGCAGCGCTTAAAAAATAAACTAAATACCTCAAACCTTTCTCAGTACTGTACAGACATGCCCATAGCGCAAACAGAGATATCATCATCATCATCATCATCATCATCATCATCATCATCATCATCATCATCATCATCATCATCATCAACATCATTATGTGCCCTGCGCATGGCGTTGGCGATCACAGCCCTCCACACGAATCTATTCCTGCCGCTGCAAATTCATCTCCCACCCTCTCTGTTCTCAGCCACCCTGCAAGTCCGTCCAATATTTTCTCCCTGGGTTTACTTGGCGCTTTCCCTCCAGCTTTCCTGTTGTGACCAGGTGTTCTAATTCCCCTTTCCTTATAATATGTCCTATAAATGTTTGTCTTTTCCTAATCTTCTTTATTAATGATCTTCTTGTGTCTGCTTGCTTCAAGACTGTCTCGTTTGTTTTCTTTGCTGTCCGTGGAACTGTCAACATTCTTCTTAGAAACCACATTTTAGTTGCCTCAATTTTGTTCTGACTTTGCGTGTTGGCTGTCCAGGCCTCACAACTGTACAACAGTACCGGTTCTATATAACACTCAAGAACTCTCTTCCGGATGTTAATTGATAATTGTTAACTCATCAGGAAGAAACATAGATATCAACAACTTTAAACTATCTTATTGAAGAAATCACCAGACACTGACACAATTACAAATGAAATTATAAATCGATTCTCTTATCAGTTCTCTTGATGGTCAAAGGAAAAGCTATGTAAACAATAATACAGTCAAATACATCTCCAAATGAATAGGAAACAGGTGCCAGTATAGCTAAACTCCCCCCGTAGGGATACCGGGGCTCTTTCAGTATAAAAGTATCCCTACCTTCTGGAAATTCTGTGCTAGAAATTTCCTCTTTTCTATCACTCTGTTTCTGCCTTGTTCCTTTACTTTCTGTCATTTCTTCCTGTCATTTTCTGCCTTGCTGGTCCATTCACCTGTATGTGTTCGATAAAGTCTTACGTACTTTCTCTTCATCATCATTAGGTGCCCTGCCGCATGGCGTTGGCGACCAAAGACTTCCAACCATCTCTATCTCTCGTTGCCCCCAGCATCTCCCCCACCCTCCTCATCCTCAGCCACTCTGCAAGTCCGTCCAGCATTCTCTCCCTGGGTCTACCTGATGCTCTCTTTCCCTCCAGCTTTCCCGTTGTGACCAGGTGCTCCAAATCCCCCTTCCTCATAAAATGGCCTATAAATGTTGCTTGTCTTTTCCTAATCTTCCTTATGAGTGATCTACTTGTGTCTGCCTCCATCAAGACTGTCTCGTTTGTTTTCTTTTCTGTCCATGGAACTCTCAACATTCTTTTTAGAAACCACATCTCGGCTGCCTCGATCCTGCTCTGGCTTTGCTTGCTGACTGTCCATGCCTCGCATCCGTACAACAGTATTGGTTCTATATAACATTCAAGGACTCTCTTTCTGATGTTAATTGATAGGCATTTGTTGGTAAGAATGCTTGTCATCTTCTTGAATGCTGTTTTGGCTTGGCCAATTCTGCCGGCTATTTCCGATGTGCATCTGCCGTCTGATGAAATGACCGTTCCCAGGTATTTGAACTTATTAACCTGTGTCAAGGTTGTGCCATTTGCTGTTATTTTGCATGAGGGGATTTCATGTTTTTTACTGATCACCATGACTTCAGTCTT
>CM060313.1:23055459-23077959 GCA_030674185.1 Monoplex corrugatus | reverse complement strand
ATTGACTGGACCATGTGGCAGTGTCCTACGGGTTTTTGAAAAGGTCTGAAGTGAAAACCAAACCAGCAAATCCGAGAGAATGCCGTGAACTTCTGACAAGGTAAGCATTTTCCCTTCTTGAACTACTGTATGTTTCAGTGTTATTGATAGTTTATGCCAACTGGACCAGTAGTTCTATCGATAGAGCCGTGGACTCGGGATCTGATTACTCGAGTTCCATCCCAGCCTGCAACATAAAAACTGGCCTGTTCACTGCTCAGGTTAACGCTTCAATAACCTAATTGGTACAGTGTTAGCATAGTATTCAGATGTACCTCCCCCTCCTCATTTCAAGAATTCGCCTTCACACAGGCTGGAAGAATCTGATCAAGTAACTGCTGGCAGATATAGATGGAGGGCATGTGGAATTGTTTGAGTGCGATGAATTCATTTCGAACAAACTTTTTGATTACCCAGAGTGCGATCGGATTTGTCTGCCTTCCCCGCCCCCCCCCCCCCCCCCCACTCCCGTTTATTAGACATTTGTTGAGCGCAGGCAATGCCGTTGCCTGGGTTCTGGCAAGGCGTGTTTTCGCGGGGGGGAGGGGAGAGAGAGAGAGAGAGATGCACGCACTACTTCTGTCCATCAATTTCATCATTTTCAAGTTATATGAAAGATAAACAGCAAGATTTTTTGTTTTGGCCCAACATAAAGTTGGTAAAAAGTTCAGCGCCAGTGAAAATGTCACGGTTACTGTGTCAATGGCAGTAAATTGGAGTACTTTCCTGCTTGTGTATATTCTTTGCGGGTTTCTGTCTTTGATGTTTTGTTGGACGTTTCTACTACCCTGTGTCCTTGTGAATGGTCTTTTAACCTGACATATATGTGTCTGTTCATCAGACTTTGAGTGGTGGTCTAGAATATTGTGAATCATAATTGTGGTTATATATTCTAATGAAAGTTCTTGTGTCCACAGAAAGGCGACCGTGATTGTGATACTCTTGCACTGTGCCTTCACTGGACAAGAAGCCCTGCACATCCAGAACCTGTGTTAATACCCCAAGACACAACACAACACGGCGTCATTTTCACGTTCCCCTAGTGCACGTCTGTTTCACTCGATCCTCATAGTGCCTCGGTAAGTAGATTGAAAAACAAATAACTCAGATTGGGGGGGTGGGGTGGGGGTGGGGGGTTGCGGACAGTGGGTATTGATACAGGAGTAGTGTAGTGAGATGAGGAGCTCGAATTTTGTTGGGACCAGTATTATGAGGGTTGTGTTAGTAATGGGGGGGTCAACTTCATAAAATGACCTCAAGGAAACTGCAAGACAATTTTTGTTTAAACTTGCATGCTCAGAATATTGCACTTTACTCACGCGGGAAAGTCAAATTGAATGTAGCCATTATTTAACGAGTAAAATAGAAATAAGTGATACTTGCAAAGAAATATTTACTAATTTGACATCGCCCAACAGCCATACCGAGAAAGCCTGGCGCGTGCCCACTCGTCGCAAGCTGGAAACAATTCTACATCTCAAACCGAGCCGGCCAGTGATTGGTTGATGTGTTGGTTGATGCAATCAGCAGACATCTTGCTTATGCATATGTATCAACCATGACCCGAAGGAACAGAGTCATGGGACATAGTTTGAAAAAATGCGGGGTAGATCTGGCCTTCGGAACAACCGGACGCAATCAAGAGGGAAAGATGCGCTGCCAGACTTACCAGGATTTAAGACAGAATATGTACACATTCAAGATATGATGCCAAGCACGTGGTGGAGATTAGGTTTAGGTTTTCGATCATGTGACTCTGTTCTCTCAGGTTATAGTTCATACATATGCATATCCAGATGCAAGATGTCTGCTGAATAATCGAAAATATTAACCAATCATCGGCCGGTTCGGCTTGCAAAGACATTATTTACAACTCTTTGGTGGCTTGTGCGGTGTCTCTTAGTTTCTTCTCCCTCAAATGGTTGATTTATCAACCATTATGTCATTTTCATGCAGGGCAGCAGGAATTACCCTGTGCTAGAAATTTACTTTTTTCGGTCATTCTTTGTTTCTGCCTTGCTCCTTTGCTTTGTCATTTCTTCCTGTCGTTTTCTGCCTTGCTGGTCCATTCATCTCTGTGTTCAATACAGTCTTACATACTTTCTCTTAGGTTTGATAATTGGGTACATGTATTAAGTACATTTTTGGCTCTAGGGAAATGAGATATGCAGAAGCAGTTTAAGGTCATTTAGGCCCTTTTTATGCTTTAGCATTGATATGTGTGCTTAATTTTCTGTTCCTTTTTTCCTGTTGAAGTACTGTGTGTGTATTGAAACGGTTATAGCCCTGATATGGCTCTAAGCAGTCGACTGGGCTTTAAACAATAAGTTCGCTGATGACCGTCACCATTGCGATACCCGTGATAGTACGAACGAATAGACAAAAGAAGAAGAAAGAAAGAACCCCCAACCCCATTGCACCTTTCTCTGCTTATCCCCTTAATAGGGGCATGGGTTAACTTTGAAAAAACGTCCGTTTTGTTAAGGCACTTCTTTCATCTAACAAGTCATTGAACGGATAATGGTGACAAAGTAGATTTTCCTATCGGGAATTTTGTAGGGGAAGCCCTACTCTCACAGGCAAACAAAAATACACGCACACAGGAATAAAAGTGGAAAATATGTAGCGCCGTACTATGGCGATATGCCTCTCCCGTGAAGAACAACCCGTATTTCACGGTGGAAATTTTGTTGTTCCAGTAAATCAATCCATTGTAATTCAGTGCAATCCAATCCAGTTTGTTTCATCATGGTGACGAGAAACTTGTTCAGCACAGCTTGTTTCTTTATCGAAAATGTCGGTTGGTCATACAGCGCAGAATGATACGAACCTGTAATCTAAGTAATTCATTCATGTTAAACAGAAAAAGAAAGAATCCCATAATCTTTAGTTGCAGTAACCTAAAATGTTCCCAAAGTTTCCAGAACAACATATCCGCTGTTTAGTTTTAAATATGTCCGAGATTTCGTACGACTGTGCGACTGCTTTTTGTGTTTTAGTGCATATTGCCATTCTTGGGCGAGTATTCCTGCATTTGCGTGTATTTTTGTTTACCGATGAAAGTGGATTTTTCTTCAGAATTTTGTAAGGGACACTTCTTTTGTTGTCGTGGGATTTATTTTACGTCTGTCCATCTGTCTGCTTGTCTTATCTCTCCATTTAATATCTGTACATCTATCTCCCCTGTATGTTTATATCTAGTTATTTTTGAAATGATTACTTCATTTAGGCTCCCCCAGTGGGGATACCATGGTCTCTTTCAGTATAAATAGTATCTCCACCTTTTGGAACTTCTGCGCTAGAAATTTCCTGTTTACTGTCACTCTCTTTGTTTCTGCCTTGTTCCCGGCTTTCTGTCATTTCTTCCTATCATTCTGCCTTGCTGTCCCATTTACCTGTATGTGTTCGATAAAGTCTTACATACTTTCTCTTATGAATGATAATTGGTACGTGTAGTAAGTGCATTTTTGGCTATAGGAGAATGTGATATGCGAAAGCAATTCAGGTAGTTTAGGCCCGTTTTTATATATGTTTTAGTGTCCTTAGTTACGCTTAAATTCGCATGTATTCAAATCTCCTGTGTGATAAATTGGACGGAGTGGTCAACGTCAGAGGCATCTCCGTAGATTATGTGCGCGAATGCATTGATTTGTGTACTTGAATTTTCTTTTCCTTTTTTTTCCCCCTGTCGAAGTGTTTGTATATTATGAAACGGTTATAGCCCTGATATGGCTCTACGCAGTCTACTGGGCTTTAAACAAAAATATCAATAACAATTCACTCAGACCCTCTGAGTTCTCTATGTATTACTTACGTATTTCTTTTAGTGATTTGCACTACATTTTTCTTCTCACTGTTATGTTTCAGGTTGCCCGTAAAGATGTTAGGCCACACGATGATACGACAATACGTACAGCACCACAACAGAACAGCAGCAGAAGCAGCAGTAACAACAAGAACAAGAAGAAGAACGATAAGAACAAGTAAGTCTTCCATTAAATGTGTTGTAGAAGACAAACAAAACCAAACAAAAATAAACTTCAAAGAGATCTTTAAACAAACAAATACACACAAAAAAGATGAACTTCTTTAAACAAACAAACAAACAAATACAAAAAAAAGATGAACTGAATAAGATGCAACGGAACAAGAGCAAAAACAAGGAGAAAAAAGACAAAGGGCAGCAAGAAAAGCGAAAGAAAAGCAGAGAAGTAAAAATAATGAGAAAAACAAAAACAACCACGGAGACAACAAGAACATTTCAGCAAGAACAAGCGAGATAATGACAATAATTTACTACAAACAACTCAAAACAACAACAACACAACAACAACAGCAAAGCTGAAAAAAATGACAAACAAAGAAAACAGGGAGGAAATAGGAAATTTTAAAAAAATCAAAAGAACAAGTACATACATAAAAAAAAATTTTAAAAAAGAGAAAAGGAAAAAATTGTCATTGTTATTTGTGGACAATAAGTAACAGCGGCGACAACGGGAAGAAGAACAGGGGAAAATGGAGAAACAGAAACAGAAACAAAAACACTGACAGCAGGAAATTCAGGAGAACAGCGAGTAAACCAGGAGATCAGCAAACAAATCAGGAGATCAGCAAACAAACCAGGAGATCAGCAAACAAACCAGGAGAACAGCAAACAAACCAGAACAGCAAACAAACCAGGAGAACAGCAAACAAACCAGGAGAACAGCAAACAAACCAGGAGAACAGCAAACAAATCAGGAGAACAACAAACAAACCAGGAGAACAGCAAACAAACCAGGAGAACAACAAACAAACCAGGAGAACAGCAAACAAACCGGGAGAACAACAAACAAACCAGGAGAACAACAAACAAACCAGGAGAAAAGCAAACAAACCAGGAGAACAGCAAACAAACCAGGAGAACAACAAACAAACCAGGAGAACAGCAAACAAACCAGGAGAACTGCAAAAAAAAACCAGGAGAACTGCAAACAAACCAGGAGAACTGCAAACAAACCAGGAGAACAGCAAACAAACCAGGAGAACAGCAAACAAACCAGAAGAACAGCAAACAAACCAGGAGAACAACAAACAAACCAGAAGAACAGCAAACAAATCAGAACAGCAAACAAACCAGGAGAACAACAAACAAACTGGGAAAACAGCAAACAAACCAGAGCAACAAATAAACCAGTAGAACAGCAAACAAACCAGGAGAACAACAAACAAATCAGGAGAACAGCAAACCAGAACAGCAAACAGACCAGAACAGCAAACAAACCAGGAGAACAGCAAACAAACCAGGAGAACAACAAACATATCAGGAGAACAACAAAAAATCAGAACAGCAAACAAACCAGGAGAACAACAAACAAACCAGGAGAACAGCAAACAAACCAGGAGAACAGCAAACAAACCAGGAGAACAGCAAACAAACCAGGAGAACTGCAAACAAACCAGGAGAACTGCAAACAAACCAGGAGAACAGCAAACAAACCAGGAGAAAGCAAACAAACCAGGAGAACAACAAACAAACCAGGAGAACAGCAAACAAACCAGGAGAACAGCAAACAAACCAGGAGAAAGCAAACCAGGAGAACAACAAACAAACCAGGAGAACAGCAAACAAACCAGGAGAAAGCAAACCAGGAGAACAACAAACAAACCAGGAGAACAGCAAACAAACCAGGAGAAAGCAAACAAACCAGGAGAACAAACAAACCAGGAGAACAACAAACAAACCAGGAGAACAGCAAACAAACCAGGAGAAAGCAAACCAGGAGAACAACAAACAAACCAGGAGAACAGCAAACAAAACAGGAAAACAGCAAAAACAGAAAAGAAATAGGAGCTGAACCCCCAGAAGCAAAAGAAAATAAAACAAAACATAGCAAAACAACAAAACACAAAACAGAACAAAAGAAAAAATAACAAGGTAACAAAGAGAAAAAGAAGAAACACGAGAACAGAACAGAACAGAACAGCAATCTAAGATAAAAACAACAGGGAAGAAGGGCAAACAAACAAAAAAACATTAACAACACGAATAGAACCTCCCCAACAGAAACGCAAGGAAAACAGAAAAAAGGACTGCAAAAGCAAAAATATTAAGAACAAAAATAAAGACAAGAAATGAACTGCTCCTCAAAAACAACATCAACAACAAACCAAAGCAAAATCGAGACGAACAAAAAGAGGAACAACTACAAGAAACAAGAATAGAAGACTAGACCAGAAATGATAACATCAAAATATGAGAATAATGCAAACAAAGTCTGGAATACAACACCAAGAGCACCAACAAGAAAAAAGAGAAAAACTGTAAAGCAGAAGAAGAAAAACAAGGAAACAAAACAGCAGCAATAGCAACAAGACTACAAACACACACACACAAAATCATGACAACCAAATTCATAGCAAAAACTTCCAACAAGATGTCAAACATGCAAGCAAATTAAACAAAACAAAACAAAACAAAAATAGAGTGAAATATCAAACCTGACAAATAGCAAAAGCTGAATGTGAACAAATGGCAGAACAGCAAGACCAGGAGCATTAAGAATATCAGGAATAAAACAAAAATGTGTAAATCAGCACAAACCAAGCTAACAACATAACTCCCTATCTCCACCCTCGGGTCAATCAAGAAGGTAAAAGAACAAGCACAAAGTTACGAACTGAACGACATGTAACAAGAAGAAACAAGATGAAAAAGCAGAAAACAACAAAAATTGACCCAAAAAACAAACAAACAAACAAACGAACAAACAAGAAAGAAAAAGAAAGAAAAAAGAAAAAAGAACAGAAAAGAAATAACGAAAATGAAGAAAAACTGAAAATGAACTGACCAGAGAGAAGCTGAGATAAAA
Source organism: Monoplex corrugatus (assembly GCA_030674185.1). NCBI lineage: Eukaryota > Metazoa > Mollusca > Gastropoda > Littorinimorpha > Ranellidae > Monoplex > Monoplex corrugatus. The sequence continues at coordinate 23,071,069 of CM060313.1, read as the reverse complement.
AAAAAAAACAGACGTGGAAAAAAAAAGAAAAGAAAAACGATGCGGAAGAATTGTTGAATACAAAAAAGATAACAAAAAAATAAATTCAACGAATGACAGACAACAAAAATCAACAAGAGAAAACAACAGCACCAAACAAAAAAAGCGGACGACGAAGGAGAACAAAATGGTGAACAAGTAGACAAGACAAGGATAACAAAGAAGAAAAAAACACAACAAACCAAAACAAAAAAGACAAAGGAAGAACTAACAAAACGAAGAAAAAGAACGAAACAACAAACAAAAAGGAAGAGGAAGGAGAATGAGGAGAAAAAGGAGAAGGGGGAAAAAGAAGAAGAAGAAGAAGTATCGAACAAACAAACAAAAGATGATGGAAAGTAAGAACAAGAGGAAGAACGAAATAAAGAAGAAGGAAACATCGTACAAGAAACAATATTAAAACAAAATAGGAAAATAAGATAACAAACAAAAAATAGACGACGACGAAAAAGAAAAAGAAGAAGATGAAGACGAAGAAGAAATAACAAAGACAGATCAAGATGAAGAAGTAAACAAGAAGGGTAACATAACAAACAAGAAATATACAGAAGAAATAAGAAATAAGAAAGATGAAAAACAAAGACAGAAAAAAAAAAGAAATAACACGGAATATGATGAAAAAGAAATAAGAATCAAGATAAAACACGAAGAAGTAACAAACAAGAAATATGAAGAAAAAAAAAAAAACACAGATGAAAAGGAAGAAATAACAAAGAAGACAGATGACGACGAAGAAGAAATGACGAATAAGAAAGATGATGAAGAAAAAATTGCATACACGAAAGAAGAAAAAGTTACAAACAAAAGTTAAACATGAAACACATACAAGAAAAGAAAAAAACCCAAAGAATAAATGATTGGAAGGACGGTTTAGAGAAAACGGCCAAACAAACAAGATGCAGAAGAGCGAGAGAAAAAAAAAAAAAAAGAAAAAGAACGAAAAAAATGAACGACGAAGAAGAAATATATAACAAAAGACAGGAATTGAAGAAGATAGAAAAAGATAATGAAAAAAAAAGAGAAAGAATGGAAAAGAATACGAAAAAAAAAACCTTACAAGAAAAAAGACGAAGAACAAGAAATGCGGTATGGGAAAAGAACGAGATAACAAACACCCTACCCCCCCTCTACCCCACAAAAGCAGCAGCAGTAGCAGAAGAAGAAGAATATACGATTGAATGAATGAACAAGCCAACCAAATAACAACTTAAAAAAAAAAAAAAAAAAAGAGGAAAGAAAAGAAAAGAGAGAAGAAGAAGGAAGAAGAAGGAAAAGAAGAAGAAGGAAGAAGAGAAGAAGAAGAAGAACAGCAACAAGAAGAACAATAACAACAACAAAAAGATAGAAAATAAGAAAAGCCCACTAAGAAACAGAAGGAAAACAAAATAACATACAAAAACAAAGATGACGAAGAAAGAAAAAAATAACAAGCAAGAAGAACAAACTAAAAAAACCAAAAGAAAATGAAAAAAAAAAAACACGCAGAAAAAAACGAGAAGAACAAAAAATAATAACAACAACAACACAAAAAAATTGAAGAGAAAAACAAAATGAAAAGAAGATGAAGAGGAAATAAGAACGAAAGAAGAAAAAGAAAAAGAAAAAATAGCAAATAACTAACAACAAAGAAGAAAAAGATGAAGAAGACAAAGTAGTAAACAAAAAAAAACAACAAAAAACAACAAAACAAAAACATAACAAAAAAAAACAAAAACTACAAACGAAAAAGGGACGCGAAAGAAAAAAAGAATAACCAAACATCAAGAACGAACATGAAGAAGAACAAAAAAAAAACAAAAAAGACGGTGAAGAAAAAGAACAAAAATAAACTAACACACACAAAGAGGAAACGAAAAAGCAAAACAACGAAAAAACGGTAATGACGAAAAAGGAGAACGAAATAACAAAAAACAAAAAACAAGAAGACAGAGAAGAAAAAGAACGAAATAAGTAACGAAAACAAAAAAGAACGAAATAAAAAGAAGACTAAAAAAAACTTTAAAAAAACTTAAACACAACAAAACAAAAGGAATATAACAAGAAACAGATCGAGAAAAATACAAAAAAAGATAAAGAGAACGAAATCACAAACAAGAATGAAGAAAGAAGAAAAACAAACGAAAAAACAAACATCACAGCAAACAACAATAACAAACGACAACACATACGAAATAACAAGACAGAAGATGAAATGAAAAAAAAAAAAAGAAATGATAAACGAGGAAAGAAGAACGAAATGACAAACAGAAAGAGGGACGGAGAGAAAAAGAAGACCGAAATAACAAACGACGATGAAGAAGAACAAAGTAACAAACAAGACATAAGATGAAGAAGGAATAAAGAACGAAATGGAAGGAAAATGAAATGGCAAACAAACCACACACAAAAAATATGAAGGGGAAAAAACACGAAAGGGATAGAAAAAAAAACCAACATCAAAGAAATAACACGAGAGAGAAGACGACGACGACGACGACGACGAAGAAGAAGATGAAGAAAAAATAAAAATGAAAGAGGAGAAAGAGGAGCACGAAGATGAGGAAGAGGATAAGGAAGACGAGGAGGAGGAGGAAGAGGAGGGGGACCAGGGAGGAAGGAGGAAAGGAGGAGGATGAAAAGAGGAGGAAGAAGGGTATGAGGAAGAGGGGAGGGGGAAGAGGAGGAAGGAGAGTGGAGAAAGAGAGGAAGGAGAGGGGAAGGAAGGAAATGGAGATGGGTGGGAGGAGATGGACAGGGGGAGGGAGATGGGTGGGAGGAGATGGAGAGGGGGAGGGAGACGGAGATGGGTGGGAGGAGATAGAGAAGGGGAGGGAGATGGGTGGGAGGAGATGGAGAGGGGGAGGGAGACTGGGATGGGGAGGAGGGAGACGGAGATGGAGAGGGGGAGGAGGGAGATTGAGAGGGGGGATAATTGAGATGGAGAGGGGGGGAGAAGGGAGATGGAGGTGGAAGACGGAGACGTGGAGAAAACGGAAGATGGAGAGGAGGAAGTAGGGAAGACGGGGAAGGAGAAGAGGGGAGGAGGAGAAGGGGAATGAGATAGGGAAGGAGGAGGGAGAAAGGGAAGGGAAGAGGAAGAGGGGAGGGAGGAGGAAGAGGAGGAGGAGAAGAAGAGGATGATGATGGACGGACGGACGAACGGACGGACGGAATAAAGGAGAACGGACGGAAGAAAGGACGGACGGAATAAAGGACGAACGGACAGAAGAAAGGAAAGACGGACGGACGGACGGACGGACGTAAGGAAGGCCGGAAAGGTGACGGAAGGAAGGAAGGAAGGAAGGAAGGAAGGAAGGAAGGAAGGAGAGAAATTGCAATAACAGCAATGACAAAAAGAAAGAAGAAGAAACAACAATGAAGAAAAACAAGAACAGCAACAAAAATGAACAAGAACGACAACATCAAGAATGAAGAAAAAGAAGAAGAGAAAGAACAACAAACAAAAATGAAGAACGAGAACAACAACGACAATGAAGAAAAAAATATCAACAACAAGAATGAAGAAGAAGAAGAAAAACAATAAGAAAGAACAAGAGCAAGAACAGCAACAAGAATAATAATAAAAAAAGAATGAAATGAAATAACAGTTTCAATGATGAAGATTTGAAAAAAAAAAAAGCAAGAACTCCAACAACGAAAAAGAACAACAATAAAGCAGAAGAAGAGCAACAAAGACATTGAAGAACATCATCAGTGACTGTAAAGAAGAAATACAACAACAACAACAACAACAACAACACAGCAAGAAATATGACCAGGAAGAACAGCGACGACTGCAATGACGAAGAATAAGACGGTAAGAATGCCGACAAAAGAGAAGAGCAAGAGCAACAATCCTGGTAAAGAATGAGAAGAATAACAACAAGGACAACGAAGAACAAGAACAACGACAATACTGATGAAGAATAGTAACAACAACAATACCGATGAAGAATAAGAACAACAACATTGCTGATGAACAACTGAGACGAACAGCAAAACAATGGAAAGAGTAAAAGTAGCAACAACTCCAACAACGAATAAGGAGAGCAACAATGCCAGTGAAGAAGAACAGCAAAAAAAGGCGAAGAATTATAGGAATAGCAGCAATGCCAACAAAGAATAACAACAAGAGCAATGTCAACACTGACGACGAAGAAAAGCAACAACAATGACGGAGAAAAGTAACAACAGTGATGGCGAAGAAGAAGAAAAACAGTAACAATGATGATGAACAGAAAGAACGGCAACAACCGCAACTAACCGGAAGAAGAATCGCAGCAAACACACTTTACTAAAAACGAAGAACAGCAGAACGAAGCAAGAACAAGCAGAAAAACAACAAGAACAAAGCAGAAAAACAACAAGAACAAAGCAGAGGAACAACAGGAACAAAGCAGAGGAACAGCAAGAACAAAACAGAAGAAGAACTAGAACATAGCAGAGGAACAGTGAGGAGAACAAAACAGGAACAACAAGAACAAACAGAAGAACGACAAGAACAAAACAGAGGAACAACTAGAACAAACCTGAGAAACAACAGCAACGAAACAGAACAACAAGAACATAGCAGAGGAACAACAAGAACAAAGCAGAGGAACAACACGAACAAGCAGAGGAACAACAAAAACATAGCAGACGAACAAGAAAACCATAGCAGAACAACAAGAAGAACATAGCAGAGGAACAACAAGAACATAGCAGAAGAACAACGTCAAGAGCAAAGCAGAGGAACAACAACATAACAAGAAGAAAACAGAAAAAGAACTAGAACATGGCAGAGGAGCAACAAGAACACAGCAGAAGAACAACATCAAGAACAAAACAGAGGAACAACAAGAACGAAGCAGAGGAACAACGACAAGGAAACAGAAAAAAACAAATACAAAGCAGAGGAACAACAATAACGAAAGAGGAACAAGAACAAAGCAGAGGAACAACCAGAACAAAGCAGAGGAACAACAAGAACATAGCAGAGGAACAACAAGAACAAAGCAGAGGAACAAGAACATAGCAGAGGATCAACAAGAACATAGCAGAGGAACAACAAGAACATAGCAGAGGAACAACAAGAACAAAGCACAGGAACAACAAGAACATAGCAGAGGATCAACAAGAACAAAGCACAGGAACAACAAGAACATAGCAGAGGATCAACAAGAACATACCAGAACAACAACAAGAACAAATAAAGGAACAACAAACAAGGACAAAGTAGAGGAATAGTAAGAAGAACAAAACAGAGGAACAATATGAACATAGCCATGGAACAACAAGAACATACCAGAAGAACAACAACAATAACAAAGAAGAGGAACAACAACAATACGAAAACGGAAGAATAACTAGAACATAGCAGAGGAACAGTAAGAAGAACAAGAAAGAGGAACAACAAGATCGAAGCAGAGGAACAACGACAAGGAAACAGAAGAAGAACACGAACAAAGCAGAGGAACAACAAAAAACAAAGCAGAGGAACAACCAGAACGAAACAGAGGAACAACAAGAACAAGGCAAAGGAACAACAAGAAAAGAAGCAGAGGAACAAGAACAAAACAGAGGAACAACAAGAACAAAGGGAAACAACAAGAACAAAGCCGAGAAACAAGAATAAAGTAAAAAAACAACAACAAGAACACAGCAGAGGACAGAGGAACAACAAGAAATGCAGAGGAACAACAAGAACAAAACAGAACAACAAGAACAAAGCAGAGGAACAACACGAACATAGCAGAGGAACAACAAAAACATAGCAGAACAACAAGAACAAAGCAGAGGAACAACAAGAACAAAACAGAAGAAGAACTAGAACATAGCAGAGCAACAATAGGAAGAACAAAACAGAGGAAGAACAAGAACGAAGCAGAAGAACAACAAGAACGAAGCAGAAGAACAAAACAGGAGCTTAGCAGAGGAACATCACAAGAACAAAGCAGAGGAACAACACAAGAAAAAAGCAGAGGAACAACAATAAGAAAACAGAAGAATAACTAGAACATAGCAGAGGAACAGTAAGAAAAACAAGAAAGAGGAACAACAAGATCGAAGCAGAGGAACAACGACAAGGAAACAGAAGAAGAACACGAACAAAGCAGAGGAACAACAAAAACAAAGCAGAGGAACAACCAGAACGAAAGAGGAACAACAAGAACAAAGGCAAGGAACAACAATAACAAAGCAGAGGAACAACAATAACAAAGCAGAGGAACAACAAGAACAAAGCAGAGGAACAACAAGAAAAGAAGAAGAAGAGCAATAAGAACAAATTGGAGGAACAACGAGAACAAAGCAGAGGAACAACAAGAACATAGAGGAACAACAGAAGAACAAAGCAGAGGAACAACAAGAACAAAACAGAAAAAGAACTAGAACATAGTAGAGAAACAGTAAGAGAACAAAACAGAGCAAGAACAAGAACAAAGCCAAAAAACAACAGGAACGAAACAGAAGAACAACAAGAACATAGAACAACAACAAGAACAAAGCAGAGGAACAACAAGAAGAACACAGAAAAACTAGAACATAGCAGAGGAACAGTAGGAAGAACAAAACAGAGGAACTACAAGAACGACACAGAAGAACAACAACAAAATAGAGAAACAACATAAGAACAAAGCAGAGGAACAACAGCAAGAACAAAGCAGAGGAACAACAACAAGAACAAAGCAGAGAAAACAACAAGACGAAAAACAGAAGAAGACGTAGAACATTGCAGAGGAACAGTAACAAGAACAAAAAAGAGGAACAACAAGAACGAAGCAGAAGAACAACAAGAACAAAGCAAAAGAACAACAATAATAATAATAATTACAATATTTATATAGCGCAAAATCTTGATAAAATCAAATCTAAGCGCTGAAACACGCACGCACGCACGCGCGCACACACACGCACACGCACACACACACACACACACACACACACACACACACACACACACACACACACACACACACACACACACACACACACACACACACACACACACGGCTATAAATGGGGAGAAAGAATAAAAACAATGGAAAATTATAGAGAGCATAATATATACAATTATATATTGCAATGTGATTCCCCTCCGAGTGGAGACAGGCTGCAGAGGGGATTGAGTGAGGTCAGGATTTTATGCAGAGGAGAAAAGGTGAGTTTTGAGAGCGGACTTGAAGGAGACAAAAGTAGGTTGCTGACGGACTGAGAGAGGAAGTTTGTTCCAGGAAAGTGGACCAGAAACGGAGAAGGCTCGTGGACCATAGGTATTGAGCTTAGTGCGTGGAAAGCGAAAAGTCAGAGGATCGGAGGCAGAGCGGAGGGTACGTGAGGGAACATAGATCTCAAGTAGGCTTGACAGGTAATCGGGGGCTGCGTTATTGAGGCTTTTGTAGCACATGGTGTCTAGTTTGTACTGTATGCGCTTTGATACAGGGAGCCAGTGAAATTGTGCCAGGAGAGGAGATATGTGGTCAGCAATAACATAGCAGAGAAACAATAAGAACATAGCAGAAGAACAAGAACAAAACGAGGAACAACAAGAACAAAGCAGAGGAACAACAAGAACAAAGCAGAGGAACAACAAGAACATAGAAGAGGAGCAACAAGAACATAACAGAGGAACAACAAGAAGAACGCAGAAGAACAACAAGAACAAAGCAGAGGAACAACAACAAGAACAAAACAGAGAAATAACCAGAACAGAACAAATGAAGAACTAGAACATAGCAGAGGAAAGGTAAGAAGAATAAAACAGAGGAACATCAAGAACGAAGCAGAGGAACAATGACAACGAAACGGAAGAAGAGCAAGAACAAATAAGAGGAACAACACTAACGAAACAGAGGAATAACAAGAACAAAGCAGAGGAGTAACCAGAACAACGCAGAGGAACAACAAGAACAAAGCAGAGTAACAACCAGAACAAAGCGGAAGAACAACCAGAACAAAGCAGAGTAACAACCAGAACAAAACAGAGAACAACAAGAACAAAACAGAGGAACAACAAGAACAAAGCAGAGGAACAACAAGAACAAAACAGAGGAAAAACAAGAACACAGCAGATGAACAACAAGAACACAGCAGATGAACAACAACAAGAACATAGCAGAGGAACAAACAGAACATAGCAGAAGAACAACAACAAGAACATAGCAGAGGAACAACAAGAACATAGCAGAAGAACAACAAGAACATAGCAGAGGAACAACAAGAACATAGCAGAGGAACAACAAGAACAAAGCAGAGGAACAACAAGAACAAAACAGAGGAAACAACAAGAACATAGCTGAGAGAACAACAAGAACATAGCAGAAGAACAACAACAAGAACAAGCAGAGGAACAACAAGAACATAGCAGAGGAACAACAAGAACACAGCAGAGGAACAACAAGAACACAGCAGAGGAACAACAAGGACATAGCAGAAGAACAACAACAAGAACATAGCAGAGGAACAACAAGAACATAGCAGAAGAACAACAACAAGAGCATAGCAGAGGAACAACAAGAACATAGCAGAAGAACAACAACAAGAGCATAGCAGAGGAACAACAAGAACATAGCAGAAGAACAACAACAAGAGCATAGCAGAGGAACAACAAGAACATAGCAGAAGAACAACAACAAGAACATAGCAGAGGAACAACAAGAACATAGCAGAAGAAACAACAACAAGAGCATAGCAGAAGAACAACAACAAGAACATAGCAGAAGAACAACAACAAGAACATAGCAGAAGAACAACAAGAGCATAGCAGAGGAACAACAAGAACATAGCAGAAGAACAACAACAAGAACATAGCAGAAGAACAACAACAAGAACATAGCAGAAGAACAACAACAAGAACATAGCAGAAGAACAACAACAAGAACATAGCAGAAGAACAACAACAAGAACATAGCAGAAGAACAACAACAAGAACATAGCAGAAGAACAACAACAAGAACATAGCAGAGGAACAACAAGAACATAGCAGAAGAACAACAACAAGAACATAGCAGAAGAACAACAACAAGAACATAGCAGAGGAACAACAAGAACATAGCAGAGGAACAACAAGAACAAAGCAGAGGAACAACAAGAACAAAACAGAGGAAAAACAAGAACACACAGATGAACAACAAGAACATAGCAGATGAACAACAACAAGAACAACAGCAGATGAACAACAAGAACATAGCAGATGAACAACAAAAGAACACAGCAGAGTGAACAACAAGAACATAGCAGATGAACAACAACAAGAACACAGCAGATGAACAACAAGAACATAGCAGATGAACAACAACAAGAACACAGCAGATGAACAACAACAAGAACACAAGCAGATGAACAACAAGAACACAGCAGATGAACAACAACAAGAACACAGAGATGAACAACAAGAACAAGCAGATGAACAACAACAAGAACATAGCAGAGGAACAACAACAAGAACACAGCAGATGAACAACAACAAGAACACAGCAGAAGAACAACAACAAGAACACAGCAGAAGAACAACACAAGAGCATAGCAGAGGAACAACAAGAACATAGCAGAGGAACAACAAGAGCATAGCAGAGGAACAACAAGAACATAGCAGAAGAACAACAACAAGAACATAGCAGAGGAACAACAAGAACACAGCAGAAGAACAACAACAAGAGCATAGCAGAGGAACAACAAGAACATAGCAGAGGAACAACAAGAGCATAGCAGAGGAACAACAAGAGCATAGCAGAGGAACAACAAGAACATAGCAGAAGAACAACAACAAGAACATAGCAGAAGAACAACAAAAGAACATAGCAGATGAACAACAAGAACATAGCAGAAGAACAACAACAAGAACATAGCAGAGGAACAACAAGAACATAGCAGAACAACAACAAGAACACAGCAGAACAACAACAAGAACACAGCAGATGAACAACAACAAGAACATAGCAGAGGAACAACAAGAACATAGCAGAAGAACAACAACAAGGACATAGCAGAGGAACAACAAGAACATAGCAGAAGAACAACAACAAGAGCATAGCAGAGGTACAACAAGAACAAAACAGAAGATGAACTAGAACATAGCAGAGGAAACAACAAGAACACAGCAGATGAACAACAACAAGAACACAGCAGATGGAACAACAAGAACACAGCAGATGAACAACAACAAGAACACAGCAGATGAACAACAAGAACACAGCAGATGAACAACAACAAGAACATAGCAGAGGAACAACAACAAGAACACAGCAGATGAACAACAACAAGAACACAGCAGAAGAACAACAACAAGAACACAGCAGAAGAACAACAACAAGAGCATAGCAGAGGAACAACAAGAACATAGCAGAGGACAACAAGAACATAGCAGAAGAACAACAACAAGAACATAGCAGAGGAACAACAAGAACACAGCAGATGAACAACAACAAGAACATAGCAGAGGAACAACAAAAGCATAGCAGAGGAACAACAAGAACATAGCAGAAGAACAACAACAAGAACATAGCAGAGGAACAACAAGAGCATAGCAGAGGAACAACAAGAGCATAGCAGAGGAACAACAAGAACATAGCAGAAGAACAACAACAAGAACATAGCAGAGAACAACAACAAGAACATGAGATGAACAACAAGAACATAGCAGAAGAACAACAACAAGAACATAGCAGAGGAACAGATGAACAACAACAAGAACATAGCAGAGGAACAACAAGAACATAGCAGAAGAACAACAACAAGAACATAGCAGAGGAACAACAAGAACATAGCAGAAGAACAACAACAAGAGCATAGCAGAGGTACAACAAGAACAAAACAGAAGATGAACTAGAACATAGCAGAGGAACAGTAAGAAGAACAAAACAGAACAGCAAGAACGAATCAGAGGAACACCGACAACGAAAACAGAGGAACAACAAGAACAAGAGCAAAAGGAACAAAAAGAACGAAACAGAGGAACAATAAGAACGAAACAGAGGAATAATAAGAAAAAAACCCCAGAGGAACAACAAGAACAAAGCAGAGGAACAACAAGAACAAAACAGAGGAACAACAAGAACAAAACAGAGGAACAACAAGAACAAAACAGAGGAACAACAAGAACGAAACAGAGGAACAACAAGAACGAAACAGAGGAACAACAAGAACGAAACAGAGGAACAACAGCAAAGCAGAGGAACAAGAACCAAATAGAAGAACAAGAACGAAGCAAAGAAAACAAAGTACAGGAACAACAGAAAAGCGCAAAAAGAACACAGGCAGAGGAACAACAAAAAACGTACCAAACGAACAACAAGAATAAAACAGAGGAACAACAAGAATAAAGCAGAGAAACATCAAGAACAACAGGAAGAAAATAGAACAGTAAGAAGAACAAAACAGAGGAATAACAAGAACGAAGCAGAGGAACACCGTCAACGAAGGAGAGGAGCAACAAGAATTAAGCAGCGGAACAACAAGAATTAACAGAGGAACAACAAGATCAAAGCAGAGGAACAACAAGATCAAAAGCAGAGGAACAACAATAACAAAGCAGAGAAACAACAAGAACAAAGCAGAGGAAAACAATAATGTTGCAGGCAAGAACGTAGGAGAGGAACAACAAGAATGGAGCAGAGAAACAACAACAGTAGCAGACAAAACGTAGTAGAGGAATACTAAGAACGTAGCAGAGGAAAACCAAGAACGGAGCAGAGGAACACCAAGAACGGAGCAGAGGAACAACAACAACGTAGTAGGCAAGAACGTAACAGAGGAACACCAAGAACGGAGCAGAGGAACAACAACAACGTAGCAGGCAAGAACGTAGCGGAGGAACATCAAGAACGGAGCAGAGGAACAACAACAACAGTGGCAGAGAAAAACGCAGAAGAGAAACAATAAAAAGGAAGCAGAGGAAAAACAACAACAAGGCCGAAGCAGAAGAACAACAAGAACGAAACAGAGAAACAACAAGAACGAAACAGAGGAACAACAAGAACGAAACAGAGGAACAACAAGAACAAAGCCGAGGAACAACAAGAACAAAGCCGAGGAACAACAAGACGAAACAGAGGAACAACAAGAACAAAGCCGAGGAACAACAAGAACAAAGCCGAGGAACAACAAGAACGAAACAGAGGAAACAACAACAGCAAAGCAGAGGAACAAGAGCCAAATAGAAGAACAAGAACGAAGCAAAGAAACTACAAGAACAAAGTACAGGAACAACAACAAGAAAAGCGCAAAAAGAACAAAGCAGAGGGACAACAAAAACGTATCAGACGAACAACAAGAATAAAGCAGAGAAACATCAAGAACAACAAGAAGAAAATAGAAGAAGAACTAGAACATAGCAGAGGAACAGTAAGAAGACAGAAGAACAACAAGAACGAAGCAGAGGAACACCGACGACGAAGCGGAGGAGCAACAAGAACAAAGCAGAGGAACAACAAGAACGAACCAGAGAAACAAGAACAAAGCGGAGAAAACAACAAGAACAAAGCAGAGGAACAACAAGAACAAAGCAGAGGAACAACAAGAACGAAGCAGAGGAACAACAAGAACGAAGCAGAGGAACAACAAGAACGAAGCAGAGAAACAACAAGAATTAACAGAGGAACAACAAGATCAAAGCAGAGGAAAAACAATAACAAAGCAGAGGAACAACGAGAACAAAGCAGAGAAACAACAGGAACTTAAAGAGGAAGAACAAAAATGAAGCACAGGACAACAAGAAGAACGAGGTACAGAAACAACAAGAACGAAACACGTGAACATAAACGAAGTGCGGGAACAAGAAGAACAAAGCAGAGGAACAACAATAACGTTGCAGGCAAGAACGTAGGAGAGGAACAACAAGAATGGAGCAGAGAAACAACAACACTAGCAGTCAAAACGTACTAGAGGAACACTAAGAACGTAGCAGAGGAACAACAACGACGTAGCAGGCAAGAACGTAACAGAGGAACACCAAGAACGTAGCAGAGGAACACCAAGAACGTAACAGAGGAACACCAAGAACGTAGCAGAGGAACACCAAGAACGTAGCAGAGGAACACCAAGAACGTAACAGAGGAACACCAAGAACGTAACAGAGGAACACCAAGAACGTAGCAGAGGAACACCAAGAACGTAACAGAGGAACACCAAGAACGTAACAGAGGAACACCAAGAACGTAACAGAGGAACACCAAGAACGTAACAGAGGAACACCAAGAACGGAGCAGAGGAACACCAAGAACGTAGCAGAGGAACAACAACAACAACGTAGCAGGCAAGAACGTAACAGAGGAACACCAAGAACGGAGCAGAGGAACAACAACAACGTAGCAGGCAAGAACGTAGTGGAGGAACATCAAGAACGGAGCAGAGGAACAACAACAACAACAACAACAGTAGCAGACAAAAACGTAGAAGAGAAACAATAAAAAGGAAGCAGAGGAAAAACAACAAACAAGATGAACGTAGTAGAAGACCAACAAGAACGAAACAGAGGAACAAAAAAAAGTAGCAGAAGAACAAGAACGAAGAAGAGAAATAGGAAAAAAAAAGCAGAGAAATGACAAAAAAAGTAGCAGACGAACAAGAACAAAAACGAAGCAGAGGAACAACAGAAGCGACGCCGACAACAACGACGACAACAACAACAACAACAATAAAGAATGTACCTGACGAAGAACAGCGAAGAATGTATCTGTCAAAGAACAATGAAAAAATGTATCAGACGAAGAACAAACAAAAGCAGCAATTCCAACAATGAAGAAGAAGAACAGCAACTACAGTGAAGAAGTGTGTTTTGATCACTTTGAGCTAAAGCCAGGTCTTTCAGTCTTAAACACCCCGACCTCAAACAGCGCAGACATTTGCAGCCAGGCAACATTTAGAATATGATGTGTGACTTGATGGATAAAAGAACAACAAGAACAAAAACAAAAGAACAAATAAATCTTCCTTCCACTGAATTCTTATAAGAGAACAAAACGTGCAACTGGAATAAAAACAACAAAAAAACAACAGACGACTAAAAAGATTCACCATTGGGAAAGACTTTCGAGATAATAGCTGGAAGGAACTCCAGGACAGGAGAGAGAAAGCAAGAGGAGGTAAGCTTAATCAAATGAGGGAAAGTTCGGGTAAGGGGGGGGGGGGACATAAGGGGTGAGGGTTAGAAGTTGGTTGAAACCAAGACGAGGTAAACTTAATCAAATGAAGGGAAATTCACGGAAAGAGGGAAACCAAGGGGAGGGGAACCTGGAGAAGGGCTGTCGATGGGAGAGAACTCTAGTAGATCAAGGAGGGGTAAAGCAGGAAAGACCAAGGGGAGAGAGGAAGAACAAGTTGGAGTGAACTTTGGGGGAAATAAAGGGAAGGAACCTTGAGGCTGTGGAACCAAGGGGAGGAATTGGGCGTGTGGGGGACCAAACAAACAGGGGCTGAAACTGGGGTCGGGGGAGCCAGGGGCTGAAACCGGGGTTGGGGGAGGGTAGGAGGGACCAAGTGCAGGGAACTCAGGGTTGACCAAGGGGAGGAAACGCGAGGAAAGGCGGCACGAAGAAGATAATTCTGGGGGAATCATGGAGAGGGGACCCTAGGGGAAACTAAAAGGGGAACTCGGGATGGGGGGCAAATACAACGGGACTTCGGGGATGACAAGGGCAGGTAATTTAGGTAGAGGAACCAAGGGGATGGAACTCGGGAAGGGATCAAGGGCACAGAAATCTGGGGGAACCAGTGGGAGGGAACTCTGGAATGGAGACATAGGGGGAGACATGTGGGAGTAACACAGATATACAAAACTTGTATTGACAACTGTGCGGGATGTGCCGTGTGTATCACATGGATTATGTTTTTGTACGAAAAAGAATGTGCCGTCCTTGTGTGGCGATTTCACGTTGATTAAGCACCAGCTCAACTCTACTCTATACCTGCAACATCGGGATCAGCAACTATTCACGAGAAAACTGATCGCAAGGATGAAAATTTGAGGCTAGGATTAGGACTAGGATCCATTTTGCCATAATTATCCGTACGCAAAATGTACACCTGTTGATATAAACTTAGAAGCGTGATTCTCGTTTTCAATTCCAATACTTTTGACTTGTTGGTGATAGTGCTGCCTAGCAGATTTCTTCGGTAAAGGTGCAGCAGCCTTACGTAACTCTGTGTAAAGTTGTGATATAAATATATTAGTTTTCAGTCGTCTTAATTCCGGCCTGACATCCCTCTGTCCCGCTTAACTTTGTATAAAGTTATGACATAAACATATTAATTTCTAGTCATCATAATCCTAGCCTGATAGACCCCCCCCCGTCTCCCGCTTCTGTGTTGATTGCCTACCTAAAGGTTCATGGATAGGTTTAGGATTAGCTAACCTTTTTCAATCTCAATTTTTAGTTTGTGTGTGCGTGTGTCTGCGTGTGTGTATGTATGTTGTGTGTGTGTGTGTGTGTGTGTGTGTGTGTGAGAGAGAGAGAGAGAGAGAGAGAGAGAGAGAGTGTGTGTGTGTGTGTGTGTGTGTGTGTGTGTTTATGTGCGTATTTGCAAGATTTTCTCAGCTGTTTTTGAATACTTCTTTCTAAATTTCGATTAAAGATGTGGATTGCTCATCATCATCATCATGTCGAGTTTGCTCGGCTAT
>CM060313.1:23035459-23050459 GCA_030674185.1 Monoplex corrugatus | reverse complement strand
ATGCGATAAAGCATATGAATCCCAGAAACAACGCCACTGCGTCTTTGGGGATCAAGAAAAGGCATACGACCGTATAAGACTTATAGTCATATGGAATAACGGTACAACATAAGAGCAAACTATGGAAATACTGTATTACTGTAAAGACACCATGTAGACTTTCCAACTGGTTTCAAGCAGCATCGGGAGTCTTGATAAGGACGAGTTTAATCACCATTCCTCTTTAACACCTACATGGACATTATTATCCAAGACATAAATCGAATCAAGTTAAGCTAGGTCATAGCTAGGCCCATTTACACGGCATTTCGCAAATGCATTGTTCTAATAGGTATAGCGGGTTTTTTTTTTTCTCTCTCTGTCTGTCTCTCTCTGTCTCTCCGTCTCTGTCTGTCTGTCTGTCTGTCTGTCTTCTCTCTCCTCTCTCTTTCCCTCTCCCCCTTCTATCTTTGTCTCTCCTCTCTCTGTGTACTGTCTGTCTGTCTGTCTCTCTCTCTCTGTCGCTCTGCCTCTCCTCTCTTTCTCTCTCTTTCTCTTTTCTGCGGAATTGAAAAAGTACGGCCAAAGGTTTTTCCCATTTGTTTGGGGTAAATTCAGACTACACCGTCCATTTTCACTTTCAGGACGCCGTGGACAAATGGAAGCTGCAACTTTTGTCCAGTCCCGTTGTAGTCCCAGAATTATTAGCTGGGTATGTCCAAGAATGATTAGCGGGATACAAAATGGCGAATAAACAAAATAAAGATGTATTCTTAATGAGACTGAGGTAAGATCCAATTGAACAGTCCTACTCTCCCCCCCTCTCTGTTTCTCTCTCTGTTTCCTCTCTCTCTCTCTCTTTGTCTCTCTCTCTCTGTCTCTCTCTGTCTCTCTCTGTCTCTGTCTGTCTGTCTGTCTGTCTGTCTCTCTATTGCTGTAAGCGAATCAGTTTTTACTGATAACATATTGGTGAGTTAAGTATTTAATGTTATTTTCAAATATGTGTTTATCTCTTTCTCTCATATGTGTATAAACTTTTATGTATTCATGGTCAAATTTCTGACTTCGTTTACTTTACTTACTTTTAGGCTTCTTCGTCTGACATTCGGTTCTTTTGCAGTACCCTGTTTTGTGTTATTTCAAGACAGGTAGATTAGCAACGAGCAGATATGTAAGTTGGCCATTGTGTTAAAACAAGTTTCATTGCCTTTCATATCTCTCTCTCTCTCTGTTTCTGTCTCTGTCTCTCTGTTCCGTCCTCCCTCTCTCTCTCTCTCTTTGTTTTATCACAACTCATTTCTATAATTTAATTTAATAACGTTTTATATGTTATGGTTTGTTCATGATGTTCATATTTTGTGTGAAGAGTAGCCAGGACTAGCTGTAAGACAGATCCAGTGGGACCTAATGCTACTATCCTTGAGTAATAAAATGTCGTGAAGTCTCAACTCTCTCTCTCTCTCTCTCTCTCTCTCTCTCTCCTCACACACACACACACACACAACACACACACACACACACGCACGCACGCACACCACACACGCTCTCTCTCTGTCTCGCTTACACACACACACACACGCACACGCACACGCACACGCACACGCACACGCACACGCACACGCACACACACACACACACACACACACTTTCTCTCTCTCTTTCTTTCACACACACACACACACACACACACACACACACACACACACACACACACACACACACAACACACACACACACACACACACACACACACACAAGCACGCCCTTTTTTCGGTCTCAGTGAGACCATTTGGTTAACAAATAGTGGGCGTAGCAATTCATGGTGTGTTCCTCTTGAAATCAAAAGCCACTCCGTGAGTTTAAAAACGACTTTGAATGAATAGCCGCTTCTTGTTTGCCTGTTCAGACTTCCATGTCATAACCATAGATATAAATAGCAATACTAAAAGAAAATTGGGGAAATCCCGTTCGTCTTGTAAGCCTATTCACTCAAATAAACCACTGCTGTGATATAAATCTTAGAAGTCTATTTACAGGTAAAGTTACAAAGAAGTCTGTGTATGATTTGGACAGGTGACATTTCTGTTAAACAGTGTGTGTTTTCCGTAAGCTAAGTGATATAGACAGCCTTCTTCGTCATCATATTCCGTTGTGACTGTGATTGGTCCAAGCCGGTCATTTGAGTGAAAGAACTCCAGCCATGTGAGTATTGTCTTTGATCCGTTTATTTGTCTGTCTGTCTGTTTCTGTCATTTCTGACTGTCTGTCTGTTTGCCTGCTTCTCTACGTCTCACATCTCCTCGAGAGTGAATTAACTAAGCTTCTTTCAACAAGAAATGAAGAGAAAGTGAGAAAACATTGTGATATTCGCCTATAAATCCATGAAAATGATAAAAGTTGTTTCATGATGCATACTTTTTTTGTTTTGTCACCTGTCTGTGTTTGCAACAAAATCGTTTAAATTTCATCGATGAATTGGGCTTCCGTATTTTGTTGTTGTTGTTTTTTTCTGGTGCATTTGTGGCTGGATTTTGATGATTTTTTGTCAATCACACGCCTGCATAGGGGGCTAGGCCTAAAAGAATTCATCATCTGTTTCTGGTCCTGACTCTGTTTGTCTGACTGACTCTTCTCTCTCTCTTCTCTCTCTCTCTCTCTCGGTCTCTCTCTCTCCCTCTCTGTCTCTCTGTCTGTCTCTCTCGGTCTCTCTCTCTCTCTCTGTCTGTCTCTCTCCCTCTCCTCCCCTCTCTCTTACTCTTATTGTCTTCTGTATCTCTATCTCTTTCCTCTCTCTCTCTCTTACTCTCTTCTCTCTCTCTTTTCTCTCTCTCTCTCTCTCTTTCACTTCTCTCTCTCTCTCTCTCCCTGTCTCTCTCTTTTTTTTCAAAAACGTGGACGAACAAATTCTTATATCTACTGGAACATTTAGTTCAGGAATTTCAATCCTGTCGTATACCCGTCTTTCCCTAGCGCCAATCTTCTTGGCTTCTGTTCGCAGTAATTTTGTTTTCATATGTGTTGGTAAAGATGTTGCCAAAAAGGATGAGCATGGATGCCTTTTCGTATGTCATAGAAAGATCAATATAAATCCAATTTTTGAAAAGCTTGTTAAAGTATTTCATCAACAAATACAATCTGTTACGACGCAAGAGACAAATCGGTGGTTTACGTGAAACAATTACATATTTTGGAATCGTACATTTAATTTCCTTTGAAAACTTTTAATTGTTTGAGCTGGATAAATGCAGATCAGATGAAGATGGAGGAGACAAACAATTGTATACTTTGTGCATTCGTGTATACAGTGCTGTTGATGCTTGGATGATAATGTTGTACATGGAAGACAGACAGACAGACAGACAGAAGAGACAGACAGACAAAGAGACAGACAGAGACAAAGAGACAGACAGAGATACAGACAAAGAGCACAGAGAGAGACAGAGACAGACACAGAGAGCAGACACAGAGAGAGACAGGACAGAGACGACGGACAGAGAGAGAGACACAGACAGAGAGACAGAGAGAGACGGACAGAGAGAAGACAGGAGAGACAGACAGAGAGACAGAGAGAGAGAGACGGACAGAGAGACTAGACAGGAGAGACAGACAAGAGAGAGACAGACAGAGAAGACAGAGAGAAGAGAAGACGAGAGAGAGAGAGAGAAGAGAGAGAGAGAGAGAAGCAGAGAGAGAGAGAGAGAGGTGATTACAATTGAAGAAAGGCAAGGAGAAGATGTGGTTGCGATAATTGAGAGTAAGCTTACAAAGATAGCTTAATGTTTCTTGTTTGCATAAAAGAAAGCTGCTTGATTTCGCTGGAACAGGAAGCGAAAGTTTCCGTTTTTGCAATATATGGGCTGGGATGTTAACAAGAATACAGTTACCATACAATACATTACAGGTAGAACAATATTTTATTTATTATAGCGCAAAATCTTGATAAAATCAAATCTAAGCGCTAAAACAGACACACACGCACGCACGCACACACACGCACGCACGCACGCACACACACAACACACACGCACGCACGCACGCACACACACACGCACAGGCTATAAATGGGGAGAAAGAATAAAAGCAATGGAAAATTATAGAGAGCATATTATATACAATTATATATTACAATGTGATTCCCCTCTGAGTGGAGACAGGCTGCAGAGGGGATTGAGTGAGGTCAGGATTTTATGCAGAGGAGAAAAGGTGAGTTTTGAGAGTGGACTTGAAGGAGACAAAAATAGGGACTGAGGGAGGAAGTTTGTTCCAGGAAAGTGGACCAGAAACAGAGAAGGCTGTTAATTTAAAGAGACTGTCTTCTTCTTTCGTCTATCTGCTTCTTTCGTCTATCTGCTTGTGCAGTCACGGGTCAGATCATTTCTCATCATCTCATCGTCCGTCATAATTTATCATCCCTACACACACACACACACACACACACACACACACACACACACACACACACACACACACACACACACACACACACACACACACACACACACACACACACAACACACACACACACACACACACACACACACACACTCTGATATGTTGTCCTCTACCCCCCTGGAACTGTCCAATGCTATTTTTGATAACAACTACACTGATACTGACCTGACAAAAGATATTAATCCACACTTGTTAGCAATTGATGTTTTGTCACATCTACACAAAAAATATTCACATTACTTAAAAATCTTTACAGATGGCTCTGTTCTAGATGATGGTAAAACAGGCGCTGGCTTTCTAATTCCTAAATTAAAAGTAGAAAAGGTTTACTCTTTAGGACAGGGACATTCAATCTTCACTTCTGAATTAGTTGCCATCCTAATGGTACTGAAATATATAGTAGATCTACCCATAACTTTGTTTAGTATCCTATTATGTGTAGATTCGAAATCTGCATTACAATCCTTAAAATGTTGCGAACATAAAGTAAATAGTTCGTTAATATTTGAGATAACATTTCTAATTCATTGTTTAATAACAAATAATACACAGGTTACTTTTTGTTGGATCCCATCACACTGTGGTATCATTTTTAACGATCGGGTCGACAGAATAGCAAAAAATGCAGCAATGAATAGGGCTGGCAGTACTAAACTTGATTTACCACTCTCTGAACATGAAATGAATGCTATAATAGAAAACAAAGTAAAAGCGCAATGTGACCTTCGCCCCTTCTCGGTAAATTACCAGGGTTTTACAAGACAAGAAATAACTTTAGCTTTCAGATTAACTCTCAATTCACTTCGAACTAAATTTAGTAAAACCATCAAATGTATCTGTGGTGATTTTATAACAGTTGATCACCTTTTGTGTTGTCAGCGAACGCGACCTTATTTCCCTGCGTCATTTACAAACTTAAAACAGAAACATACTGATTTCACTCTGTATTTACACATTGCTAGACGTTTACTGCACAGTCCTGTAGGTCGTTTCCTTTGATTCAGCCCAATTGTTTTATACCTGTAACTCCCACACAGCCCCGAGAAATCCGATGAAGCCTGATTGATATAATGTTCTGATTGTTTTTCTTTTGTTCGTTAATTTGTTTGATGTTACATTAATTGTTACCTTAATTGAAATTTGTTTGATGTTACATTAATTGTTACCTTAATTGATACAATGCCTTCATGATTACATAGATCATTCATTCCTTACGCACCATTTCTTTTTCCCCCGTCTAAAAGCACATATGTGAATAGACGTTAAAAGAAATAACGAACACACACACACACACACACACACACACACACACACACACACACACACCACACCCCACGCACACACGCACGCACACACACACACACACACACACACACAAACGCAGACATACACACAGACAGACACACAGAGACATACACAGACTGACACACAAACACACACAACATACACAAACACACACACATACAAACATACACAAACACACACAAACACACCACGCACACACACAGAAACGCACGCACGCACAAGCACACACACACAACATGCACGCACGCACACACACACACAACACACACACACACACACACACACACACACGCACATACACAGAACCCTGAGGTGGTTATCTCCGTCGGTCATATCATGGTGGGCCCTGACGTGAAACTGGAATCAAACGGATCAGCATCTTTGGTGTTGATGGGAGAAAGAGTTGACGGTCCGCAGTAAGCTGAAAAGCCTGAAATGGAGTTAATAAGAAACACCCCAGGGTGCTGGATGTGGGACCCAGAGCACCAATGCCTCACCACACTCCGGACAATCACCTCCCAAACTCCCGACGCCACACAATAGCCAACGGGGACTATCCATGCGCTGCACGACTCGTTCGGACCCAGTTATCAGTTACCACGTTTATAAACCGGATGGCAATATATTTTTTCTGGTCTACGAAGTTAAGACAAGGTGCAGTTCTTTGCTATACTCGATTGTCTTTTCACAAAGCTGTTTCATCTAGATCAAAGATAACAATTGTGGGCCCTTTTCTTTTCCAGAATCCCATCTGTGCATCACTGAAAAAAACGCTTCCTCTTGTATCTAGTGCGTTGTTCCAGGATTTCAAACAGAGAAAGTCTAAATTGGAAGCGTGTTATTGTCTGTTGAGAACAAAGTTGAAAAACAAAGACAAACAGAAGCTTAGACAGAAGAATGACATTTTGGACAAGTGTATGCCAAAGGTTTGATATCCTTTAGCATCACAAGAGATCAGAAAGTAACTTTAAAACCCTAGTAAATGGACGAGGTCGTTTTTTGTTTGAGCGTTTGTGTGGTTTTCTTTTCAAGGGATGATGGTTTGTTTCCAACTGCATTTTTTAAAATTAATCAGTGTATCCAACAGCTTTAACTGAACAAATGACATCAGAGAAATTTCCTTGTTTAGCAGCTAGAAGCCATCGATAAGCAAGATGTCTATTGTTTTTGTCCTTAGTAAGTTTCATAAACTTGTGAAGAGAAACACTGCTGTAAATTACTGTATAGCTGACATTTTTTTGCGCCGACAGACCTGAAATGGAAGGAAAGGCATAAACATATTGTGCAGTGTCAAATTGTGCGTCTGGCTTCTGATATGACATTCAGTGAATTCTTTCGTCAAAATGCGTGAGACAAAGACTATCAGAACTATTGTTTGTGTGAAACTGTCAGCATCTGACATCTTTCAACGAGTTGTGGAATTATAAAGAAATGAACACTGAGACATAGCTACAGATACTTTAAAAAAAAAAAAAAAAAGAAGAATGTCGATGCCTGACTTTGGGCAACTTAACGTGCAATGTGTTTAACTTTCTGTGTTATGGATTGGGAAATTAACCACACGGACGTACTTTAGATCGACGAGTTGTGGAATCATAAAAAAATGAACACTGAGACATAGCCACAGATAAGGCTATTTTCAACATTACACAAAGGCTATTTTCAACATTACACAAAGGCTATTTTCAACATTACAAAAAGGCTATTTTCAACAGATGGGCTTATTATTGTCTCGAAAAAACAAAAAAAGGAATCACTACTTCTTCGCCATAGGACAAAATTGTGCTTGGTCTGATTAATACTGATTCCTCTAGCTGTTGTGTTTGTGTGAGTGGTTTGGACGGATCACTGTTTGTTTGTGCTTGGTCTGATTAATACTGACTCACCTAGCTGCTGTGTTTGTGTGAGTGGTTTGGACGGGTCAATGTTCTTGTGAGACACACGTTTTCGTTTGAAGTTAAGTTCGTGAGAACTACGAGCTGTTAACCTTTTTTAACTCCCGCACCCTGTCCACCAGCTTCCTGTATTGTCAACCATGCTAGCAAAGCAAAACCTGAACCCTTTGACTACCTCACCCTATCCACCAGCTTCCTGCAGGATAGGATGAGGTAGTCAAAGGGTTCAGGTTTTGCAGTTGGTGGAAAGGTTTCGGGGGTGAAAGGATTAAAATATGATGTGATGACAGTATAAGTAACAATGTCATAATGTAAATGGCCTGGAATTTGTCCAATGTTATTAAATCAAATTGATGTTATTAAATCAAATTGATGAAGTCGCACTGGATATTGGGGTTGGATTAATGAAGACCTCTGTAAATAATGGAATTCGTCGAGGATGTCTGTTTTCCCCTTTTGCATATGTTCTTGCAATTGCATTTTTGGCCTTTCGAATAAGAGTTGATAATAACATTTAAACGTATTAGTATCACAAATAAGGTTAAGGGAAAAAATCTCTTCATACAAAAGTAGCCCCTTATGCCGACAATGTGACGCTACTTTTAAAAGATAAGGATGATGTAAAAATGAATCAGGACTGTTAAATAAGGTTTGTTTTTGCTTGTTATTTATTTATTTAGTTAGTTAGTTATTAATTTATTTACTTTTTTGCTTGTCAGGTATAGAAATAAAGTACACAAAGACAGAGGGTTTGTAGATTGGATGCAGTATTGTAAAGCATTTGATGTTTTAGACACTTGGACATAAATTGAAAAAATAAGTATAAAGTATTGAGTTTATGGTTTTCTAGTGTGCGTCAACTTCAGCAGAAAACTGAACGAATTAAAATGAAAATTTAGTGCGAATAACAAATAACTGGCAATGGACACATTTGCATATTTCGGTGAAATATGTATCAGGAAAAGCTTAAACATCCTCCAGCTTTTGCACGTAATGAAAGCATTTTGTTTGTGAAAGGATTGCAAAACTAACACTTTTTATTACATTTTATTGAAGCAACATGGACGGACAGTCATTCATAATGTTTGCAGTTTTTGTTAAAATGCCATTACTAGGTTCTAATTTGACAAATGGTATCCTTCTGAGACCACAATTAGTATAACAATACATTATTTTAAATAAGCATTTGATGTTTTAGACACTTGGACATAAATTGAAAAAATAAGTATAAAGTATTGAGTTTATGGTTTTCTAATGTGCGTCAGCTTTCACAAACAAAATTTTCACAATGAAAATATTTTAGATGAAATAAGTATAATACCGTTTCGTTTCTGTGGAAAAACGAAAAATACAAATAAGAAAGCTTTTGAACAGTTGAAAGATTGTAAAATGTACTATAACATTGATTTTAAAAGTGGCAGAATTAAGATGATGGACATTAAATTTATGCCACAATTGTTTCTGTAGGAAAAAGTAAGACATCTCTGTGTTACGTCTCCTGAGTGTAAATAGACAATAATGCCGACAATCACGTCTTTGCAGTTTGAAAACAATCTTGCCTGCTTTAAATCTAATACTGGCTCGAATACGTTGGAGTAAGTTAAAGGGAAGAAGTTAACTTAAGTTTTTTTTTTAAGGATGTGTTAAAACTGTCTGTAGCAAACACCACTATATCCAACAACAAACCGATGAACGGCAGGTGTATGAAATAATAAATGCATTTTTTATTTAAAATAATGTATTGTTATACTAATTGTGGTCTCAGAAGGATACCATTTGTCAAATTAGAACCTAGTAATGGCATTTTAACAAAAACTGCAAACATTATGAATGACTGTCCGTCCATGTTGCTTCAATAAAATGTAATAAAAAGTGCTAGTTTTGCAATCCTTTCACAAACATCCTGGGAAAAGGAGAGAAATCCCATCAGAGTTTGATGACAATGAACTATTTATGTCAAAATCTTTAGGTTTCATTTAACATCCAAAAGTTACAACAGTCCATGTTGGGTTCATGGTTCATAGGAGAAGAGTGGCAGCCTGCCAATGACTAAACTTGAGGTTCCAGGGTTCGTTTCCCTCAGTCTGACCGGAAAAGCGAACTGAACATCTAGTCCTTCGGAACTGGACGAAAAACGAGTCAGACTCGTGTGCCTTCTAGCCTAAGCACGCTAAAGATCCCATGGCAGATGACAATTTGTAAATAGTCGGGCATTACCCCGCTGCCCTGGTATAAAACATTGGAGAGATAGTTTGACTTCCTAGATCCCTCCCCTTGAAGGCCAATTAGCCATCTTGCCTTTCTGGAGTCTTTAAAAACAAACAAAACTTTGGCTGGCGCTGCACTGCGGCCACACGTTCTCAAAGGGGAGAGCAACCCGAGTTTCACATAATAAATCCACTGTGACAAATAGACATGAATAACAATAATAGACAATAATAATCTGTGGTTTAATAAGTTTAACATTGACATGGCACAATGGGACGTGCTTGTAGTACAGGAAACAACAGCGGAAACAGAATTAAAACAATTACACTGGGAGATACTCCACAAACAAAATCTAAAATAAAATGGACTATGTATAAAGTGTTTGTACCGTATACTGTAGGGATGAAAAACAGATTTCGAAAAGTATTTCTTCTGTGAATGCAGTAAACTCTCGAGAACATTAAAAAAAAAAACTTGATTCTTTAGAAAAGTGCTGAACGCCAGTTTAGGTTAGAAATTAAAACTGGTGCACACACTGCTCTCCTACGACACCTCAAAAGGTAGCAAGTTCCACATCCTGCTAATGAATAATTATTTAATCACACCACATCCTGCTAATGAATATATTAATTATTTAATCATTCTCTCAAAAATGTGCATTGATAATGTTAAATACGGTACTCCAAGCAACAAGAAGGGCAAAAGGGATGCTCTACGCTCGTAACATTGCACACAATCGAGGTCCATTAAACAGGCGGGGCTGTGATTAATTTAAGGAAATATTCTTTTCATTTTGTTGATAGACAGCGGAAGCTTTGTGCATTGACTTTTTTATGTTATGTGATACAAGTTTATACTGAGTGGCTAGTGGTGTTGTGATTCAGACCTTTAATTATTTACTTTATTTATCTGAACCCACCCCACCCCCCACTCCGCCATGAGGATGCCAGGGGCTCTTTCAGTATAAATAGTATCCCCACCTTCTGGAAATTCTGTGTTACAAATTTCCTCTTTTCTGTCACTCTCTTTGTTTCTGCCTTGTTCCTTTGCTTTCTGTCATTTCTTCCTATCATTTTCTGCCTTGCTGGTCCATTCACCTGTATGTGTTCGATAAAGTCTTACATACTTGTATTGACCTCCTGGCCTCCTACAATGCATAGGGTTTATGTACACATGCCATGGTTATGTTGGATTCCTTCACCATATGGCATCTGTGCTGGCAGCACATGTGGAATCATTCCCAGATCTGTAACACCGGCTTGAGTAACCTGAAACTATTTCAAAGCATTTGTTGGTAAGAACAAAAGCGTTCTTAACCAACAAATGCCTATCAATAAACACCAGGAAGAGAGTTCTTGAATGCTATATAAAATCGATACTGTTGTGCAGTTGTGAGACATGGACTGTCAACACGTAAAAGTCAGAACAAAATTGAGGCAACTGAAATGTGGTTTCTAAGAAGAATTTTTGAGAGTTCTATGGACAGCAAAGAAAGCAAACGAAATAGTCTTGAAAGAGGCAGACACAAAAAGATCATTAATAATAACAACAACAAAAAAGGTTAGGAAAAGACAAGCAACATTTATAGGCCATTTTATGAAGAAAAGGGCATCTGGTCACAAAAGGAAAGCTGGAGGGAAAGAAAACACCAGGTAGACCCAGGGAGAAAACATTCGACAGACTTGCAGGGTGACTGAGGATGGAGAGGGTGGGATATGTACTTGCAGCGACAAGGGATAGATTCGTGTGGAGGCCCATGATCGCCAACGCCATGCGTCAGGGCACATTGATAATGATAATGATGGTATCAACGCAACAAACACGTCAAAAAAGTTGTGTCTTTTTTTGGTTATGTTGCAGCGAAAGATAACCGGTACTGAAACATGGGCAGCCGATGCAGCAGTTCATCCCATAGAGACGAGGAACTGCAAGACATGACTAACCATCTGCCTTCCGTACAACAGTTGACGGCCATTCCCATGGGTCAAAATCAAACGTCAGAGGATCATGGCCAAATGTCTTCAGCTCGAAGTCAAATATCGGCGACATCAAGCAGCAGATCAGTCAGTGGACGTGTCAGAGTCCGAGAGAGGAAGCAGAACGCCCTTTTCACTGAAAGTGTTGTCGTTCAAGTCGGTGAAAGACTGATGCCAGAGATCCCGCCTCCCGCGCCGACACTAACGCCGTCAGGTAGAGAGAGAGAGAGAGAGAGAGAGAGAGAGAGAGAGAGAGAGAGAGAGAGAGAGAGAGAGAGAGAGAGAGAGAGAGAGAGCCCGCTCGCGCGTGCGAGAGAGCGCCCGCGCGAGAAAGAAACGGTGTGCGCCCGCGAGAGAGAAAGAGCGCGGAAGAGAGAGAGCGCGCGAGAGAGCGACAGTGTGTGCGCGCGCGAGAGAGAGAGCGAGCGAGACAGAGAGAGCACGCGCGCGCGCGAAAGAGAGAGAGCGCGCACGAGAGAGTGCGCGAGAGAGAGAGAGAGAGAGCGCGCGCGAGAGAGCGACAGAGAGTGCCTGCAACAGAGAGAGAGAGAGCGCGAGAGAGAGACAGAGAGCACGCGTGAGAGACACAGAGAGTACAGACATAGCGCGCGCGGAGAGAGAGCGAGAGCACGAGAAAGAGCGTGTGCGAGAGAGAGAGCGCGCATGTGAGAGAGCGAGAGAGAGAGAGAGAGCGATGAGAGAGAGAGAGAGCGAGCTAGAGAGAGAGAGAGAGAGAGTGAGTGCGAGCGAGAGAGAGAGACAGCGAGCGAAGATGAGGAGAGCGAGAATGAGAGGCGAGAGAGAGAGCGAGAATAGAGGAGAGACGCGAGCACGAGAATGAGGGAGAGTGAGAGAATGAGAGACAAAGAGCGACAATGAGCGAGAGAGAGAGCAAAAATGAGAAAGAGAGAAAGCGAGAATGACAGAGAGAAAGCGCGAGAATGAGAGAGAGAGAGAGAGAGACAGACAGAGACAGACAGACAGACAGAGACGGAGAGACAGAGAGAGAGACAGCGAGAATGAGAGAGAGAGAGCGAAAATGAGAGAGAGAAAGAGAGAGAGAGGGTGCGCGAGAGTGAGAGGGTGCGCGAGAGTGAGAGAGAGAGAGAGAGAGCGAGAATGAGACAGTGAGAGAGAAAGAGAGCAAGAATGAGAGAGGAGAGAGAGAGAGAGAGAGAGAGAATGAGAGAGAGAGAGAGAGCGAGAATAGGAGAGAGAGAAAATGAGGAAGAGAGAGACAGAATGTGGGAAAGAGAGAGAGGGAGCGACAATGAGAAAGAGATCGCGAGGGAGAGGGGGGGGGCGAGAGAGAGAGAGAGAATGAGGGAGAGGGAGGGAGAATGACAGAGAGAGAGAGAATGAGAATGACAGAGAGAGAGAGAGAGAGAGAGAGAGAGAGAGAGAGAGAGAGAGAGAGCGAGAATGAGAGAGAAAGAGAGAGAGGAGCGAGAATGAGAGAGACACAGAGAGAGAGAGAGAGAACGAGAGAGAGAGAGAGAGACAGGCAGAGAATGGTTGCCTGACTCTTTAAGGATTAGGAAAGTTACAGGAGATGGGTGCTATCTTGATGATGACCACTAAAAAAGCTGAGGTGTTTACACCTCCGTACTTCTTTAATTAAGGCCTCAGAGTTATGTGACAACATACACCGTTGTATATATGATATGATTGATGGCCCTTAGAAAAGTTGGTGTTTATACCACCATACTCCTTTATGGCCTGAGACTTATGTGACAACCTTCACCTTTGTATATATCTAATATGATTGATGGCCTCTAAATAGATTGAGGTGTTTATACCACCGTACGTCTTTATGGCCTCAGATGACAATTTTCACCTTCGTACTATATAATATGATTGATCACCCCTAAAAAAAAGTTGAGGTGTTTATACCACTATACTTCTTTATGGCCTCAGAGTTATCTGACACACCTTTGTATACTATGATTGATGACCCCTAGAAAAGTTGAGGATGTTTAACTACTGTACTTCTTTCTGGCCTCAGAGTTATGTAACAACCTTCACCTTTGTACGTATGATATAATTGATGGCATCTAGAAAAGTTGACACATGCTAATGGTTGTGGGTTCGAATCCAGGGGTGCGCTGCATGAAAACTGGCCTTCTCACTGTCCCATCTTTACATCATTGTTGTTGTGGTGGTGTGAGTAGAGGATTACATAAGTCCCCCTTACCCCACACTTCCCTGGGATGATTATCCCCGTCGGCCATATCACCTGAGGTGGGTGTTGACGTTAAAACTGAACCAAATCAATCAGTCAGTCTCGTTGAGGTGTTTTTAGGCCATCGTACTTCTGTATGACTTTAGGATATGTGACAATCTTCACCTTTGTATACAGGATATGATTGATGGACTCTATGACTGCTGTGCAGAAGACCTCATTGTTCGAGCACTGTTCCCTTTCCAAGCAGTCAACTGTGATGACTTGTCTTTCAACAAGGGGGACCGCATGAAGGTCGACACGTCCACGTGAGTCTTCACACACATACACACACACAAGCACGCACGCACGCACGCACACACGCACGCATGCACGCACACACACACACACACACACACACACAACACACACACACACACACACACACACTCCTCTCTCTCTCTCTCATGAGTGTAATGCTCGTATGCAGCATGCTATCCTAAACCAAGAACATACCTCACTAACACTCACCACACACACACACACACACACACACACACACACACACACACACACACACACACACACACACACACAACACACACACACACACACACACACTCGTCCAATATCGCTCATAGTGAAAAGACGTTAAATCAAAGAATGAACATGTGTGAGACCTGCCAGTGCCTAATCTCCCATTGTTATCATCGTTATTCATTTTTAGTCATTTCTTTTTTTCTTTTTGTCACAGTCAATTTACCATGTGAAACTCGGGATGCTCTCATCTTTGAGAGCGCGTCGCCGCAGTGCAGCGCCACCCAATTTTGTTACCAAGCCTTCAGAAAGGCAAGAAGGCTAATTGGCCTTCAAGGGGAGGGACCTGGGAAATCAACCTATCTCTCTAATGTTTATATCATGGCAGCTGGGCAAACGTCCTGCTCTTTCAAGATTTTCAACTGCCGTGGGATCCTTACCGTGCGCAGGCCAGAACACACACAGGTCCGACCCGTTTTTTCGTCCC
>CM060313.1:22950459-23030459 GCA_030674185.1 Monoplex corrugatus | reverse complement strand
GAAAAATAAAACCTATGCGCTGGCAAGAAATTTGAAAAAAAAAACCAAAAAAACCCAACCCTGGCCCGCCTAAGGATTCGAACCCACGATCTCTGCGTTACCAGAATGGCGCTGTGAGCTAACGGGCCACATAGCATCAGGTGCCTAATCACAACTTCTTAGACTGGAAACCATGCGCACGAAGTCCCCCTTCCCCCTCATCCTCCCCCGAATCAGACACAAATTCCTGCGCAGTCAACAATGAAAAGAATAAATAAATAGATGATAATAACGATAATGATCATGAAAGTTTTAAGGCGTGAAATCCTGATATACAAATCAAATCGAAGCGCACACTCTCGTCATTCACTAAAGCATTCACCAAAGTCATTTTCTATTTACAACGTCTTTGGCATTCACTCACAATGAACACCAAAAAGAAAAACAAAACAAAAAAGAACACAACAAACAAACAAATAAACCAACCAACCACCCAACCAACCAACAAACCAACTAACCAACCAACCAACCAACCAACTAAACAAACAAAAACATGGGCGCAAAGTGCACGCATATCGGGAGGGGGAAGGGGGAGGACAGGAGGGGAGTAGGACGAAGGGTGGGCACAGTAGAGGGGAAATAATCACTGCTGAACTAAAAGGTAATACCAGGCAAACGTGATTTGTTGCCGAACGTTTGATATGTTGTTATACGTTAACAATTGTTTTATACATCCCCTAACTACGGTCAGGTGCTCATTCACAACTGGGTAGGCTGGAAAACATGTGCACAAAGGGTTTTCCCGGATAAGACTCAAACTCATGCAATCGACAATATATCAATTGATGGATAAATAAATAAATAAATAGAGGTGTGAATGAATGAATGAATGAATGAATGAATGAGCACATAAATAAATAAATAGATAAATGCATGAAATATGATAATAATGTTTCTAATGATGATGATGATGACAACAATAATGATAATAATAGTAATGATGATGATAATAATAAACGATGTTATGCCGAGCAACGACATGTTGTTAACAATCGTCGATATAAATAATTTGTTCTGAAAAATCGTATATAACAATAAGGATACGAGTTGTGAAATGTACTGAACAGAAACGAAACGGAAGCAGAAAATTTCTATTTCTTCCGTAAAGCCGATGGGCCTTTTCTGAATGAGGATGTAGTATTGTCCACGAACCACGGTGGTATGGGAATAAAAAGCTGTGTTGAATGCAGCGCTTGGGTGCTGTGGTCTCTCTGTCATTCAGTTCCCAAACATCCGCGGAGATAGGACGGAGCTAACGTTTTGAACCATACGATTGATACATCTATTCAAAATTATGAACATTCCCCAACCCGAATTCCCAAATTAGTCAGTACTGTTGATACTGATTTTATAAGATAAGCAATTAACGCTTACAATAAGCATTAACACTAGTCTTGTTTTAAATAGTCAACCACAGTGCAATCATTTGCTTAAAGTTCGTGTTCACAACACCATAATCATCATCATCATCATCATCATCATCATCATCATCATCATCATCATCATCATCACGTGCCCTACCGATGGCGTCGGCGACCATGGCCCTCCGTATGAATCTATCCCTTAATCTATCTCTTGTCCCTGCAAGTACATCTTGCACCCTCTCTGTCCTCAGCCACCTTTCAAGTCCGTCCAAATATTTTCTCCTTGGGTCTACCTGGTGCTCTCTTTCCCTTCAGCTTTCCTGTTGTGACCAGGTGCCCTAATTCCCCTTTCCTCATAGTGTTTCCTATAAATGTTGCTTGTCTTTTCCTAATTTCTTTTTCAATGGTCATCTTGTGTCTGCCTCCATCAAGACTGTCTCGTTTGTTTTCTTTGCTGTCCATGGAACTCACAACATTCTTCTTAGAAACCATATTTCGGCTGCCTCAATCTTGTTCTGGCTTTGCTTGTTGACTGTCCACGCCTCACAACTGTATAACAATATCGGTTGTATATAACATCCAAGAACTCTCTTCATGATGTTAACTGATAAGCATTTATTGGTAAGAATGCTTTTCATCGTCTTAAACGCTGTTTTGGCTTGGCCGATTCTGCTGGCTATTTCTTATGTGCATCTGCCGTCTGGTGAGATGACCGTCAATCCTAAGAAAAAGTATGTAAGACTTTATACGGTCATTTATTCAATGTTTGTGTTTATAGCAGTGCAGTACACTTACTGGTTCAACATTCGTGTTAACAACACTGCAGTATGTTTTTTTAGTTTAACGTTCGTGTTTACAACAACACAAGGCAGTTATTGGTTCAGCTTTACTGTTTACACCACTATAAGACAGTTACTGGTTCCATTTATCCGTTCACAACATCACAATCCATTATTGGTTCAACGTTCGTGTATAAATTGTGGCAAATTTCAGTTCTTAGAAAAATAGAAAATAAGAAGCATGAACTGGCAAATTATTCTGAATGGGAAAAATGATGATGAAATACATCCAAGATTTAAGCAGAAAACAAAAGATTTTAGATAAAGCTGACATCTTGTTCAATAATAAAACCAATGACCCCCTAAGTACGATAACATAAACCACCGAAAAAAATTAACTTACTAGTCTCAGTAATGACCACATAAGTACGATAACATAAACCACCGAGAAAAAATTAACTTACTAGTCTCAGTACCATTTACAGATCTAAAGAGCGTTATTCCGACTAAACGAGTAAGAATCGATTCTCAGAGTAACATAGGCTGGAAGTTGGCTTAGTTACTTATCTATGTTGTTATGTATAGATAACCATCACCAATGTGTTTTTACCCCCCGCGGGGATGCTGGGGGCTCTTTCAGTATAAACAATATCCCCATCTTTTGGAAACTCTGTAAGAAATTTCCTCTTTTCTGTCACTCTCTTTGTTTCTGCCCTGTTCGTTTGCTTTCTGTCATTTCTTTCCTATAATTTTCTGCCTTGCTGGTCCATTCACCTGTTATGTTTTCGATAAAGTCTTGCATAGGTTTTCTTAGGATTGATACTTGGGTACATGTATTAAGTGCATTTTTGACTCTAGGGAGGTGAGATATGCGGAAGTCGTTTTAGGTAATTTAGGCCCATTTTTATATATGTTTTGGTGTTCTCAGATATGCTTAAATTTTGTTAAGGCATATTTTTTTAAATCCCCTGTGCGATAAATTGCACGGAGTGGTCAGCGCCAGTGGCATCTCCTTAGATTATGTGCGCGAATGCATTGATATTGATATGTGTACTTCATTTTCTTTTCAATTTTTTTCCTGTTGCAGTTTTGTATGTTTTGAAACGGTTATAGCCCTGATATGGCTTCACGCAGTCAGCTGGGCTTTAAACAACAATTACAATTACAATGCGTCTTTTGTGTGTATCTGCAGACAAGGTGTCTCATGTCCTGTCCATTCGTCATGAGAGCAGGCAGGGGAGTGAACCTACAGTAAAACACTACCGGATACGGACACAGGACAATGGCATTGTGTTCGTCAACCATAAGAAACGATTCCATGACATTCCCAGTCTGATCCAGTATTATTCCCGTATGTGTAGAACTCTTCCATGTATATCACTTTCTGCGGGTCCATGACATTTTCATGTCTGATCCAGTGTTTTTTGTTTACTTTTGTTTGTGTTACCATTTTGTGTGTGTGTGTGTGTGTGTGTGTGTGTGTGTGTGTGTGTGTGTGTGTGTGTGTGTGTGTGTGTGTGTGTGTGTGTTTTGTTTGTTTGCTAAAGTGTTTGTCTTTTTTGTTTTGTTTTGTTTAATCATCGTTTGCGTTTTTGTATACACACACACAAAATGGACACACACACACACATACACAAATGGACACACACACACACACACACCACACACACACACACCACACACACACACACACACACACACACACCACACATATATATATATATATATATATATATATATATATATATATATATATATATATATATGTGTGTGTGTGTGTAAATATGTATGTGTACATATATTTTGTATACACACATATATGTATGTTTATATGTATGTATATGTATACACGTGTGTGCACATGTGCGTGCGTGTGTGTGTGTGTGTTGTGTGTGTGTGTGTGTGTGTGTGTGTGTGTGTGCGTGTGTGTGTGTGTGTGTGCGTGCACTTTTGTCTGTTTGCAAGTTTTTCAACACACTTCTTAGTTTCTTTTCAGTCAAGAGAATTTAAATATTAGTTGTCTCATTCATTTGAAGTATTTTGTCCATTGTAAACCTTAGTTATCTGATTGGTTTTTTTTTATGCCGAGTCGCATTTTTCAACAAGACGCCTATTTCTAATCTCTCTTTGTAAAGTCTTGTTCATCTGCGATGACCTAAGGGGGTTAGAATCAAATTTGAGCGTGGTGTTTTGGAATGGCTGATCAGACTGATGATTCTGTGGTTCTTGAATATTCTGAGGCTGTCTTTCTTTGGTTGTGGTAAAACATGTGACAATACCCGTTGTTTGGATCATTCTAAAGTCTCCCATATCTTTTGGCATAAATGCTATGAGGTCATTTGAGTAATGGCGGCAAGGGTCAGAGTATAAGAATCTGGAGAAGCAGCACGACCAGCTTTAAATGCAAACTGCACAAGTTGTTCATAGCTTATAAAGCCTGGACATGGTTTACTGATTGAGCGTCGGATTCACATGCTAATGGTTGTGGGTTCGAATCCCGGGTTACGCTACATTAAAACTGGCCTTCACATCGTCCCATCTTAACATCATTGTTGTTCTGGTGGTGTCGGCAAAAATTAGATAAGTCCCTCTTCCCTACTTCCCTGGGATGGTTATCCCCGTCGGCCACATCACCGGAGGTAGTTGTCGACATGAAAACTGAACCAAATCAATCGATCAATCAAGCAACTGATTCAGAGAAGAGAATCCAGGTTTTTGAGGATCAAGTGCCCGAGGAAACA
This sequence comes from Monoplex corrugatus, assembly GCA_030674185.1. Taxonomy (NCBI): domain Eukaryota; kingdom Metazoa; phylum Mollusca; class Gastropoda; order Littorinimorpha; family Ranellidae; genus Monoplex; species Monoplex corrugatus. The sequence goes on along the minus strand of CM060313.1, from coordinate 23,025,536 downwards.
GCTTTGTTTACTTTACCTTGAAAATAAAAACCATTGCGTATTGCGAAACAAGATCAACACCCTTGGACCACGGAACCTCTTCTGGCAATCATGAAACGATGCAGACTTGCGTGGTTTAGTTACGTCAGCCCCATAATACACTGTTCACCACCATCCCTCAGGGCATCCTGGAAGGGGGTCGTCGAGATCAACAGATGAAGAGCTGAGTGGCAAACTTCAGAGACTGGACCAATCTGAACGTGCCTAAATGCCTTGCTGCCGCACACTAAAGAGACAACAGAATGAGGGCATTGCCTGGTTATGTATAATGTCAGTACCCCGCTCCCGTCTCCGTGAAGTCCCTAACGACTGCACTGATAACGAGAGATTGGTGATGATGAAAGTCCTGTTGCACTCTTTTTGTTTTGTTTTGTTTTGTTTTTGTTTGAAATATGTTGTCGTTCACGGGTGAACTTGATACAACGAGACTTTGGCAAGACATTAAGTAGAAAATAGAAATATCTGGAGTAAAGAATATCATTATTCAACCACTTTATTATCAACTCAACAACTGATTATGTAAAGCAGTTCAATAACAGTCAGTTCATTTGTTAATACTGAATCGGTCAAATCGGTCAAATACAGCCAGTTTCTTTCAATTTTAAATTGTTCTAGAATCGTCCTGTGGAAAACCTCTCCTGGTACAGAAAGGACTGCATTCATTTTGTTCCTGTCATTTTGGATCTTTTTCCTTCACACGGCACCAATGATGTCAGCGCTTGTGGAATTCATTCCAAGCGTGGAGACGTCATCTTGAGAAACTGAAACTGAAACTATCATCACACACTGTGACAACTTGTTTGTGGGACAGATGGCAGAACTAAAGTCTTGTATCAAGTCAAGCTGCACGTGTGTCAAATCGTCTGCTTGTCTGATGATGACACAAGATCGAGTGTTTTATTGTGCCAAATGTCTTATACTGTGCCAAAGCATGTGTGTCTTAAAAGCCATAATTTTGTCTTCCGTCAGGCCCAGGACCAAACTGCCTGCGTGTCACACTCACCCAGCCGTGCCCACGTCTAAGGCCCTGTGAGACAGGGCGTATTCAGGACCTGGAAATCGACAGGTCAGCCATCACACTGGACTACAACGTGGGCGCTGGTCATTTTGGAGAAGTGTGGAAAGGTGAGAGTTTGCAGCTTTGCGTATTGTGCGTTTTGTTGTACTGTGCTGTTGTTGTGGTTTTGTTATGTTGTTTTGTGTCGTGTTGTTTTGTGTTGTGTTGTGCTGTGCTGTGCTGTGTTGTGCTGTATTGTGTCGTGTCATGTCGTGTCGTGTCGTGTCGTGTCGTGTCGTGATCGTGTCGTGTTGTGTCGTGTCGTGTCGGGTTGGGTTGGGTTGGGTTGGACGCGGGCTGGTCTGGTCTGGTCTGGTCTGGTCGTCTGGTCTGGGCTGTGTCGCGTCGTGTCGTGTCGTTTTGTGTTGTGTCGTGTCGTGTTGTGTTGTGTTTCGTTGTGTGGCTGCACTCCTGTATTATTTTCTTTCTCCTACACCCTCCTTCTCTCTGTCTTTCTCACACATGCACCACATCATACACACACACACACACGCACACACACACACACACGCACGCGCGCACCAACACCAATAATTAATTCATGTCACTGATAGTCATATTTCAATATAACCACATGTCATGTCACATGTTCATGAGTACTGCCATGCGTCACGTCAAAAATTCCTGGCATCACACTGATAGGCAAGATATCAGCACGTCAGGAGCCAAGTGAATTCAGCTGTCATGTCGCGATAGGCCAATATTGAAAATATCACTGGCCAGTCATGTACTGTTGGCCAATATGAAAATATCACCAGGCCATGTCATGTCGCTGATAGGCCAATATTGATAATATCACCTGGCCACGTCATGTGACTGGTTGGCCAATAGTGAAAATATCACCAGGCCATGTCATGTCGCTGATAGGCCAATATTGATAATATCACCTGGCCACGTCATGTGACTGGTTGGCCAATAGTGAAAATATACCAGGCCATGTCATGTCGCTGATAGGCCAATATTGAAAATATCACCTTGAAGCTCAGTTAGCCTTCTCGCCTTTCTGAAATCTTGGTAAAAAGAAAATAGCGAGAATGAAAGAGACCGTGAGTAAGAAAGGGAAGGGGAAAGAGAAGAGAAAATGAGAGAATATGTTGGAACAGTGTTGTGTGTGTGTGTGTACGTGTGTGTTTTGTGTGGGTGTTGTGTACGTGCGCGCACATATATATTTGTGTGTGTGTCACAGGCACATTGTACAAGTCGGCAGAGGTGGCAGTGAAGACCCTGAAGGCGGGCAGCATGTCGCCTGAAGACTTCCTGTCCGAGGCCAAGATGATGCATCGCATGCGCCACAGGAACCTGGTTCGTCTGCTGGCCGTGTGTTCCAGAGAGGAACCCATCTGGATCGTGACGGAGTTCATGACCAACGGTTCCCTACTCTCCTACCTCCGCAAAGACGAGGCGCGGTACCAACTCAGCTTTCCTTCCATGTTGAAAATGGCGGCGCAGGTCAGTGGAGACATTTATCTTTTTGTTTGTGTCTTTGAGACATAATGGAAAAGTCCTCCCAGGTTAGACATCACAAAAATATTACAATTTTTGTTTGTGTCTTTGAGACATATGGAGAAGTCCTCCAGGTTAGACATCACAAAAATATTACAATTTTTGTTTGTGTCTTTGAGACATAATGGAGAAGTCCTCCATGTAGACATCACAAAAATATTACAATTTTTGTTTGTGTCTTTGAGACATAATGGAGAAATCCTCACATGTAGACATCACAAAAATATTACAATTTTTGTTTGTGTCTTTGAGACATGATGGAAAAGTCCTCCCAGTGTAGACATCACAAAAATATTACAATTTTTGTTTGTGTCTTTGAGACATAATGGAGAAGTCCTCCCAGTTAGACATCACAAAAATATTACAATTTTTGTTTGTGTCTTTGAGACATGATGGAGAAGTCCTCCCAGTGTAGACATCACAAAAATATTACAATTTTTGTTTGTGTCTTTGAGACATAATGGAGAATCCTCCCAGTGTAGACATCACAAAAATATTACAATTTTTGTTTGTGTCTTTGAGACATGATGGAGAAGTCCTCCCAGTATAGACATAAAAATATTACAATTTTTTGTTTGTGTCTTTGAGACATAATGGAGAAGTCCTCCCAGGTAGACATCACAAAAATATTACATTTTTTCTCTGTGTCTTTGAGAACTTCAGTGCGTGGATTTTCCCTCGGCAATACTTATCGGCTCGTGCAATTTTTTAAACAAATGATTATGCCTCCATGTGAACTATTCTTGGATTGACGGCCTAAGTTAGTATAGCGGCTACACGCTGCACACCCCTCTCTTCCCACTGCCAGTTTGCGTGTGCTTTGTGCCCTGTGCCCTGGAGTTATTTTTGGTTGTTGGGTGATTGCTTTGATCAATGATGATAGTGCGCGCCTTGGTTTGATTCCAGCCTTATAAATCTTATTATTATTATTATTATCAGTAGTAGTAGTAGCAGTAGTAGTAGTAGTAGCAGCAGCAGCAGCAGTAGCAGTATCATCATCATCATCATCATCATCATCCGTAGTAGTAGTAGTAGTAGTAGTAATAGTATTAGTAGTATCATTATTGTCATTATTATTATATATTTTGTTGTTGTTTTTTGTTGTTTTTGTTTTTGTTTTGTTTTTGCATATTATTTTTTGCCAGTCTTCCAATTTTGTCACTTTTCAGCTTGGGTTGGACTGATCTCACAGCCTTATCTTTCGAGTACTCAAGCATACTTAGAAGTCTGATCTTACCCATCTTATACTTCTCGACGCCAGGAATAAAGTCTACAATCAATTAGCATGTTAGCAAGTAGGATCATGCTACGTACCACTTGGGCTTTCTGGAAAGTTTTATGTGAAACGTCAAGATCAACACAGCATTACATTGCATGGCTTGTTATTGTTTCTGTCATTTTTATTTAAAGCCCAGCCGACTGCGTAGAGCCATAGCAGGGCTATAACCATTTCAACAATACTTCAACAGGGGAAAAAAGGGAAAAAATTAAGTACACATATCAATACATTTGCGCACATACTCTAAGGAGATGCCCCTGGCGTTGATCACTCTGTCCAATTTATCACACAGGGGATTTTAAAAAATACCTGAATACAAATTTGAACGTACTTAAGGATACTAAACCATATATTAAAACAGGCGTAAATTACCTTAAATAGCTTTCGTAAATCTCATTTCCCTAGAGCCAAAAATGCACTTCATACATGTACCCAGTTACCAATCCTACGAGAAAGTACGTAAGACATTATCGAACACATACGGGTGAATGGACCAGCAAAGCTGAAAATGATAAGAAGAAACGACAGAAAGCAAAGGAATCAGGCAGAAACAGTAAAGAGGAAATTTCTGGCACAGAATTTTCAGAAGGTGGGGATACTGTTTATACTGAAAGAGCCCCTGGCATGTCCACGCGGGAATTGCATGGCTGCTGTTCGTGGTGATTTCAGATAGCAGATGGCATGCAGTACCTGGAGGCTCAGAACTTTGTGCATCGTGACTTGCGAGCCGCCAACATCCTGGTGGGGGAATATTATGACGTCAAGGTGGCTGATTTTGGCCTGGCCAGAGTTCTAGACGAAAATGCCATCTACATGTCCAGAAAAGGTAAGTCATCTCTTCGGGCTATGTCATACTGACAAGACTAAGTCATATGATTCGACTGGATTGGATTGCTTAGATTTGATTTTATCAAGATTTTGCGCTATATAGATATTGCAATTATTATTATTATTATTATTATTTCATATGCCCTAGCGAATCTCGTTCTGTGCAGAATAGCTGAAACTCTGATTAAAGAAAAATCACCACCACCACCACCCCCACACACACACATTGAATAACATAATAACATTGATAAAGAAAAGATGTCCGCATGGACACGATTCAGTTATATGACCTGATTTGGTTCGATCTAATTAGATGCCATGCAGCATGAATAAGTCATTTATGATCTGAATAGATCCGATTGAATCAGATGCCACATTGCATGATTCAGTTGTATTATCTGACTGAACTGGATTGAGTCAGATGTCCCTGTACATGATTAAGTCAACTGACCTGACAAGATCGTGTCAAGTCAGATGTCACTCATGCATGTGATTCTGTCATATGACCCAGTTTGACCGGATTAAGTAAGATGTCACACTGCATGATTCAGTCATAGGACCTGACAAGATGGTATCAAGGTACTTACTGCAAAACTCGTTCTCTCCTTCATAATGTCTCGCATTGACTATTGCAATTCACTCCTGTCTGGTCTTCCTGCCTCCACCATTCACATCCTACAGCGCATTCAAAACAATGCTGTACGCCTTGTACTCAAAAAGAAAAAAGCTGACCACATATCTCCTCTCCTGGCACAACTTCACTGGCTCCCTGTATCAAAGCGCATACAGTACAAACTAGACACCATGTGCTACAAAAGCCTCAATAACGCAGCCCCCGATTACCTGTCAAGCCTACTTGAGATCTATGTTCCCTCACGTACCCTCCGCTCTGCCTCCGATCCTCTGACTTTTCGCTTTCCACGCACTAAGCTCAATACCTATGGTCCACGAGCCTTCTCTGTTTCTGGTCCACGAGCCTTCTCTGTTTCTGGTCCACTCTCCTGGAACAAACTTCCTCTCTCAGTCCGTCAGCAACCTACTTTTGTCTCCTTCAAGTCCGCTCTCAAAACCCACCTTTTCTCCTCTGCATAAAATCCTAACCTCACTCAACCCCCCCTCCCCCCTCTGCAGCCTGTCTCCGCTCGGAGGGGAATCACATGGTTATAATATATAATTGTATATGCCATGCTCTCTATAATTTTCCATTGCTTTTATTCTTGCTTTTATTGCTTTTATTCTTTCTCCCATTTATAGCCATGCGTGTGTGTGTGTGTGTGTGTGTGTGTGGCGTGTGTGTGCGTGCGTGCGTGCGTGCGTGCGTGTGTGTCTGCTTCAGCGCTTAGATTTGATTTTATCAAGATTTTGCGCTATATAAATATTGTAATTATTATTATTATTATAGATGTCACACTGCATGATTCAGTCATAGGACCTGACAAGATGGTATCAGGTCAGATGTCACACTGCATGATTCAGTCATAGGACCTGACAAGATGGTATCAGGTCAGATGTCATACTGCATGATTCAGTCATAGGACCTGACAAGATGGTATCAGGTCAGATGTCACACTGCATGATTCAGTCATAGGACCTGACAAGATGGTATCAGGTCAGATGTCACACTGCATGATTCAGTCATAGGACCTGACAAGATGGTATCAGGTCAGATGTCACACTGCATGATTCAGTCATAGGACCTGACAAGATGGTATCAGGTCAGATGTCACACTTCATGATTCAGTCATAGGACCTGACAAGATGGTATCAGGTCAGATGTCACACTGCATACGATTCTGTCATAGGACCTGACAAGATGGTATCAAGTCAGATGTCAACCTGTATACGATTCTGTCATAGGACCTGACAAGATGGTATCAGGTCAGATGTCACACTGCATGATTCTGTCATAGGACCTGACAAGATGGTATCAAGTCAGATGTCACACTGCATGATTCTGTCATAGGACCTGACAAGATGGTATCAAATCAGATGTCACACTGCATGATTCTGTCATAGGACCTGACAAGATGGTATCAGGTCAGATGTCACACTGTATACGATTCTGTCATAGGACCTGACAAGATGGTATCAGGTCAGATGTCACACTGCATACGATTCTGTCATAGGACCTGACAAGATGGTATCAAGTCAGGTGTCAACCTGTATACGATTCTGTCATAGGACCTGACAAGATGGTATCAAGTCAGGTGTCAACCTGTATACGATTCTGTCATAGGACCCAGTTTGAGTGGACTGAGTAAGATGTCACACTGCATGATTTAGTCATATGATCTGACTAGATCGTCAGTCATGTCTAGTCAGCAATGTATACAGCATGCCATGTTTCACTGTACAAGCTAAGTTATGCTGCGTGAATCTGTCATATAAATCGGCAAGATGACACAATTTTTCTTCAGTTGTGTGGAGTGTGACTCAAATCATAGGAACTGATAAGAAAACATCTGTGCATCTAGAGTGGTTCCTCACTGTCTGACTTGAGTCACATATGATCAAGCGATATGTAATAAATGGGCATGGCTTCTTTCTTTATTTTTTCTTTCTTTCTTCTTCTTCTTCTTCTTCTCCTCCTCCTCCTTCTTCTTCTTCTCTCTCTCTCCCTCTCTCTCCCTCTCTCTCCCTCCCTTCTCTGTCTCTCTGTCTCTGTCTCTGTCTCTGTCTGTCTGTCTGTCTCTGTCTGTCTGTCTGTCTGTCTGTCTGTCTCTCTGTGTGTCTTGTAACACTCAGGGAAAGGTGTAGATTCTCTCAAGTTTTGGCTTTATTTTTCCACCACAACCTATTCACCCTCACATTACAATCAGCCAGCGATGCTACAGCTGTTGAATCGTTGGTGATGATATAATGTCAGTGAAACTATTACTTTTTTTTTTCAAATAAAGTACTGTGCACGCTCTGTTTATATTAATGTTTGACTGAAGGGGTTTCCGAACAATCCAGAAATATGTTTTTATGTTATTATTATTTTTATTCAGCGTGTCGATTTTTCTCGGTGCGTGTATGTACGTTGTTCTGCCCATACCGTGCAGGGAGTATTGTATTCGCGCTGCTGTGTGTATATCCTCTGATCTGAACAGATCTGAGTTATTACATTAAATTATGATTAAGTAATCATGTGATTAACAAATTAGATAATTTTTCAACTGACTGATTTCCTAACTGACCAATATTATAACAAACTATCCGACTATTCACTGGATTCAGGAACAGATCACTGTGCATGACATAAAAATCATGCAGCTGTATGAATGATCTCCCTTGTCCTTTCAATCGCCGTGTACATAGTCAGTTACATCTGTTGATGAATGTGGCCATTTTTTTCCTGTTCCTACCGTCTGCCTTGGAGCTTGGTGGTCGGAAGAGCTGCAGTCGGCTCTGTTTCCTGTGGTTTCATCAAACAGAAGAGACATCGCTGCTATACAAAATTACTTAAACCCTTTGCCATACGCCGTACGTGAAAAAGTTACAACTCAGTCACGGTTTGAACCATCACCTTGAAATTTTATGACCTGAACAACAAAAATAAATTTTGATTCGCTCGCCTTGCACAAATCACCGCTTGAAACCTGTATCTCCCTTTGATAATGAATGAAAAGTCAAATCGAGCGTAGAAGTGACTTTAGTCGTTGGTGAGTAGGTTGTGTAAGAAGCATCTCGTATTATCTACCTTGGGATCGACTTGAAAATACGCTTGGATTGATTTTCTGTGTATATCCTGTTGATGTTCTCACTTTTTTTAGGGGGGGGGGGGGGGAGGAGGGGGGTAGATTGAAGTGGATTTTCAAAATTTGCTTTTGTTCTGCCTTTGGTCACAACGGAATTTTCCCACGTGAAATGCTGATTGCCGTCCCCGGCGAATTTGAATACAAAAGAAAACAAAACAAAAAACGAAATATAAGAAAACACGACAAAACAAAACAACAACAACAACAACAGCAGCAGCAGCAGCAACAACAACAACGACGACAACAACAACAACAGCAACAACAGCAAAACAACTCAGACAGGCAAGGCAAATGTTGATAGAGCCAAGGACTCAAGAGCTGATGTCTCAAGTTCAGACAAGCACGCAATGTAACAGATGGCTTTTCGCTGCCCGTCTTAATTAATGATCCAATCCATCTGATTGTGTCTGTCATAACAGTCTTTTATAGGTCTCTCTCTCTCTCTCTCTCTCTCTCTTGCTGTCGCTTTCGCTCTCTGTATGTCTGTCTCTGTTTGTCTCTTTCTGTCTTTGTCTCTGTCACTCTGTCTGTCTGTCTGTCTGTCTGTTTCTTTCTGTCTGTCTGTCTGTCTGTCTCACTTTCTCTCTCTCTACCCTCGCTCTCTCTGTATCTCTGTGTCTGTCTATCTGTCTGTCTGTCTCTGTCTGTCTGTCTCTCTCTGTTTTTGTCTCTGCCTGTCTGTCTCTTTCTGTCTGTCTGTCTGTCTGTCTGTCTCTCTCCTCTCTCTCTCTCTCTCTCTCTCTCTCTCTCTCTCTCTTTTTCTTCTTCTGTTTTCCTGTATGCATGTATTTTCTTCCTAGCAATGAAAACGGATTTGTCCAGAGAATTTTGCCGGGGACGATTCTTTCGTTACCGGGGAACTTTTCACGTGCGCGAAGTGCATGCTGAACTCTACAAGTCTGTTTATCGTCTTATTCGAAAGACTAGCGTCATGAAATGAGAAACATTTTCGCGAGCAATAGCTAGTTAAGAGTTTGGCACGCACACACACATACACACACACACACACACACACACACACACACATCCGTCTTTCTTCCTTCTCTTTCTAGAACAATGAATACTAATATCACTCTTTAATTTCCTTATGTATTGTTTTATACCATTGATTCGCCGATATATTCCTTTGTCTGCATCAGCAGTTGTATGCAAACCTGTAGATAGTTACGGCAAGTTTGACAACTGGCTTTTAACAAATAACGTCTGCTGGTGGGAAATTGAATATCAGTCTCTTTCTGTCTTTTTCTGTCTTTCTCTGTTTCTCTATTTCTGTATCTATCTCTCTGTTTCTGTCTGTGTCTCTGTGTCTCTGTCTCAAGTCTCTGTGTCTCTGTCTCTGTCTCTGTCTGTCTGTGTCTCTGTCCGTCTGTCTCCGTCTATCTGTCTGTCCGTTTGTCCGTCTCTCTCTGTCTGTCTGTCTGTCTGTCTCTCCTCTCTCTCTTTCTCTCGTAACTTTGAAATAGATCTGCTTTAGGTATGTGGGTGTGCGTCCATCCGGTATAATGAGAATGCCCCGTCCCTGTTGCATGCCAACTCAGATTCATGTCTAATTGTATTAACACTCTCCTTGCTTTCTCTCTGCCTGAATGGTTGCGTCAGACCTGTATACTGCCACTCCTGTTCCAATTCTGCAGCTCACCACCAAACATAGCTGCATTCCGTCGCAGTTCCACGGCAGAGATCCCAGAATGAGCTGTTTATCAGTGTCATATGGCTTTGAGGCCACCCATGAAAGGAGACTCTCAATACTACTTCAATACCGCTTCAGTACCCACTACGTGCTATCACCGTCATCGCTTTCAGGCCACCCACCAAGGGAGACCCTCAGTACTGCTGTCATCTCACTTCACAATGTGCTTTCGTTGTCTTACCGCTTTGAGACCACCCACCAAACGACACCTTCAATATTTCTGCTTCAAAACCCACAGTGAACAGTCAGTGTCCTATCGCTGTGAAGGTACCCTCCAAAGGAGATCCTCAATACTGTATCCATATAATTCCAAAACGTACAATGCAGTATCAGTGTCATAATGCTATGTGGCCACACACACACTCTCTCTCTTTCTCGCGCGCGCACACACACACTCTCTCGCACACACACACACACACACACACACACACACACACACACACACACACACACACACACCACGATACACACACGCATACACACGTACACATACACACACAAACACACACACACACACACACACATATGCGAGCGAGCGCACACACACATATACAGATCGAATTTTGCATCATTTTGATATTTTCATTCTGTTGTAATGTGTTTGGATTAATACAGACCCTCTATGGGAACGATAGCAAAGCGTAAAAAAAGAATTGTGTTGTTTATGGCAATTCCTGGAACAAACAAACAAACAAATTGGCAGTTTGTTCTTCTTATTGTTCTCATACACAAAGTCAGTACTCTTCTGCGTTTACAAGTCACTGTGATACGTGTGTTTATAAATAGAACCACGACGGGGGCCAAAGGTCACAGGGAAATTCCGTGGCATTGTAGGCGGACGGCATGTTCAGGAAACACGAGTTGTATGTATGCATGTTGAAGAATCGCTTTTTGTTGTCGCTAGTGAGTGAACAACGGAAATATTTCTATGCTATAATTATACAGTTTAAAACAGTGGCACGTCCGCTTTGGATGACATACCAGTCTCAAGTGGAGTTGTGGCCTAGTGGCTAGGACGGCTGCTAAAGAAGGGAGAAGTCCCAGATTTGAACCTAGGCGCGATGGGTCAAGTGCGTTTTTAAGATGTTGAATTCCCCCGTGGGGATGCCGGGGCTCTTTCAGTGTAAACAGTATCCCCACCTTCTGGAAATTCTGTGCCAGAAAATTTCCTCTTTTCTGTCATTCTTTGTTTCTGCCATGTTGCTTTGCTGTTTGTCGTTTCTTCTTATCATTTTTTGTCTTTTTTTTTTTGTCACTCTCTTTGTTTCTGCTTTGTTACTTTGCTTTCTGTCGTTTCTTCCTATCATTTTCTGCCTTGCTGGTGTTCGATAAAGTCTTACATACTTTCTCTTTGGATTGATAATTGGATACTTGTATTAAGTGCATTTTTGGTTGTAGGGAAATGAGATATGCGGAAGCAATTTTAGGTAATATAGGCCGGTTTTTGTGTATGCTTTAGTGTCCTTAGTTATGTTTAAATTTGTATTCAGCTATGTTTTTTTCAATCCCCTGTGCGATAAATTGGACGGAGTGGTCAACGCCAGGGGCATCTCCTTGGATTATGTGCACGAAGGCATTGATATGTGAACTTAATTTTCTTTTCCTTTTATCTTTTTTTTTTCCTGTTGAATTATTGTATACGTTTTGATATGGTTATAGCCTGATATGGCTCTACGCAGTCGCTGGGCTTTAAACAAAAATAACAATAACAATAAGACGTCGAATTTCCAATCAGAAAAGTCCATGGTTGATCATCCTGGGTATCTCCTACCTAGTGGGTAAAGGGTGGAGATTTTCCCGAATCCAAGGTCAACATGATTAACCCTTTGACTCCCGCACCCTATCTGCCTGCAGGAAGCAGGTGGATAGGGTGAAGGAGTCAAAGGGATAAGTTTTTGCTTTGTTAGCATGGAGTCAAAGGGTTATGTGCAGACCTACTATCTTCGTGCGCATGCGCGTGCAGAACATGGAATATGTACGTTAAAGATCCTGTGAGTCATGTCAGTGATCGGTAGCTTATGCAAATGTGAAAATACCCAGCATGTACACCCATCCATAGACCCGAGCATGCCGACTGTGCAGCAACATACCTCTTGCAAAGTGTGGACAAAACAACCCGCATTTCGGAGAAAACAGGGACACTAAAACAAAACAAAAACAAACAAAACGAAACAAAACAAACAAAACAAAACAATGCAACTCCTACTACCGTTGTGAAAATGGAAAAAGAAAAGCGATCCATGTTGGGTCAGAGACATTTCTCCCCACACTTCACCTTTTCCACCCACTTTCATATAGATTGGTGACCAGTGAAAAAAAAAACACACACACACACACACACACCACACACACACACACACACACACACACACCACACACACACACACACAAAACACACACACTTTCTCTCTCTCTCTTTCTTTCACACACACACACACACACACACACACACACACACTTTCTCTCTCTTTCTTTCACACACACACACACACACACACACACACACACACACACACACACACACACACACACACAACCCAGATTCGACCCAGGTCAGGCCAGGGATTGTCTCCCACCCTCTCCCCGCCTCCCCTTCTACTGGACCTTTAGCAGTGGTCCGGATGCTAATCTTTCACATCGAAATGATGAATCGAGCTCCCCTTGTGCAGGCATGCACTAAATGCCCCTTAAAAACAATTAATCTGGAAGATATGAGTTGTCCATGGCAAAATTGAAAAGAAGGATCCAAGAACGGATGCTGTTAGCTATGAGACGCGAATTTTTCCACAAGAGAATGACGGAGGGGGACGGAAGAAAAAATAAAGGCAAAGATAGGCCATTTTATGAGGAAAGCGGAATTAGAGCACCTGGCCACAACAGGAAAGCTGGAGGGAAAGAGAACCCCAGGTAGACCCAGGGAGAAAATATTGGGGACTTGCCGGGTGGCTGTGGACAAAGAGGATGGAAGATGTGCTTACGGCGACAAAGGATAGATGCATATGGAAGGCTAAGATCGCCAACGCCATGCGGCAGGGCACATGATGATGATGATGAAAGATAGCCCCATCACTGTAGGTGGAGAGTGTGCCAGGTGGTTAAAGCATTTGCAAGGATACGAGAAACCAGTGTTCGAATCACTGGTCAGACAAGGATTTCACCTGCCCTGTCACTCCATTATGTATTAAAAATAGTGGTCCTGTACTAGTTACTTTGATAAGTAGATAAACTGAGATCCCGTATGCAGCACGCGCTTAGCGCACGTTACAGATTCCATGGCAACAAACGAGTTGTCTCTAGACAAATGTTATAAGAAAATCCACTTTGATATGCAAACAGAAATATATTCATACAAACACACACACACACACACACACACACACACACACACACACACACACACACACACACACACACACACACACACACACACACACACACAACACACACACACACTCAAAAGAAAAAAAGAAAAAAAACACGGGGGGGGGGGGGGGGGCTGTGTGTGTGTGAGTGAGTGTGTGTGTGTGTGTGTGTGTGTGTGTGTGTGTGTGTGGTGTGTGTGTGTGTGTGTGTGTGTGTGTGTGCGTGTGTGTGGATGTGTGTGTGTGTGTGTGCTGCACCGTGGCAACACATTCTTCCCAGGGATGAGCAGCCCAAATTTCACACGGTAAATGTTACGTTACGTATCCCGATTCCGTGCGAGTCGTAGGGGCACCACTGATGACTTAGCGACGAGTTTCCTCCAGTTCTCCTGTAGAGTGGTCGTAGATATCACAAACGACACACGATGTGTGCTAGCGAGGTCTTTAAAATGAGGAAGGCGGCTGGGTGTAATGGAACCTGACAGAAACGTTGAGTTGACACGGCTTGTAGTCTGGAATTGAACGCGACACATTGTGTTTTAAAGTCTATGCCTGATAATAGAGTAAGCCAGTCCGCGATAAGTTACAGAACCACAGAGCAGTTGCTTGGTTATTTGGGTTCCAGAAGTGGCATGGTGTATTCATTCATTAATTCATTCATTTGTTCGTTCCTTCCTTTCTTTCTTCTTTCCTTCCTTCCTTTCTTCGTTGATTGATTGATTGGTTTATTCATTCGTTCATTCGTGCATTTCTTTCTTTTTTTCTTTCATTCATTCTTTCATTCTTTGTTTCGCTCTTTCTGTCTTTCATTCATTCATTTATTCATTCTTTCTTTTTTTCGCTCTTTCTTTCATTCATTCATTCATTCATTCTTTCTTTCTTTCTTTCTTTCTTTGTATCTACCTTTCTTTCTTTCTTTCTTTGATCTATTTGGTCCTGTATGTTCGTGGCCGATGTCACGTTTCAGCGTGTTATCCTTTCGTACGTTTCAACTGTTGGTATGCTGTAAGTGCAGATTACACATGTTTCCTGTCAGAAAATCCCTGCACCATTTACGTAGCCGCTGTGAGGCGTGGACAGTCAACACACAAGATCGAGTTGGCCGAAATGTGGTTTCAAAGAAGAATGTTGAGAGTTCCATGGACAGCAAAGAAAACAAACGAGACGGTCTTGATGGAGGCAGACACAAGAATATCATTGATAAAGAAGCAACATTTAGAGGCCATTTAATGAGGAAAGGGGTCACAACAAGAAAGCTGGAGGGAAAGAGAACATCAGGTAGACCCATGGAGAAAATATTGGACGGACTTGCAGGGTGGCTGAAGACAGAGAGGGTGGAAGATGTACTTGCAGGGACAAGGGATAGATGCATATGGAAGGCCATGATCGCCAACGCTATGCGGCAGGGCACATGATGATGATAATGATGATGATGATGATTTGTAAAGTTGCTGTGTTGCAGGCTGCAAGTTCCCGGTGAAATGGACAGCGCCAGAGGCAGCCCTGCACAGGGAGTTCAGTGTCAAGTCAGATGTGTGGTCCTATGGGATCGTGCTGTATGAACTCGTCACGTTTGGACGTGAGCCCTACCCAGGTGAGTAGGCAGATCTGTTTTTAACTCTGCCGCTTCCTCACCCTGTGCAGGATGAAGGTGGCGGTTAGGTGAGGTAATGAAAGCAGAAAGTTGGTAGATAGAAGGGGTAACGGAAGAAGAAAGCTGGTGGACAGGATGAGGCGATGAAAGCAGGAAACCAGCGGATACAATGAGGCAATAAAACACAAGGCTGATGGATAGGGTGAGGCAGTGACAACGGAAAGCTGGTGGATAGGGTGAGGCAATGAAAGCAGGAAGCTGGTGGATAGGGTGAGGCAGTGACAACGGGAAGCTGGTGGATAGGGTGAGTCAGTGAAAGCAGAAAGATGGTGGATAGGGTGAGGCAGTGACAACGGGAAGCTGGTGGATAGGGTGAGTCAGTGAAAGCAGGAAGCTGGTGGATAGGGAGAGGCAGTGACAACGGGAAGCTGGTGGATAGGGTGAGACAATGAAAGCAGAAAGATGGTGGATAGGGTGAGTCAGTGAAAGCAGGAAGCTGGTGGATAGGGAGAGGCAGTGACAACGGGAAGCTGGTGGATAGGGTGAGACAATGAAAGCAGAAAGATGGTGGATAGGATGAGTCAGTGAAAGCAGGAAGCTGGTGGATAGGGAGAGGCAGTGACAACGGGAAGCTGGTGGATAGGGTGAGACGATGAAAGCAGAAAGCTGGTGGATAAGGTGAGACAATGAAAGCAGAAAGATGGTGGACAGGGTGAGTCAGTGAAAGCAGAAAGATGGTGGACAGGGTGAGACGATGAAAGCAGAAAGATGGTGGACAGGGTGAGGCATTGAAAGCAGAAAGATGGTGGACAGGGTGAGACGATGAAAGCAGAAAGATGGTGGACAGGGTGAGTCGGTGAAAGCAGAAAGATGGTGGACAGGGTGAGACGATGAAAGCAGAAAGATGGTGGACAGGGTGAGTCAGTGAAAGCAGAAAGATGGTGGACAGGGTGAGACGATGAAAGCAGAAAGATTGTGGACAGGATGAGTCAGTGAAAGCAGAAAGATGTGGACAGGGTGAGTCAGTGAAAGCAGAAAGATGGTGGACAGGGTGAGTCAGTGAAAGCAGAAAGATGGTGGACAGGGTGAGACGATGAAAGCAGAAAGATTGTGGACAGGATGAGTCAGTGAAAGCAGAAAGATGGTGGACAGGGTGAGTCAGTGAAAGCAGAAAGATGGTGGACAGGGTGAGTCAGTGAAAGCAGAAAGATGGTGGACAGGGTGAGACGATGAAAGCAGAAAGCTGGTGGACAGGGTGAGTCAGTGAACGCAGAAAGATGGTGGACAGGGTGAGTCAGTGAAAGCAGAAAGATGGTGGACAGGGTGAGTCAGTGAACGCAGAAAGCTGGTGGACAGGGTGAGTCAGTGAAAGCAGAAAGCTGGTGGACAGGGTGAGGCAATGAAAGCAGAAAGATGGTGGACAGGGTGAGTCAGTGAAAGCAGAAAGATGGTGGACAGGGTGAGGCATTGAAAGCAGAAAGATGGTGGACAGGGTGAGACGATGAAAGCAGAAAGATGGTGGACAGGGTGAGTCAGTGAAAGCAGAAAAGATGGTGGACAGGGTGAGACAATGAAAGCAGAAAGATGGTGGACAGGGTGAGTCAGTGAAAGCAGAAAGCTGGTGGACAGGGTGAGACAATGAAAGCAGAAAGATGGTGGACAGGGTGAGTCAGTGAACGCAGAAAGATGGTGGACAGGGTGAGTCAGTGAAAGCAGAAAGCTGGTGGACAGGGTGAGTCAGTGAAAGCAGAAAGATGGTGGACAGGGTGAGTCAGTGAACGCAGAAAGATGGTGGACAGGGTGAGACGATGAAAGCAGAAAGCTGGTGGACAGGGTGAGGCAATGAAAGCAGAAAGATGGTGGACAGGGTGAGTCAGTGAAAGCAGAAAGATGGTGGACAGGGTGAGGCAATGAAAGCAAAAAGATGGTGGACAGGGTGAGTCAGTGAAAGCAGAAAGATGGTGGACAGGGTGAGACGATGAAAGCAGAAAGATGGTGGACAGGGTGAGTCAGTGAAAGCAGAAAGATAGTGGACAGGGTGAGTCAGTGAAAGCAGAAAGATGGTGGACAGGGTGAGTCAGTGAAAGCAGAAAGATGGTGGACAGGGTGAGTCAGTGAAAGCAGAAAGATGGTGGACAGGGTGAGGCAATGAAAGCAGAAAGATGGTGGAAGGGTGAGTCAGTGAAAGCAAAGATGGTGGACAGGGAGACGATGAAAGAAAGTGGTGGACAGGTGGTCAGTGAAAGCAAGCTGGTGGACAGGGTGAGTCAGTGAAAGCAGAAAGATGGTGGACAGGGTGAGACGATGAAAGCAGAAAGCTGGTGGACAGGGTGAGTCATGAAAGCAGAAAGCTGGTGGACAGGGTGAGTCAGTGAAAGCAGAAAGATGGTGGACAGGGTGAGACGATGAAAGCAGAAAGATGGTGGACAGGGTGAGGCAATGAAAGCAGGAAGCTGGTGGATAGGATGAGGCAATAAAGGGGTTAGCTATTCTAAAGGTTGAGATGCACTGTGGAAGTCTGGGGGTGGGGGTGGTGCGGAAGGGTGGGGGTGGGGGCGGCGTGTGACCATGTTGTTTCATCTTGAATCATCCTTTGTGAACTGTTTACCTTTAGATGTGAAACTTGCCGAGCTGTGCTTGTAAACGAACAGGCGGCTGTATACTACATGTGAGGGGATACAGAGTTCTTTCATAGTTACATTGTGACATTAATAGGAGATGGGGGATGAAGTGAGAGAAATGAGAGAGAGAGAGAGTGAGAGAGAGAGAGAGAGAGAGAGAGAGAGAGAGATGACATTTTGACACTTTAACGTTTTATTGACAACGGTCTGTGACATCCATTTTGTGAAGGGGTACAACTCAACTCATATTACAACAACATAACGTATCAGAGAGAAAAATCAACTCAGTGCAACATGAACAAACATATATACAATGCAATCCAACTTAAAACTGTGCACACTGGTTGATACACAGTACATTATAGTTTTATAATTCTGTTCAGGTCGAGAATGGTTTGAAGATAAACGTTAAAGTTTGAAGAAGACTCTACAGTTCACAATCCTCCAATGATTGATCTACACAGATGTGACAGACAGGCAGAGAGAGAGAGAGAGAGAGAGAGAGAGAGAGAGACAGACAGACAGACAGACAGACAGAGAGAGAGAGAGACACAGAGAGAGACAGAGACAGAGACAGAGAGAGTTGTTGACATTTTGATACTTTAACGTTAGCGTGACTTATTGATGAGTTCATGCTTACAATAAATACTATGTTAGAATGACCTATTGACGAGTTCATGCTTATTATAAATGTTGTGTTAGAGTGAGTAATTGAAGAGTGCATACTTACTGTAAGTGCTGCTTTAAGTGAATGTCTGATTACTGCAAGCTTACCACACACAAAAATGTTAAATTAGAGTGAGTGACTGATAATTACAATAAATGCTCTCTTAGGATGACTGACTGCTGATTGCATGTTTACAGTAAATGTTGTGTTAGAGTCACTGATTGATAACTACAGGCTTCACCATTTACTAAGCATTTCCCCCGTGTTGTTTTTTCGACAGTCTCTCTTCTTAATTTCGCAGGTTTCGGTCCGTCCGAAGTTCTGAAGGTTATCAGGAACGGTTACCGCATGCCACAACCAAAACAGGATGGAGTTTGCTGCCCTGACGCTGTCTATGACATGATGTTGAAGTGTTGGCACCACGTGCCAAGTATCAGACCTACCTTTGAATTTCTCCAGACTTTCTTTGAAAACTATGAAGTCAGTTCTGAAGGCTCTTATCTGGAAGAAATCGCATAGCGTTATTGCCAAGGAACAGAATTATTACTCTGGCAGAAAGGAGAATTTGACAAAATATAGATATGTCACCTCTTTCGAAAAAAACAAACAAACCAACCACCAAACAATGTGTGTGTGTGTTAGCATATATGTGTGTTCTGTGAGATTGTTTGAATGGCTTGATCAGTTTCCTTTTTTGTTTGTTTAGTTTTGTGTGTTTGTGCGTGCGTGCGTGTGTGTGTGTGTGTGTGTGTGTGTGTGTGTGTGTGTGTGTATGTGCGTGCGTGCGTGTGTGCGTGTGTGTGTTGTTCGCTCGCGAGCGTGTGTATGTATATGTGCGTGTGTGTGCGCGCGCGCGTGCACAGGGATACATTTGCCTACATGTGCGTGTGTACGAATGATTGATTGATTGATTGATTGATTAATTGATTGATTGATTGATTTACTGATCAATTTATCTCACTGATTGAATATGTTGTGTGTTGGTGATAATGGTGGTGGAGTAAGGATATAAACGGAATGTGCACATTCGCTTTTATGTCTTTTATGTTGAATATGAGAGTGATTTCATGTTGTATGTTATATTTCAGGTGTTTGTGGTGCATTCTTCTGGAAGACCAATAAAGTTGACTTGAGCTTAAGAATAATCTTTCCGAATCTGTTAGAATATACTGTGATGAGGCCTGGAAATGATCACGTATAAATATCTAGAATGATACCAGTTGCCGTGGTGTAGAGGTTAGCGCAATGGACCACCAACCGGATGAGCACAAAGGTAACCTCCCTGAGTGCGATGATCCTAAAAGAAACATATCAAGAATGATTCTTGATTCTGCCATAGAAAATAGAAGCAAAAGAGTTATACATAGCAGAGTCTGTAGATTTACTTCTTGTCACCAGCTTTTGGTCCCTTCTTGAGACCTTCAACAGGTGAACTGATCTGTTTGATGCTTACGTTGGGCATTAAATATTGGTGTTGGCCTGAAATGTCACTCAAGTGGCTTCATGTAAGGTGGTTGTTGTTGTTGTTTTTTTCGAGAAAAGTTTGTCTTATCATAACAACTGGCCTGAAATTTCATTCAAGTGGCTTCATGTAAAGCCTCTTTATTTTTCGAGAATCAAGTGGCTTTTATGTGAAGCGTTTTTTTCTTCTTCTTTTTATTCCAGAAATGTTTGTTTTATTATAACAACTAGTCTGAAATGTCACTCAAGTGCCTTTCATGTAGAGCCTTTTTTCGAGAAAAGTTTGTTTTATCATAGCAACTGGCCTGAAATTTCACTCAAGTGGCATTCATGTGAAGTCTCTTTTTTATCGAGAAAGGTTTATCTTATCATAACAACTGGCCTGAAACGTCACTCAAGTGACTTTCATGTAAAGTCTCCTTTTTTTCGAGAAAAGTTTGTTTTATCATAAAATGGCTTGAAATGTCACTCAAGTGGCTGTCATGTAAAGTGTACCCCCTCCCCCCCGAAATATTTGTTTTATCATAACAACTGGCGTGAAATGTCACTCATGTGGCTGTCATGTAAAGCGATTTTTTTTCTTCAGAAAAGTTAATTATATCGTAACATTAGGCCTAACATGTCATTCAAATGGCTGTCATGTAAAGCGTCTTTTGAGAATGTTTGCCTTATCACGTTTATTGACTTAAAATCTCACGCAAGTGGCTATCATGTAAAGCGTTTTGAACCAAAGAAAAAAAAAGTTAACACTATCATGCAACTGGCCTGAAATATCACTCGAGTGGCTATCATGTAAAGCGTTTATGCAGAAAACTTTGCTTAATCACAGCAATTGGCCCGAAATGTCATTCAATATCACGTAAAACGTCTTGCAGGAAAGGTTGCTTAATCAATAGCAATTGGCCCGAAATATCATTGAACTGGCTGCTATGTAAATGTCTTTTAGAAAAGTGTATCACAAATGTTGGCCTGAAATGCCGCTGAAGAAGCTTTCATATAAAATGCCTTTCAAAAAAGTTTGTTTATAATAACAGTTGGTCTTAAGTATCACTAAACTGGCTGTCATGCAATGTGTCTTTCGAGAAAGTTTATTTTATCGTAACATTCCTCAGGAGAATGTAACTGTTGATCAGCGAAAACGATGCCCATTCGGTCACTAACCACATTTCGGTTTAACAACGTATACCCGTTGGATCAGCGGCCATATTTGGTCTACATGGCCAGGCAATTGTCAAGCCAGAACAAGCTGCCTGCACACGAAAAGGCTGACTGTTAATGATCATTATATCTAGACAGACCGACTTGTGCTTATCGATGTCAGTGCGTTTGAGCTTACAACACAGAGATACTCGAGTTTCGCAGTTGCAATAGCATTTACATTAACCCTTTGACTTCCTCACCCTATCCAATACCATCCTGCATCGTCATCAATGATAGCAAAGCAAAGACTTAACCCTTTCGCTCCCTCACCATATCCACCAGCTTCCTGGGGTGAGGGAGTTAAAGGGTTAATTTTTTTGCAGCTGGTGGATAGGGTGCGGGAGTCAAGGGGTTAAAAGCAGAGACCAAGTTGATAAGTGAGGCATGAGTTGACTCATATTAGTGTTTGAAACTTTTCATTGTTCACGCCCTCCGTGAGAGGGACCTAAGAAACAAAAGGATAGAAAGACTTTTTTTTTTCAATCTTCTCGTTTTAATCTCCCTTCTTTAATACAAAAAAAATTAAAAAAAGAAGAAATTGATGATGATGAAGAAGAAAAGAAGACACGACAACGACGACGACGAGAAAGAGAGAGGAAGAAGATTTCATTCCAACAAAGAAGGAGGTATGTCTTGTATGTATGTCATGTCCTTACCGAAATGAAACTTCACGTTGCATCTCAACAGGGAGACTGTCGCCCCGTGAAACGATTAGAGATATGATCAGTATATTCGAGAAAGTGTGGCATTTCGCCTCCTAAAAAGTGAAAATTCTAGATGTTTTTTGGTCCGTGTGACCTTGACCTATAAATGTGAACCTTCCATGTTTACGTTTTTCGTGTGTTGCAATAGTGTACGCTTTAATGAAAATAATTAAAGAGCGCATGTTAAGAGTGAAAAATCATGTAACACATTTTGTCAAAATAATACGAGGCACATTAAAACAGAAGAAAATGACACACACACAGACACACATACACACAACACACACACACACACACACACACACACACACACACACACACACACACACACACACACACCACAACACGCACGCACGCACGCACGATATATATGCATTCGTGGGGTAACTTTTGTCATAGATACTTTTAGAATGGCTTGAATGTGGAATTCCTTGTATCGTCGTCACTTGGAGCCTCGGCAGAGGGGAGCCGTGTTTCAGCGCAATAAATTTATTAGGACTGATGTAGTAGGCCTCCTTCGGTCATGACTGACCATGGACAAAGTACATCCGTTCTAATGTCTAGATGGGCTGTCTGCTTGGTCCAAGCAGCGTCGCCTGTGACTGTACAGACCAATGCGAGAGAGGCAGTCTCTGTCGCAGCGGTCGCATGTGTATGCTGATGCTGGTCTGTTGGCTGTCATCCCTTTTCTGCGAACTCGCCTTTCTGCTGCAGCAGCTGACAGTTTGTCCTCACCAATCCGCAGCTGTTTCTTGAGAGTAGTTCTCCAGCTGTTGCGGTCGTCTGCGAGGTCCTCCCAGGACTCAGTGTTGATCTCAAGCGCCTTCATGTCACACTTGCAAACGTCTTTGTATCTCAGCTGTGGGCGGCCAATGTTTCTCTGCCCTGTGGCAAGCTCACCATAAAGGATGTCTTTTGGGATGCGACCATCTTCCATGCGGCGAACGTGGCCCAACCAGCGCAGCCGACGCTGTCTCAGCATGGTATGCATAGTTGGGAGGCCAGCGCAGGTTAGGACTTCGGTGTTGGTCACCTTGTCTTGCCAGGAAATGCCAAGTATGCTCCGTAGGCTTCTCAGGTGGAAGGTATTGAGCCTTTTCTCCTGATGAGCATGCGTGGTCCATGCCTCGCTGCCATACAGCAAGGTGCTGAGGACACAGGCGTTGTATACAGCCATCTTTGTCTTTGTGGTCAGCTTGGGATTTGTCCACACCATTTGTGTGAGGCGGGCTAGTGTTGTGGCTGCCTTCACGATCCTCTTGTCGACCTCTGTGTCAAGGGAGAGGTTATCGGTGATGGTGGACCCAAGATATGTGAATTGATGGATGGCTTCAAGCTCGTAGTCATCAATGGTGATGGCTGGTGGAGATGGCGTGTCTTGGCCCAGGACGTTTGTCTTCTTAAGACTGATGGTCAGACCAAAATCTTTGCAGGCCTGGGAGAAGCGGTCCATTAGTGACTGCAAGTCCCGCTGAGTATGGGTCACAACTGCGGCATCGTCGGCAAATAGCATGTCTCTGATGAGGGCTTCACGGACCTTTGTCCTTGCTCTGAGGGGCGAGGTTGAAGATCCTGCCATCTGATCTGGTCCGCAGGTGGATCCCTTCTTGCGCTGTGCTGAACGCATGCCTCAGGAGGAGAGCGAAGAAGATTCCAAAGAGAGTTGGGGCCAGGACGCAGCCTTGTTTCACGCCGCTGCGTACGTCGAAGGGCTTGGAGAGGTTTCCGTTGAACTGCACCATCCCTTTCATGTTTGAGTGGAAGGACTCAATTAACTGTGCAGTTTGGGGGGGCAGCCGATTTTTCGGAGAGCCCTGAAAAGGCCATCTCTGCTGACTAGGTCGAAGGCCTTGGTGAGGTCAATGAATGCCACATACAGGGGCATCCGCTGCTCTCTGCACTTCTCCTGGATTTGGCGAAGGGAGAAGACCATGTCTACCGTGGATCTCTCTGCTCGAAAACCACACTGTGATTCCGGGTAGACGCGTTCAGCCAGTTTCTGCAGGCGGATTAGGAGGACCCGAGCATAGACTTTGCCAACAATGCTGAGGAGCGAGATACTTCTGTAGTTGTTGCAGTCACTCCTTTCGCCTTTGTTTTTGTACAGGGTGACGATCTTGACGTCCCTCATGTCCTGTGGTACAGCTCCCTCATTCCAACACTGACAGAGAACTGCGTGCAAAGGGTGCAGAAGAGAAGTCTTGCAGTGCTTGATGAGGTCTGGGGGAATTCCGTCGTTGCCAGGTGCCTTCCCTGATGCCAGGCTATCAATGGCCTTGCTGAGTTCGTCCGCAGTTGGCTCTGCGTCAAGTTCTTCCATTACCGGCATGCACTTGATGGCATCGAGGGCTAAGGGGGACACCATGTTCTGTGTGGAGTAGAGGTCGGAGTAGTGTTCCGCCCATCTTTCCATCTGTTGGCTAGGATTGCTGATTACTTCCCCAGTGGAGGATTTGAGGGGGGCGATCTTGCTCTGTGTTGGTCCCAGTGCCTTCTTGATGCCATCATACATTCCTCGGATGTTGCCTCTTTCAGCAGCGCTCTGTATCTCTTCGCTGAGCTCTGTCCAGTACTCGTTTGCGCAGCGCCTGGCGTTAAGCTGAACCTTACTTCTGGCAGCCCTGAGGATTTGCAGGTTCTTCTCACTGGGTGACCGCTTATACTTGGTGAGTGCGGCACGCTTGGCCTCAACAGTGGGAGTCATCTCTGATGATTTGGCCTCAAACCAGTCGTGGGACTTCACAGTTTTCTTCCCAAAGGTGGCCATAGCAATGCGGTGCATGGTGTCTCGTAGCGTTTCCCATCTCTCAGTGGCAGAGTCTCTGGGCTGCAATGCATCGTATTTTCTCTGAAAGGCCTCTGCGAACTGTTCTACAAGATCTGGCTGAGACATCTTGCTGACGTCAATGCGAGGGTTCCCTTGTTTCTTTGAGCAGTGGAACTTCTTTGGTTGTAGCCTGATCTTGCAACATACCAGAGAGTGGTCTGTGTCGCAGTCTGCGCTGTGATAAGAGCGAGTGTGGAGAACGTTTTTGATAGCGGCACGTCTTACTAGGATCAAATCCAGTTGGTGCCAATGTTTTGAGCGGGGATGCCTCCAGGAGACTTTGTGCTGAGGCTTCGTCTTGAAGAAGGAGTTGGCGATGCACAGTTCATGGCAGGCGCAAAACTCGAGCAGTCGCTGTCCATTCTCATTCATTTTCCCCACTCCAAAGGAACCGAGGCAGAAGGGCCATGAGTCATTGTCTGCACCCACTCTGGCGTTGAAGTCGCCCAGGAGAACAAGTTGTTCTGTCCTGGGGATGTTCCTTATGGTTGATGCAAGATTTTCGTAGAACTCATCCTTGGTGTCAGGAGAGGCGGACAGAGTTGGGGCATAAACGCTGATGAGAGTGACATAGCCTTCGGTGGTGTTGAGGCGGAGAGTCAAGAGTCGTTCTGAACCGCCACTGCCTGGTTCAATCATGTTCAGCAGGCTGTTCCTTACTGCAAAGCCTACTCCGTGCTCTCTTGGGGCATCAGAACTCTTTCCTTGCCAGAAGAAGGTGTAGTCCCTTTCCTTTAGTGTTCCTGAGTCAGCCAGCCGTGTTTCCTGCAGAGTGGCAATGTCCACATTGAGCCTCTTTAGTTCGCTGTTTATGACGGCGGTTTTTCTGGCGTCGCTGATGTCTTGCAGATCTTGGGAGAGCCCAGGCATCATTGTTCGGACATTCCAACAGCCCAGTTTCACTGCTGATCCTTTTCCTGTCGGTTTCTTGAATTTGAATTTTTCTTTTTGTTTGGTGCGGTAATTAACGACCTGCTTGTCAGATTTTCTCCTAATCTTCATGAACCCAATGAAGAAGGCAGGTCGTGGCGGGACAGCACCTAACTGGCTGGGGGCTGCCCAGCTTAGGCGGGCGGTAGCTGTCCAGTAAGACACGAAGGTCTCTCCCACCGTCAAAAGCAACCCTGGCGTCAGCTCTACGCCAGTTGAGCAATGACTTATCACCGGTATCTGTTGCTTCCCGTGTTGTGCCGACACTAGTGTTAGTAGCGAGGCTGGAGTGTCCTCTCCAGGTCGTAGGTGCAGAGTGTTTGTGGATGAATGGACGGATGTAAGCCTGGGCAGTGTAATATGGAAGACAGGCTGTTGCCCATGCAACTTGTCCCCCCTCTCCACCTCGCTGACAGATCCAAAGGAACAGCAGGGGTTACGTTTCGGTGCCAACGCGGCCGCAGGAGCTGCCGGAAAGTGACAAAGTTTGCCATTCAACCGCCTTAGGGGCCCCACACCGGATTTACTGTCAGGGTTTACTCCCTTAGCTAGATGGCCGCGGGTAGCTCTCCAGAGCTGGCGCCCTTTGATGGATCTAATTTATTTCCACCAGGGTTTCTAGCCACCCTCCTCACCATCCTCCTGAGAGGACTGGTAGGGTTGCTGGTTTAGTCGCCAGCAATTCGACCCTGTGACAGGTAGTACTGGGTTCCAGGTTACCAGTAGCGGATACATCTATCCGACCTACAACATAGGACTGATGTATATATCACATAAATGTATCATTACGAGTAAGCTTATATTGGTCTCAGTTCTGATGCTGTGGTGAATCTTTTCAGAATGTAGATTACTTACTTGTTTTGCTAGATTATGTGTGTGTGTGTGTGTGTGTGTGTGTGTGTGTGTGTGTGTGTGTGTGTGTGTGTGTGTGTGTGTGTGTGTGTGTGTGTGTGTGTGTGTGTGTGTGTGTGTGTACTGATTTTTTTCATAACTGTCGTTTGGAAAAGCATATTTTGTTGTGATTTATTTATACCGTTTTTGTAAATACTGTATGTCTAAGAGTCCGTCTGCTTCAATATAGATGTAAGAAACGACATGTATTTGTTTTCATTGTGTCTGCCCTGCCTCTCAGGATTTTGTATAGCACTTCGGGCTTTTTGTGAGATGAGGCATTGTGCAAGAAGTCATCATCATCATCATCATCATCATCATCTCATCATCATCATCATCATTCTCCTCCTCTTCCTCATCATCATCATTATTACCACAACAGCATCCAGTTTGATACATTTAGGAGGAAAAAAGACTCGGAACATTTAAAAAAAAATTACACAAGTAGAAAACGACCGAAGGAGAGAAAGAAACGAAGAACTAAATGAACAACTTCATCATTTTTTTCTTCTTCTTAAATTGATGATACGATCCCAACACGTCAACCGCTGATTAGTCAGTTTACTCAATAATAGTTCAAGGCGGACGGAAACGGGCTACATCACATGCGCACGTGCCTGCGTGTGAGAGCGTGTATATGCGCGCGTGCGCGTGCCTGTGTGTGTGTGTCAGAGAGCCAGCTTCTCCTACTCTCACATCGTCGTCGCGTGCGGGCGGCACATACACACATTGATTACGACAAATTTCGTCTTCCTCATGAATCGACATTTAGGCTTAGATAACCACAGGGAAAATCACAATCGAGTCATAAACTTGCTCCTGATCAAGAACCTGTCCCTTCTCTACTCTAATGGATTGCTGTATTCAATATCAACGATAACCATAATAACCGACGTGCATATGCCATCGCTTGCAAAATTAACCCTTTGACTCCCGCACCCTGTCTACCAGCATTCGGCATTGTCAACCATACCAACAAAGCTAAAAAAACAAAAACACTTTGACTCCCTCACCCTATCCAACAGCTTTCTGCAGGAAGCTGGTGGATTGGGTGAGGGAGTCAAAGGTTAAGTTTTTGCTTTGCTGGCATGGTTGACAATGCAGGACGCTGGTGGACAAGGTGCGGGAGTCAAAGGGGTAAGATGAATAGCGGAGAAGCCACCTTCTTTAGTTTTACGTTGCCTGGTGTGATTGAACTCCAGATCCCAATGTAAAGATGAACTCGAGATATGAAACCCTAAGCCCACGGCTCTGCCTTTGGCTGGTGTGGTGGCCGAGTGGGTAAACGTCAGACTTCCAATCAGAAAGTCCTGGGTTTGATCCTGCCTTGTCACCTTCGCTTGGTAGATAAAGGGTGAGATTTCTTCAGACTTCCCTGGTCAACATACGTGCAAACCTGCTAGTACCTAACCACCCCCCACCCCCCTTGGTGTGTATACGCATTCAGAATATGAAATACACACGTTAAAGATCCTGTAAGTCACGTCAGTGGCTGGCTTATAGAAACATGTATACGCATGCAGAATATGAAATACGCACGTTAAAGATCCTGTGAGTCACGTCAGTGGCTGGCTTATAGAAACATGAAAATACCCTGTCTGCACAACTACCAATAATGCAGACAGTGCAACAACAAAGTGGAATCTGGTCAGTTGGCCTAGCAGCTTCAGTTCTCCGCGCTCCGCTTAACAGTCCCATTAGGTGTAATGTGTCATGAGCCTAAGTTTTGAAAAATAGCGGTATAAAGAAACAATTGATAAAAGAACGATTAAAAGAATTATTTATATCGAAAGAGCCAGCTATTCCGCATCAAATAATTTTAAAAAAAAGGCTCACCAGAGGGTCAAACCCACGCCCCTTATGTTATCAGTATAGCGCTCTAACCAGTTGAGTAAATGGGGCTTCTCAAGTAAACTTCAAACTCCATGGACATCGGTTCTAAGACCGAAGGGGATGTTCCACTACCAAGCACTGGTGCACGATAGGGGCCTCAGGACCTGGCCAGCTCATGGGTCTATATGCAGGCTTAAGGCTTGTGCCATGATCACTATACAATGGCACCTGTGACGTTAGTGCATATGGAATTTGTTCCGAGCGCGGAGGCGTCGTCTTGAGACTCTGAAACTAGTGCACGATAGTCTTATGACATTTTTCGTGTGCATGGGAACCGACAGAAAAGGATATCATAATCCATCATTATCTGAAATCTGACTGGGTCTTTCATGTTCTAAATTAGCATATTTTTAAAATTAGACATGGTAGTGTAATAGCTTATCAAATTCTGCATATGCCCCGTCCCTTTGTTGACGTGTTCACATGATCTATCTTATTCAATTTACACAAGGGCACTGTTATTTATACGGAAGTGTTCCGTGCATGTGGACGCTATTCAGATTGAAACCAAAACTGCACAAGGGGCAGACACTTTGAGTGTGCTAGAATCATTTCTTGTTGAGCTTTGTCATGCGCATCCATTTTTTCTGTAACCCTGTTAGTTCACTTAGCTATCCAAGAGGATAATGCAAGGGTCGTGGGTTTGATCCTAAGGTGGGCAATAGTCTGTTTGTTTGTTTTTGCAGGCTGACTGGTCCTTTGACAGAGCTGTGGAGTCTATGTCTGATATTTCGAGTTCAATCCCACCTTATGTTATATGTAGAAAAATGTCCTTGTTGCTGCCCATGATATTTCAATCATTCTGGCGGGGTCAATTTGTTCCATTCATCTTATTTCTCCCGCCCCCTTCCATTTTAATGGTTTGCTGACGTACAGGGATTTCAACAGACTGGAGGAGTCTGCTAGTTGCTGAAGTGGCCTACTCGCAGATTGGAGTAGAGTGCATACATGAATTTTCTAATTGTGATGAATCTCTCATCAACAAACAAACTCTGAACTGATCTCCATGTACAAACAGTTCTGTGGGTCAACACTTTGCCACGACACAAGGATCGACAATTAGGTCTTAGCAGCAGTTCAGGCTGCTTTCAAATTTCAGTCGGAATCGAACTGGAAAGTGAATTCAGACCACGTTTATTTGCTTCACTCGTGGCAAACACACTGTCTATGCTGTCTGACCGTTGAATGTATCGGACATTTGTATCGTGCAAGCAACGTGCACACTGCGTTGTCGTATGACAATGCCAGCAAGTGAATCGACCGCTTTAGGCTGCCAGTTTACAAGTTTGGTTAGGGGCTTGTTCCAGACAGTCGTCTCACTCGGACTTGTTCTTTCGTTCTCCGTCTATGTGGTCAGGCCACAGCTAATAATGTATGTAGTCATATCACAATTTCGTTTTCACGGACAGCTCCATATTCATTCTACCCAACTCTACCAAAAATTATCTGCTAGCAGACTGCCTGGACTTGCACGAAACCTAAGACATTATAAGTCTTGGCATGAAACCCAGACGCTAGAAAGGTCTTTGAATGGGTAAAATGGGAAAAGAGATCAGTGATTGAAACATTAGGTCTAAGTGGGCAGCGAATAGGCCAGGCTGCATTTTTTGTTGTCTGTTTTCGTTTTGGGGTTTTGTTTTGTGGATTTTGAAAGCACGTTCTATTTCTTTTTTCCAAATGTTTATGATTTTTATGAATAGATATTGTGGACTGGGTTGGGCCCCAAGACAACAGATCAGAGTTCACGTCTCCATCAAATCATCCAACTAGCTGGCAGCTACAGCTGACAGGAATAGATCCACCACTTCGGACATGATCAGCTTATTTGTTTGTTTGTTTGTGTTTACTCAATTTTTACTTTCTCTTTCTTCTTCTTCTTTCATTTATTTTTTTGCCCTATCTTCTGTATTGTTCCCGTGTTACTAACCCTACGTCACTCAATTCGGCTCACCTGCAAACATCCAACCCATCAAAATTGAGGTCACCAAGAGAGTAGAGCACGAAACGTCACAGAATATGGGGCAGTATTATTTTACAATGCAGGTAGATGAAGGTAAGATACACACATACACACGGCATTTACATGTAACCAAGATTATTCCAGTGGTAGGCTGACAAAACACCAATATAAAATATAGACTAGATAAAACAATCTAGGTAGGGCCTCAGGATCTGACCAGCTCATGGGTTTATGTGTAGGCTTAAGGTTTGTGCCATGATCACCATACACATGGCACCTGTGACGATAGCTGTGCCGCCTTCATCGTCAGTCCTGCTGGTGCCGCCTTCATCTTCTGTCTCGTCGATGCCGCCTTCATCTTCTGTCCCGCTGGTGCTGCCTTCATCTTCTGTCCCGCTGGTGCTGCCTTCATTTTCTGTCTCGTCGGTACCGCCTTCATCTCCATCTCTGCCACCGCCATGTGACTGTGATAAATTGAAATTATGTCTGTTTAATGCTCAGTCAGTGTGCAAAGACGGCAAAGCCGATGTCATTGCTGACTTCATCACAGACGAGCATATTGACATTGTATTTATCTCCGAAACTTGGCTTAACCCCCTTGGTCACGAACCCATACATGCGAATCTCACTCCGAGTGGATATAGGCTTGCTTCTTTCCATCGCCCATCCCGAGGTGGTGGTGTCGCCATCCTCTACAACGACTCACTCCATTCCCGCCTATCTTTCTCGCAGTCTCTGCCTTTCTCCCATCCTTCTTTTGAGCACGTTGAAGTATCCTTCCAATCCACCCCTCACCCCATCAC
This sequence comes from Monoplex corrugatus, assembly GCA_030674185.1. NCBI lineage: Eukaryota > Metazoa > Mollusca > Gastropoda > Littorinimorpha > Ranellidae > Monoplex > Monoplex corrugatus. Next base: position 22,994,487 of record CM060313.1, on the reverse strand, counting down.
CTTCTCCAGTGTCTATCGACCTCCACCTAGCTCTGCCAACAAGCTCACCACATCCATGTTTCTCTCTGACTTTGACCAACTAATTGATTACTACTTCCTCTTACCTGGAAATCTCATCATTCTAGGTGACATCAATGTCCACTATGACAACACTCACCGTTATGACACAAGACATATCATCAACTCTCTGTCCAATCACAATATGACACAACATATTTCTGAACCAACCCATAAAAAAGGTCACATTCTTGACTGGATCATTTCTCGTGATCACCACAATTCAGCTCCTGACAACTGCCTAGTTCTTTCTACCCGTCTAACTTCAGCCCTTCCATCTGACCACTCTGTAATTCTCTGTTCTCTTGACATTTCTCCTCCTTCCCGTACCACGCGCACAGTGACTCGACGCAATCTCAAATCTATTGACCTCTCCACATTTTCATCTGATGCCTCCCGCCTCCTTTCTGAAAAGTCACACAACCTTGCCGATGAATTCTATACTACTCTCCACCATCTTCTGGACACTCATGCACCAGCCACAACTCGTCTTTTACCTGACCGCCCCCCCTACCCCCTGGCTCACTCATGAGATTGCCTGTGCAAAACGTGCCCGCCGCAGATCAGAGCGCCGCTGGCGCAAATCCAAACTCACTGTACATAGCCAACTTTTCCAAGCCTCTAAAACAAAAGTATCCACCCTCATTGCATCTGCAAAAACAAGCTATTTCCAAACCAAAATCCTGAATGCCTCTTCTTCAAGAGAACTCTTTACAACCATGAATCATCTCCTTGGCACACGAAAAGATTTACCTCTCCCAACAAAACACACAAATGAAGAACTCCCATCTGTATTCTCCAAGTATTTCACCACCAAAATACAAACTCTTCGTGACAGGCTTGATAGGACACCCTGTCAACCATGCCCACCTGACTCTTCCTTCTCTGGCACACCTCTTACTACTTTTACCCCAGTCTCACAAGAAGAAATTCTCAACACAATCAGATCCATGTCGTTCAAAACCTGCGAACTGGATCCTCTTCCAGATTCTCTCTACTCTGACTGTCTCCCTACTCTCCTCCCATTCATCACTGACATCATCAACACTTCTTTTCAAACTGGAACTGTCCCAGATTCTTTCAAGTCTGCTATTGTTCACCCTCTCCTCAAGAAATACAATTTAGACCCAAATGAACTGAAAAATTACCGGCCTATCTCTAATCTCTCTTTCTTGTCAAAACTGCTTGAAAAAGTTGTCCTCAACCAGCTGAACTCTCACCTGTCTGCCAACAATCTTCTCAATCCTTTCCAGTCAGCCTACCGCCAGTGCCATAGCACTGAAACTGCCCTACTACACATTCTCAACAATCTCCTCCTTGCAACTGATACTGGCAAAGTCTCTCTCCTCACACTCCTTGATCTGTCTGCAGCCTTTGATACCATTGATCATGGTATTCTCCTTTCTAGACTTCATCATACTTTTGGCATCTCTGACATTGCTCTCTCCTTTTTCACTTCATATCTGTCAAACAGAAAACAAACTGTTCTCATTAATGGCACTTACTCTCAACCTGCATGCCTGACCTGTGGTGTTCCACAAGGATCTGTCCTTGGCCCTGTTCTTTTCACTCTTTACACCTCCCCCTGTCCACCATCATCAACTCCCACTCTATAAAACACCACTTCTATGCTGATGACACCCAACTTCTAGACAGTGACACACCAGACAATATACAGCGCCTCTTGACTCGCACCACTGAGTGTTACTCGGACATTAAGAACTGGATGACGTTCAACAAACTTCAGCTTAATGACGACAAGACAGAAGCTATCCTCATTGGCACCCGTCAGAAACTTTCTCAGCTGCCTCCTCTTTCTCTCCCATTATGTAACACATCAGTCCCAATTTCTGAATCAGCTAAAAACCTTGGTGTCTGCATTGACTCTACCCTCTCCATGAACAACTTTGTTTCTCAAACTGCCAGATCTTGCTACTATCACCTCCATCGTATAAGCTTGATCAGGAAGTATCTCTCTGTGGAAACAACTGCAAAACTCGTTTCTCTCCTTCATAATGTCTCGCATTGACTATTGCAATTCACTCCTGTCTGGTCTTCCTGCCTCCACCATTCACATCCTACAGCGCATTCAAAACAATGCTGCACGCCTTGTACTCAAAAAGAAAAAAGCTGACCACATATCTCCTCTCCTGGCACAACTTCACTGGCTCCCTGTATCAAAGCGCATACAGTACAAACTAGACACCATGTGCTACAAAAGCCTCAATAACGCAGCCCCCGATTACCTGTCAAGCCTACTTGAGATCTATGTTCCCTCACGTACCCTCCGCTCTGCCTCCGATCCTCTGATTTTTCGCTTTCCACGCACCAAGCTCAATACCTATGGTCCACGAGCCTTCTCTGTTTCTGGTCCACTTTCCTGGAACAAACTGCCTCTCTCAGTCCGTCAGCAACCTACTTTTGTCTCCTTCAAGTCCGCTCTCAAAACTCACCTTTTCTCCTCTGCATAAAATCCTGACCTCATTCATCCCCCCTCTGTAGCCTGTCTCCACTCGGAGGGGAATCACATTGTAATATATATTTGTATATAATATGCTCTCTATAATTTTCCATTGCTTTTATTCTTTTTCCCCATTTATAGCCATGTGTGCGTGTGTGTGTGCGTGTGTGTGCGCGCGTGCGTAAGTGTATGTTCAGCGCTTAGATTTGATTTTTATCGAGATTTTGCGCTATATAAATATTGTAATTATTATTATTATTATTATAGCGCATATGGAATCCATTCAGAGAGCGGAGACGTCATCTTGAGAAACTGAAACTGAAACTGAAACTGAATCTGTGATAATGTTGGGGGTAATGGTGATGATGGTATGAATTCCTATTTCAAACTGAGACTGTGTGACAAATTTGTACCGTACGTCTACCGTCAGTCTTCCAACAAGAAGGTCATAGGTTCAGTCTGCATGAACACCTCCACTGATGGTTAAAGAGTGAAGATTTATCAGATCTCTCGGCCTAACATGTGTACAAACCTATCAATTCCTAAAACACATACACACACATACACACACACACACACACACACACACACACACACACACACACACACACACACACACACACACACACACACACATCTATACATATGTGTGTGTAGCCTACATACCTACTTACAGTGTTAGTCGGGAAATTTGAGTAACACCCTCAGCGACACCTCGTCCATAAAGTGGACTCGAAAGTCTCAGTGCCAATAATCATTACTTGTTTTCGACAGTCACGTCTATTCAGTCTGAGCTATCCATTTCCATAAAGACCGATAGAACCATTGGTGGAAAAATGTCCTGTGCCTACACAATTTGAAAAGGAATACTAAGGAATACTTTGTTTTCAGATTCTCAGGATGGGGTCACCTATGCTTGCATCCAAACTAAACATTTTTTGCATTTTTTTTAACAGCGTCGTCTCCTCAGTCATTTCTATTTCGTTTGTGTGATTTCTGTCCAGGCAAAGTATATCAAGTAAACTGAGATATGTTTTGTTTGTTTGCCTTTGTCATTCTCTGTCTACGTTTAACATTGCAAGCAGATATCCCTACTTTCCCTGTCTTTTGGCTAAGGAAGCGTATACTACGTTATTTTACTTTTTAAAGTAAACAAGTCAATCAATCAGTCAATCAGTCAACTAATCAATCAATCATTTAATGAAGACACGCAAGTTTTATGCATAACTGGAAACAATCCTGTTAAGTTACGTATCTATTTATCTAGTATTGTTTATCTATTTATTTATTTTTGTTTGTTTGTTTGTTTAATTTAATTGATTGTTGTTTTTTTAAAATCTAAAAATAGTTGTTAGCGTTCTGATTTTCATTGGATGCAACAGAGAAATTGTTCTTGATTTGCACTATTCTCCAAACTCATTTGAACTTACTGAACCTTTCACACAAGCAGATTTTGCTGTTGTTGTTGTTGTTGTTTGTAGAACACAGAGAACGCGTGCTCTTGAAGGCGAACTGACCACGTACACTGCGTTGTTTTGCCCACACTATTGTTTATTTGGTTGTGTTGTACTCCTGCTATGGAGGAAAATGGTTACACTGAAAAGAAGCCTACCCATTTAACTATTTTTATTAATTTTTTTCATGACATAAATGGATTTCACACACACACACACACACACACACACACACACACACACACACACACCACATCTGTGTGCAACACATGCATAGCACATCACCGCTCCTTCCTCACTCCCAGCCCCCCCCCCCCCCAATCTTGAAGGCACTCCCGTTACCCCCTCCTCCCCACTCCATTGCAAAGACAAAACTTCCGCACATGGGGAATTATCGTCTGCTATAGAAATCTCAGTTTCTTAAAAAGGGTTTGGTGGGTTTGGTTCAGAATGACGTCCGCCCGCATATGGTGTTCTAACAATAGGGTTTGTGCATAGGTTGCTGACGTTTGCTGCGACTATTTTGTATTGTTACCGCTTGTAAAGGATATGACCCATCACTTTTGTGTACCATCGCGAAATGAGCAAGTCGAAACTGAAACCGAAACCTCAGTAACAGAAACCGGCACATTAAATACGACACACAGTTTTATTCTAATTATATTCACGCACAGGCTACCAGAGGGCGCACTGTCGGTAATCTCAGAGAATGTGTTGAAGATGGCGAACCAAACTTTAGGACCGCTGATATGTGTCGCCGTGATTTGTTTTCTCGTTTCAAGAGCTCAGTGCAGTGAGTATTGTTTTGTGCCGTTAAATTGCTGGAAGATTTCGTACTATCCCCCCATACCGTTTGAATGTTCAGTTCATCATGCCGGAAATCGGTTCCTAGTGATCGGCAGTGACTCATCGAGTGACAGTCGCGAGTCGCCGATTGTCGCACCCCTCTTCAAAGGGTACTGTGACAGTAGAAATTCATAGTACATCTAGAAAGAATGTAAATCTACCTGTGTGGAAGGATCATAAGTTAAATAATGAAATTACATAAGCTGTAGGGTTAGGATTTTATAGTCATCTTATAAAGGCTCAGGCCTAGACTCTAATACAGTTCATAGTTGTACTAAACTATGGAGACCGGAGACCTCGCCAGCGCGTATCACTTATTCACTATCAGTATGGGTTTATGCGCAGGCTTCTTGTGTTGTTTTAGAACCTGCCATCTCATGGCAGATGGCATTTCTGATGTTACTGCATATATATAATCGTCAAGCGCTGTAGTCTTGAGCAAGCTGAAATAGAAAACGGAGAGTGCATGATGGCAGAGATGCTGCAGTCAGCTGCATCAGATTGTATAATTGGGGGAGGGGGTGGGGGAAGAAAGAAAAAAAACAAAACAAAAAAAAAACAACGGCTGCATGATAATGGTACCAAGGTTCAGGTTTCTTAGTAATGAGTAAGGCTTAATATTAAAATTAAACCGTTTTAACTGATATTGAAATAGGCATGTGATTGTGAGATGATACTCTTATGTAGGCTAACAAGATTATTTTTGTTTTTGTTTTTGAAGTGTTTCATGTAGGTTACGCCTAGGCCTGATGATAATAGCCCAGGTGTTGTGAGTGCAAGCCCTCAGGCAGACCAGGATTTTGTTTATGCAGGTTGATTGGTCCTTTTGATACAGCCTTGGGCTCAAGATTTGATATCCAAAGTTTAGTCCCAGCCAGCAGTATATAATCCTTTGACTCCTGCACTCAGTCCACCAACTGCAAACACTTAAACCCTTTGATTCCTTCACCCTATCCACCAGCTTCTTAACCCTTTGACTCCCTCACCCTATCCACTTGCTTCTTGCAGGCCTTTAGATTCCCTCACCCCTATCCACAGCTTCCTACAGGAAGCTAGAGTATAGGGTGAGGGAATCATTCAAAGGGTTAAGTTTTTGCTTTGCTAGCTTGGTTGTCAATGAAGGATGTTGGTGGACAGGCTGCCAGAGTCAGAGGGTTGAACATTGGTCAGTTCGCTGCCCATCTTGATATTTCCACCATTCTGGTACTAGTGGTAGTGTTACTACTGTTAGAATATTGTTACTTTGTTTCCTGTCCTCCACTCCCATTTCAAGACCTTGTGAACACAAGTTTTTGCACAGGCTCAGGGAGTCTGCCAGATAATTACTGGCAGACTTTGCTGGAGCATATTTTGTTTGGAATATTTGGAGTGTGATGAATCCATCTTGAACAAACTTTTAACTCCAAACTCCTGGCTAATGATATTGATAGACAGTGTTAAGACATGCTTCATGCTGAATGCTGGTAGTGGTCAGGTGCTGCTTTCTTATGTATCTCCTATGATCTCAAGTCTTTTGTCAACCCTGCACACCTATCACCTTATTATTGTTTTTTATTGGGGTGTGTGTTATTGTGTGTGTTATAAAAATTATGTCGCTTTGTGAATGTGTGTGTGTGTGTGTGTGTGTGTGTGTGTGTGTGTGTGTTGTGTGGTGTGTAGTTATTGTGCTGCCCCTACTTTTCATTTTGTTTTTGAGACTTCAGACTTCAGAACACTTTATTATTCAAGGATAGTAGCATTAGGTCCCTTTGGACCTGTCTTACTTCTAGTTCTAGTCCTTAATTCTCTACACACAAAATAATAAGCATAAAAAAGGAACACAAAACAAATATAAATTGTGAAACAAGATATGTGTGACAGAATGTGTGTGTGTGTGTGTGTGTGTGTGTGTGTGTGTGTGTGTGTGTGTGTGTTGTGTGTGTTTTAACCATTAAATATCAAATGTAACTAATAAATAATAATATTTATAACCATGTCTTGCCATTTTTAAGATGTCGGTATAACACTGTATTACTTGATACTGTCTTTGTCCATTATTAACGATGAATACTGCATTAGCATTGATTTGTATTGAGTAGTTCATATCCGTTAAAAGTGGGATTCTTATTCCTGGAATTTGTGGTTTAAATTCTCAGTTTTCTTATCTGACGCCTGTCTGTGTACTTGACTTTGGAATATCAGTCAGTTTTTTTCTTTTCTTGTCACAATTGCATGTTATTTCTTTCGCAAAGCTTTCACCTTTCCAAACTCAGCTAGATATAAAATGCTTACATAAGCAGGCAAGGATATTTCTTTTTTTGCAGTTGCATGTACTTTCCACAAGTTGATAAATGCATTTTGTTGTTATAGAGGATTTTCTTTTTTAAATGGATGTGTGCTTCATTCTATGTAGGATAGCAAGGAGTAGCTGTACAGCTAACAAAGGCAGCTTTAGTTGGACCTGTTACTAATAATAGTATTCTTGAGGATTAGTGTCAATAGATAAAAAAAAAATTACAAAGTTCTTGCAAGTTTCAAATTTCTCTGTCTCTTGTCTTTGTCGGTCTGTCTGTCTGTCTCTCTGCCTATCTCTCTCAGTCTCTGTCTGTCTGTCTCTCTTTTTCTTTCCATCTGTCTGTCTCTTTCTTTCTCTCTCTGATTCATAAAAAATGTCTACTTTTGTCGCTATAAAAGAAGTATATATATTTCTTGTGGATTGGTGTTAATAACTGCCAAATTCGGATTTCATATTATGATCTGCTGTAATTTTTGATGAACTGACCATGTTTAAACTACATGAACATGTGTATCCAACTGATAGTGCATTTATAAGTTTATGGACATGGCATACACACATCAGTAAGTTTTCTGCTAGGAAAGACAAGGGAGTTAATCAAGAGTTAGAGTTACTGTATTAGGAGTAATCATAATATTGAGGGTATAAACAAGCAGAATGTTAAGATATATATATACTTTAAAAAGTCTTGTTGGTCATTTTTTTTATATTTTTTTTTTAGTGTTGGTTGCATGAAAACGTGGAAATACCCAGTATGCATGCCCACTGAAGACTAAAGTATGCAGGTAATGCAGTAATATACCATCTGCAGAAGTGTAGGCAAGACCACATACATACATTGATCAAATAAGAAAAAGAATGATTAACTTAGGAAAAGGAAAAATTCCTACACATAGACAGACTGTACAATAGGTACTGTGTATATCTACAGCTCTTGCTAAGTTGTTTCTTTCTTTGCCATGTCAAAAAAATCTAGAATTCTTTTCTTGTAAAAGCTTCAGCATTAGAACAAAAATTATATAATGTAATCATATTTTCATGCCCAGTTTTCTTTTCAATATGTGTGTTGATGTGCAACAGTCTGACCTTGCATCCAAGAGAATATCACCACAGGTAAAAAAAATTATGCTTTCAGCATTCTCCAGTTCCAGCAGAACCTGAACTTTTACCAGCTGATAATGACAAGTACAATTTGAAAAGTTATATTATAGTACACTGTCCTAAACATGTTTTATTCAAGGTTATATATCATCATCATGACATATAATCAATAATGATGTATACATCAAAAAACACTTCATGAAACTTTAATAAATTTATTGTATGCATGGGTTAAACTTCATTTTCTCAGCTCCTTGTACCTTTTTTTGAAGACTTTGCAGTGTGTGAAATAAAGAATTAAATACATTAAATGGTGTTGTAATACTATGTGCATGCAAAGATATAGCTCTTCGTCAACATAAAAAAATCATGATCTTTCAAATGTAACAAACAGTATGTGTACATGATTGTATGCACGAGTCATGAGAGTGTGTGTGTGAGAGTATGTGTATGCAAGTGTATGTGTGCATGTTGTGTGTGATATACATGTATTAAGTGTGTGTGTGTGTGTGTGTTTGTGCATGTGTGTTTTGTGTATGTGTGTGTGTGTTTGTGTAGAGAGAGAGAGGGAAAAAGAGAGAAAGAGAGAGAGTCCGACAAATGACAGAAATAAACAGGTATGTGTAGGCATAAGAAGCTTTTGGAAATGAAAGAGGCAACTTGACTGCCTTTGTGACATAAAAAGTCCAACCTGACAGTATGTTTTGAAGTGCTCATTGCACCTTATTAGAGGTTGTGGGCAGCCTGTTCCACTTTAAAATGAGACTACCGTACTCTGTAACTACTGTCAGGTTTTCATTGGGGTGGTTTGTTATTCACAGTAAGTAGACCTTCTTATGGAAATACAGATGAAAATGGTAAGAAACAAATAAGAAGCAATAGAACCCATCAGTTAGGTTAAATCTCAAGTGCATAGGATTTAAGTATAGGCTTGTAACCTGTGCATAAACCCTGTGCAACAGAAGAAAAACTCAGCAACTGAGCAAGGCCATTAACTCATTTGCTTATGGCAAGGCACCAGGCAACTTAGGCAACATCCCTGCTGAAGTGATTCAGTATGGGAAACCAGTGCTCCTGAACATCTTCACAAGCTAGTCTATTAGTGCTGGGAGGAGGGAGCACTTAGTTAAGGCACTCAATGTGTCAACATTGTCCCACTCGTCAAGAATAAGGGAGACCACAGCGACTGTAATAATTACAAAGGCATATCGATACTCAATACATTTGGTAAGGCTTTTGCTTGAGTAGGTTCTGAAGAGGCTGTAGGCACTAGCAGGTTGCGTCTATCCTGAGTTTCAGTGTGACTTCAGGGCAGAGGGATCCACTGTCAACACGATCCTTTCACTCTACCAGCTACAGGAGAAGAGCCAGAAACAGAAGCAGCCTTTATACATAACTTCATCAACTGACCAAAACTTTGACCTGGTTTGCAGAAGAGGCCTCTTTGCATCCATCATCCATGTGGAAAGTCAGAATCCCACTGAAACTGCTGAATCTGACTGTCTCTCTCTGTGATGGCATGCAGGAGACTGTGCACTTTGACCTCAGAGCTATTCCCTATTCAAAGCGGAGTAAAGCAGAGCTACATAAAATTCTTGCCCCAGTGTTCTTTGGGATCTTCTTTTCCATTGTACTGTCATATGCTTTCAGAGCATCTGATGACAGAGTGTAACTACACATTAGGCCTGAAGGCAGCTCTTCAAGCTTACACACTTCAAAGCCTAGAGTAAAGTGTGTACAGTTCTGATCCAGGGGATACTCTTTGCCATGATGCCACCTTAACATCTCACACATAGTCTGGTCTCTGGAGGCCAGTCAGGTCTCTAGCACATGCTTGCCCAGAGTTTTGCCTCATTATCAGTCTGAAGAAGACAGGTTATGGAGCAGAACATCGGTAAGTATCACAGCATAGGTATTAATGATCACACCCTGCAAGTGGAAAATGAATTCACCTCCTTAGGATCAGCAGTCTCCAGCAACCTCTCCCTTGACCAAGAGCTCAGTATATGGATAAGGAAAGCTGCTGCAGCTTTGGCCAACCTGTCCAAGAGTGTTTGACAAAATAACAAGCTCAGCACAGCCACCAAGAAAAGTGTGTACAGAGCCTGCATACTGAGTACCCTACTCTACAGTAGAAAGGGCTGGAAAACTACATGCCTCAAGAGCACCACCTGAAAAGCTTTCACCAGCAGTGCTTGTGTGGGATCCTTAGCATTTCCTAGGACTGTGCCAAACAATGAAGTCTTGGACCAGGTCAGCATGCCAAGCTTGTGACAGTGATGACTGCATTAGCTTGACATATCTGCAACATGCAGGATGGCTGCATCACAATGATATCCTGTACGGAAAGCTTGTCTAGGGATCCTGGCCTGCAAGATGTTCACTGCTGCAATATAGGGACATCTGCAAATGTGACCTGGTGTCTGCTGATATCGTTGTGGACACTTGGGAAGAGACAGGTACAAATTGTTGGCAACAGGCTGTACATGCAGGCTTCGCCATTGCATCTCTAAGAGAAAAATGACTGTAGATTGAAGACAGAGAAGGAAAACTGTTGTGTGTATGCATATATATGCATGTGTGGTTGTGTTTTGTGTGTGTGTGTGTGTATGTGTTAGCATATGTGTGTTCTGTGAGATTGTTTGAATGGCTTGACCAGCTTCCTTTTTTGTTTGTTTAGTTTGTGTGTGTGTGTGTGTGTGTGTGTGTGTGTGTGTGTGTGTGTGTGTGTGTGTGTGTGTGTGTGTGTGTGTGTGTGTTTTACTAAAAATTACTTCATTTTTTTGTTTGATATTTTGTTGGTTAAATGGGAGTGTCACAGCTTCATTGTCATCATTTTTACTATCAGTATCATCATTTTCTTTCTTTTCTCTTCCTCTCACACACTCTCTCTCTCTCTCTCTCTGTCTTTCAAGTGGTATGCAGTGAATTATAAAGTGTGTTGTATTCCCCTTATCATGTACTCAAGTATTCATATTATTCATATTAGTAGTTAATTTTTACTCATTATATTGTAATTTATTTTTACGTAACGTCATTACTTTTTTGTTTTTACATAACGTCATTCCTCCACCTCACTTCCTTAGTAAGTATAGATCTCTGTTTATTTTCATTCTCTCTCTCTCTCTCTCTTTCTCTCTCTCTCTCCTCTCTCTCTTTCATGAGTCTGTTTTGGTTATAAATTTGTTTATTTCAAATTTTGAAAATAAATGAATATATAATGTTTATAAGTAAATGCGTGAAAGAAAAAAGGTCTCCGTCTCATTGTCATTCTCTGTGAGTCTATTTTAGTTATAAATTTGTTTATTTCAGTTTTTGAAAATAAATGAATAAATGTAATGTTTTTAAATGTATGCATAAAGGAGAAATCAAAACAAAAGAATGTATTCACAGAATTTCAGATAATTTTTGATGAAAAGTAGTACTTAAGAAACAAATGAGTTGATAAATCAATAAATCTGTTAAATGTATGAATAAATAAATGAAGAAAGAAGTAAATAACATCAATCAGTAGATGAATATACATCATTGATAAGAATAAGGAAATAAGAAAAACAAAACAAAACAAAACAAAACAAAACTGAGCCAAGCATTGATTTTCAAGTTATTGATAACCGTTTGGATATGACTCAGACTCATAGTCATAGTGTAAAGTTTTAAGTTGGTATCAGTTATCAGTCAGTAACTGCAAAACCGAAGAAAACTGGTGCATATTTTTCTGATTTTGTCACCCATATTTCTCTATAGATTCTGTAGCTAAAAGTAAAACAGTGACAAGGAGTGATGCATCCATTTCACACACTCCCAGACACATGATCAAAAACAAGAAACAAAACAAAAAAGTAATATGTACATCTTCTACTATGGTAAATCATGTTGTTGCCCTGGGGCCTTGACCTTATTGTTTTTCAGAAGCGTTATTTTTGGAGAGTTGCTGATCTAGCTCAGTCTCTCGCCTTATTTTTTTTCTGATTTCAAAGTTCAATTGACTGAGACCTTTGGTTTTGAAGAAAAGCACTAGTCCTCACTCACATACTGAGGCAAACTGCTATCGATGTAAGATTTACAGTTACATTATTAGTGGTGCTTGAATTACAACTGTTGCCTGGTCCACTGCTCAGTAATGTGAATTGTAGATCAACAGTTTCTGCTTGATATCACAGGGCCCTTTCCTGTAAAAATAGTGCGACAGGCCCAGTGTGATTGGAATGTTCCTTGAAATGGGACCACTTTCGTCTTTTCCTACCCACCATCTAACCTCTAATATGTGTGGGATTGTGTTGACTGTCCACCACCCACTCTCCATTCTTCTATTTCTTCCTTTCTTCCCTTTCCCACCTCTATGTCTCCCCTCTCACCTGTCACTCCCTACCTTGAGCTTAAACATAATGTGGTCTGGTTTTTCTTTTTTCTTTTTCTTTTTTATACTTTTTTTGGTTTCATTTTTTGTTTCACAACAAATGCACAGCTAACATACAGTGTGGCAACAAAGAATGACAAAAAAAAAAAAAATTTAAGCATATGAACCCATGAACTCCACATAGTATACAGAATATACATATTGATATTTTATACATTGGAAGTTTAAAAATGAACATTAAGATTTAGCGCATGTCAACATTGCCCCTATGAACCTGTTTCACAAACCACATCCCTTTGCTGAATGGCAAGTATCATCAAAACAATGTGGTAACAGAAATGATATCAGTTTATACATATAAGACAAATATTGTTGAGATAAAACAACCTGTAACTTGCAAAACATATAAGACAATATTTTAATCAATGATGGTTTTGTTATGTTCATCAATATTCAAGAACATGTCATGAAGAAATTCTGTTTTCTACGGGGAGAACATTAGCATATAGTTGTTCCACTGAGCATTAAAAATGGACAAGTGAAAGTTTATTTTGGCATTATAATTATATTGTTCAATTTTGATTCTTTGGTTTAGCATTCTTTGGATGTATATTGGGAACATATTTGTCTAGTTTGCGTTTATGTATAAATGATTTTGCAAGCATTATTATAAGATCAAATACTCTATCTGTTTTTACATTTTGATCAATATAATGTGGTCTAGTTGTTTCGATAATTGAAAAGAGTGGCTTTGAACTTTTGCTTTTATTGAAGGTGCTGGTCGATGAAGAGGGCAGACAGCATGCTAATAATAATGAGAGGAGCTTTTATTTGTTATGAAGATTATGTGATATTACTGATAAAAGTGGATACATGTGTGAAAAATAAGAAGAAAAGGATCGTCAGATATGTTGTCTTTCTAAGTTTTGTGCATTTATTCTTTATTATCTTTTGTGTATGTATTTGCTTGATAAAGGCCAGTTGGCAGGACATTTGTGCCTGTTATCTTTTCTTGTCTTGCCTTTTGTCGCATCTTGGCTTATTTTGTGTATATTCAGTCATCTTTATTTTCATTTTGATAATGATTTTCAGGTTGCCCACCTGGAAAGTTTGGCTGGAAATGTAACGTGGAATGCAGGTGCAGGACAGGTAGCAATCGCAGATGTGATGTTGAAACTGGGCAGTGTGAGAGTGGCTGTGATGATGACAGCTATGGACCACATTGTCTCTTTCGTAAGTCAGTGTTAGGTAGTTGTAGTAGATTGTAGCATTGCTTCATTTTTAAGTCATTATATGACTGTAGCAGACCATTACATTTTGTCTCTGACTGTAGGTTATCCTAACCAATAAAAAAGTGTTTTCAGGTTTAAAAAATTCACATGAAAATATTAAGCAGAAGTGCCACTATATAATCGTGAGATCCGTTGCTACTTACAGTATAAATGTATATTGCTATCATAATAAAATGATAAGATTCAAAAGAAAAGCATGATCCATATAAGGTTTTCAAAGCATGTCAGACTCTCTGAAAATTATGGTTTTCATGACTGTCACTTGTGAACTGATGTGTAAATCTTGATCTTTGAAGCAATTTTATTATGAGTGTATCAGTCAGACTTCACTTAAAATATTCTGAGTCTTCTTCCAAACAGTAATAGCCTACAGTTTTCCACAGCAATGTTGATGAGTAAATGAAGTAATGGCTTGCTGAGAGGGTACATCTTGTTAGAAGTTAGAACGTAATTTTCCTCTTGAAAAAATCAGCAGTAATTTCAACAGTAATTTTAGATTCCCGTGCTTAAAACCCAACATTTGAACCATAATCATTCAAACAGTGTTTTTGAAGCCTCAGCTGAATACATATTGTAGAACATTGAAAATGCTGACTGCTCAAAATGGAGACTATAAGGCCAAGCAATGTTTCAAACCTTTTGTTCAAAACATGCTGTTTGACTTTTTGACCTCTTTGTGGGAGTGGTTTTTATTTGACTTCTTGGTTGGACTGTTGATGTATGACATACATTATGATTTGGATTGTCAGTGTGTTGTTAACGTACGAATAATGAAATTTCATGTCAGATAAAGTGCCTTTTTAAGTAATGATATTTGTTAAGCTTTCAGAAATGCTGTCTCATAAGTTACAAGGTTAACTTTCTTGATAGCTCTAGTTTTCTTTAGTATGGCAGGCTCAGTGACATGGTGTATTATTATGTGTGGGGGCTAGGGGGTTGACAGAGGGTTTGAATGAAAGGGGTGGGGCACATTCTGGCTCGGCTTTCTCTTTCTGCGTTGGTTCCCTGTGCGTGTGTGTGTGTATGTGTGTGCGTGCGTGCGTGCGTGCGTGCGTGCGGGGTAGGATGACTTTTTTCCCCCTGACATGCTCTGGAGGAAAGTAGACTTAACTTCTTCTTTCCCCCCAAACAGAACCACTTGCGTGCCTATTGGCTGTAGTTTCATGAAATACTGAAGAATAGGAAAACAATGCACACAGCCTTGCTAACATGCATATTTTTAACACAAATGCACATTCAAACCCACACATATGTACCTTCAACATGTACCAGCAAAATTGGACTAGCTGGCTGTTGTCATAGAGCTGTGGACTCAAGATTTGGTTTGATATCTCGAGTCCTATTCCAGCCGGCAGCATAAAACTTATTGTTTCTCTGCCCATCTTACTAATACATCAGTCATTCAGGTAGTGTGCACTAAGTGTTTCATAGGATCAGGTCCCACCCTCAGCCCCATTCCCTTCCATTTCAAGACCTTGCCAGCACATAGGGTTTTGCACAGGCTCATGGAGATGGAGTCTGTTTAATAACAGACAGTAAATTGGATGGAACGCATCTGGAAATGTCCATCTTTATCTGTCAACAATTTCTCCCACATTTCTGGCTTGTAGGAGTTCAGTGGCAGCCTCTTGACAGCTGTCTTCAACCTCACACTCCCCTCTCCTTGCTATACATCAGTCATCAGACTAATCATCAGACTAATCTATTAATCATCAGACTAATCTCTCCTGCCTGTATAACAGTATTTTGTATAAGGGCCTATAGAGCAAGGTGTGTGTGTGTGCGTGCATGTGTGTATGTGTGTGTGTGTGTGTGTGTGTGTGTGTGTGTGTGTGTGTGTGTGTGTGTGTGTGTGTGTGTGTGTGTGTGTGTGCTTGAGTGAGCATGTGTGTGTATCACTGTATGTGTACAGCTGAGGAAGGGATAGGGGAGAAATTGAGTGGGAAAGAGACTGAAATACTTTAAGGAACTTTTTCAAATCTTTGTTTGTATGTAAATTGTGATGTATGATATGCGAATAGTTCATAATTTGTGAGGAATTTTGATTGTCAAGGTATTAATGCTGTAATACTGAAGTTGTAATGTTTTTCCTGTATATGGATTAGAATTTTTCTGTTTTTATCTTCATTCAAAATATTGATTATAATTTTATGTACAACTATTGCATGCATAAACACACACACACGCATGCAAACATAGCACACGCACACTCTCTCTCTCTCTCTCTCTCTCTCTCTCTCTCTCACACCACACACACACACACACACACATTCTTACAAACACATGCGCACAGCAACGCACACGCACGCACACACACATGTACACACACACGTACGCAAGCACACACACGCAGCAATATATAAACACAGTATGCCTCTTTATTCATATGAAAAATCTGTTAATCTTTCTTCATTACATAAGTCAGTGTTTAAATTTTAATATTCTGTGGTTTCTTATACATGTGTCTTCTTACTTGTATAGCTTTAATGTTTGTTGTTATCTTATTGTGTATGTAATTGTGAACATTTTTTATCACCTTTTGCCTTTCTTGCGAAATGTAAAGCGCTGGTGAGCATGTTTTTATATGGAATATGCGCTATACAAATAAACATTATTATTATTATTATTATTATTATTATACCAAGGTCACAGCCATTTTTGTCAGAATCTCTACAAAGTGGATGAGGAGAGCGCTCAGCTTGTGAACTTTGGTTGACCGTATCTTGACATGCCAAAACCAAACAGAGTGCTTTGTTGGGAACAAACATCTTTGCTTGCTGTAGACATTGGTCTGACTCTGTTGTGTTGTCTGCCACTGTGTTGTCTGCAAATGGCCAGAAAGGTATAGTGAGGCAGATTCTGAGTGGCTGATGTCTTATGATTGGCCATTGTCATTCGACAGTCAGTGACTTTGTATTGCATGACAGAATCGGTCACTTTACACAGAATGTAATAATGTCACTGTCGTTCAGTGTAATTTGTTAGTTGCGCATACTTTGGCTGTTGAGTGTATGTTTTGTTAACAATAGTTGACTGAATTCTTCGTTTCAGATGGTAGGAAAATACTGCACATGCTCAGCAGGCAGGTCATGTTACTCTGTTAACCCTTTGACTCATCTTTGTTCATTTCTTATTCATTTTATATATATATATATGTATATATATATTATACTGTTATAGTTCTGAAGCAGTGAAGGTTTGATGAGTGAACATGGCAAGCGTCTTCATATTTTTTCTGTAAATTTGCTCAGCATGTACTGAACCCAAAGGATAAGCAAAGGGGTTAATGAAAGATTTTGTGTTTCGTCTGTTAATCCAGGAAAACATTGTTACTATGACGCTGTGGGCAAGACCTACACAGGCACAACCAGTATTACAGCATCGGATCACAAATGCTTGCAGTGGGATGTAAAGTCTGCAGAATTTCCCTCTGGTGATAATCCAAAGAACTTCTGTCGCAATCCAAAACTTCCTAACCGTGTGGGTTATGCCAGTAAGCCCTGGTGTTATGTGGATGCATCTTCAGACACCACCTCCAATGGAGAACGCAAAAGGTCATATGAGACTTGTGACCTGACTAGATGTGGTAAGTGGCATTTCTGTGGTCTTATCTTTTTCTTTTGCTTTGGTGATTCTGACAGTTGTTATGTTGTTATCTTGTACTGAGACAGTTTAATAATGAAACAGTGTGTAGGCTATTTATAGGTCATGATTGGTAGAGTCATGTTAGCAAGATCAGAGATATTTGTATGCATGGGTCAGCCAGAGGAGGAGAGAGAAGGGCTTAGGAAGGGAGAAGAGAAAGCAACTCTTATTTTTGTGTTTTTCTGGTTTTTGTTTTTTGTTGAGTCAGAGTGGAAAAAAACCCCCCCAGATGAGAGACATGGAAAGAGAGATTGGTAACTGGCCCTGTGACATGCCTGTGTGTGCGTCTCACAGTGACTGCTCAGAGCAAGGTGCAAGCAGTGTTCCACAGGGCTCAGGACCCTGCAAACTAGATTAATATGTTGCTTGATATGTATGGTGCTGGCGCAGATAGACCATAGGCTTAATGAAGCAAAACTGTGTATGTGCGTGGGATTGTTTGCGTTTGCATGTGTTTGAGAGTGCCTAAAAATGTTTTTAAATGGATTGGATTGTGTATGCACAAACTTAAATGTGTGTTTCAGAGTGCCCCAATTACCTGTTTGGGGAGAACTGTACCCATCAGTGTCATTGCCGTAATGAAACGGAGGTGTGTGACACCAGGACTGGTCGCTGCGTCTCAGGATGTGCCGCTGGATGGGTTGGCAGTAATTGTCAGACAAGTGAGTCAGTCACTGTTCTTTTTTTAACCTGCACAGCGCCTATCTCACAGCTTTAATAGTAATGACCATTTGTCTGACAACTTCAATGATAACGACTGTTTGTAAAGCGTCTCATCTCACAGCTTTAATAAAATGATAATAACCAGAATACAATGCTTCATCTTACAAGTATAATAATGTTGTACAGTGCCTCTTTTCTCAAGAGTCTGAAATGCTTCACAAAAGCCCAGTGGCAGAGGTGGACGTATGTACAGCAAATATATGTCATCCCATACTAGGTGAAAGGGACAAGCCACAAAGAATGCTAAAGAAACAATAAAAAATGAGTTGTAATGAAATATCTACAGCCACATGTCAGTCACTACTGCAACTATGATGGCGGTCAATGAAGAAATTACAGAAAATTGTAAAGTACAAAGCTGTGGCTACGTCTGATCTCTTTTTACTCATGCACATCAGAGGCATACAGGCATGCATGGACTTACGCATAAGCATACGTGCCAGAACTCTCGCTCACACACCATCTTGGGTTGACATGAAGAAAGTTGTATGGACAAACACTCGCTCACACACCATCTCGGGTTGACATGAAGAAAGTGTATGGACAAACACACACACACCATCTCAGGTGACATGAAAGTTGTGCTGACAAACACTCGCTCACACACCATCTCAGGTTGACATAAAGAAAGTTGTACTGAGAAACACTCGCTCACACACCATCTCAGGTTGACATAAAGAAAGTTGTACTGAGAAACACTCGCTCACACACCATCTCAGGTTGACATGAAGAAAGTTGTACGGACAAACACTCGCTACACACCATCTCAGGTTGACATGAAGAAAGTTGTACGGACAAACACTCGCTCACACACCATCTCAGGTGATATGAAAGTTGTACTGACAAACACTTGCTCACTCACCATCTCAGGTTGACATGAAAAGTTGTACTGACAAACGCTTGCTCACTCACCATCTCAGGTTGACATGAAAGTTGTACTGACAAAGGACACATCACAGTGTCAATTAATAAGATCTCGCACACACAAACACACATACACACACACATGTACACACAGTCACTCACAGATTACTACAGTTCGAAAAGATGTGTTTATTATGTTTGTTTGGATGAAACTTCTTTGTTTAATTTTTTCATGAAATGAAGAAAAAGAAACATGAAGAAAAAAGAAGAAAAATGAAGCCTTTCAGTAACTATGTTATTGATATGCTGTGCAGGATGTTCTCCGGGTTACCATGGCTCTGACTGCCGACAGAAGTGTGGTAGTTGTTTTAACAATGATTGTGACTCAGAAACTGGACAGTGTCAGAGTGGATGTCTACCTGGATTCTCTGGCATCTACTGTATTGACCGTAAGATGCACTTTTGATAGTTTGTACTATTGTCTGTACATAGTGATGTCTTATTGGAAGAGAGGTAGAGCCCTTCGTTCAAATCTGATTGCTCAAGAAAAACTTTGTGTATGCAGTGTCCTGTCTGCCCAGCTGTGAATGGGTACCAGACAGTTTTCAGGGTTTGGGGAAGTAAAGCAGCAAGGGAGAGATGGTGGGCAGGGAAAAGTTGAGATCTCTGCTAGAACACAACCTTAGCATTATGAGACAGCCTTTACTGATTGTATAAAGATTTAACTCACTCCACCCTGGCTGAGTGCTCATTCTCACAACCTCTCCCCCCTGGCCAAATTGTATATGTTACTAATAAATTTGTAAAAAAAAATAACTTGTAAAGATAGAGGAATGAAATTTTGTGGAGATGTTGTCATTAGAATAAACTAACTTGTGTGCAGGTTTGAAAGTGTTCGTTCGTGAAATAATGAAATTATTAAATTTTTTCAAAATTTTGATTTTTTGAAAAAATCATGCAAAGGGGTATCATAATACTCAAAGAACAAAAAAAATCACAATATTTGTTTGATACACTCCAAAATTCTTTTATTTTGTGTATTTATGATTGGTTAGTGTGTATACCAAGTTTGGGAGTCCTGCATTTATTCGCCGTGCACAGCTAGCTGGTGTTTGACCGACGCCATGTTGACCCCACACGACCACGCAGTGAACTTGAGCATCAAGTCACTCGCTTTGATCTTGCCTCAACTGACGAACAAAGGTCGCCAGCACTCGGGAAGAGTACACACGTACTCTTGATATGTTATACAAGGGAGCCAGCATGTTTAGTTTCGCATCCAACCTTGACCCTGTCCTCCAAAAATTCCCAAAGCTTAGGTACGCATATGCGTACGTTTGGGCTGAACCGTTGTGCACATGGGGTATGCATATGCGTATGTTTGGGCGGAAAGAGTTAAACTTATGCATACCGCTTGTATTGTGAAACATTTTGATTTTGAAATCATGTCATGACTGTGACAGAAACCTGCACTTCCTGTGAGTCAAGGGCTAGCAGTGAAAGGGTAGAATGGGGTATTTAGAAATCAATTAAAGATAGCAGTAGATAAAAAGAAAAGACTGTAATAATATGTGTGTACATGATGCTTTCAGGCTGCAAGCCCAGCACGTATGGGAGGAACTGTGCCTTCTCCTGTGGTCACTGTAAAGGTGGTGATGACTGTGATAGCAAGACAGGCCTCTGTCACCAGGGATGTGACCCTGGATATGATGCCACTGATCCCACCTGCAACACTAGTAAGTTCTTTTTCATTCATATTGTTTCATTCCTTTTATCTGTTCAAGATGGACTGGGCAAAAAAACCCCACCCGATGTGTGTGTTGTTTTTGACTGTTTCGGTGTAATAACATCCATTTAGATGTGTTGTATAAACTGTTGTTATACTAATGTAAGTTCTTCTCTGATTTTTGTCTTCTTTTTGGTCTTTGGTTGGCTTTTTACAGTCATTTTTGTGAATGATCGTCATCAGATTGCTCTCTGTTTCTGTCTGTCTTTGTTTATTTACGTATTCCTTTTTTTTGTTTTCCTTCTAAAAAGTGTGTGTGTGTGTGTGTGTGTGTGTGTGTGTGTGTATGTGTGTGTGTGTGTGTGTGTGTGTGTGTGTGTGTGTGTGTGTGTGTGTGTGTGTGTGTGGTGTGTGTGTGTGTGTGTGTGTGTGTGTGTGTGTGTGTGTGTGTGTGTGTGTGTGTGAGAGAGAGAGAGAGAGAGAGAGAGAGAGCAGGCGTGTTATTTTTGTCCTCTTCTGTTGCAAGTACAAAAAATCTGGATGTTTTCCAATGTTTTACAGGTTTTCAGTGGAAAAGGATACCAGGACTGTACTTGTAACTTTAGTAAATTATGTTAATAATTTGGTGTACCATTTTGCTGGCCATATGGGGCATCCTGTGTTGGCTGTTGTTTTTATATATAGAGCATTAATTCATTCATGCCGTCGTGCGCTTGCACAGCGCTCCATCCCTCGCAGCTGAACTCGCGCACACGCTTACTCTCCCTGCTGACGGCTGATTTTTGCCACTTTTGTGATTTTTTCCCCCCCGCGGTTTTAAACCTACTGCTAAAGTGTTTGATATCAATGGAAAGTGCGATATTTCAACTTTGAACTAAGATATTAGTAACTTGTTTCAGATGAGCAGCTAGTAATTATGACGTCAAAGATAAGTTCACCGACAACAGGAAACTCGACGCATTGTTTACATCAGAAACACACACAAAATCAACATGGCACAGGGGAATGAGGGGCACAAAACTGTAAATCTTACCTTGTGGTATTATGTATACATGCAGTGTTCAGTTACATCGCTATCATTTCCTTCGTCATCAGAACCATTTTGCAATATCAATTCAAGCGCTTCTGCAGCCGAAAAAACAGAAGTGACCTTGCGTATGCAGCCATTTCTTGCCTGCCCTGTACCTAGTCTGGAATGTGGTCAGGGTCACTACTTTCTGTGACTAATTTGCAGTCACTTGGATAAGCCTAAGTACATGGAACAAGATCTATAATGAGCTAAGATAGTAAAAAAACTATTCTAACCCAAAAGTAGATGTTGTTTCCCTTAGACCGTAGTCAGGAATATTTTGCCGCTCTGCCTGCCACTAGTGGCAGACACAGCACTGGGGGTGTGAGAGGGCGCCTGCTATATAGTGCAGGCACGGCAGTCGTGATGGGGAAGATTGGCCTGCCACATACGGCAGGCACAATGCGTAAAAGTTAAGAATATCACACTGATTGTATATGTGTATCTGTGTGTCAGAGTGTGTTGTGTTGGGTATCAGACTTGTCTTCAGTCAGATCCACAAATTTGAGAGGATTTGAAGTTGATTTTAGTGAAAAATAAAAAATCTCAGATGAAAAAAACATCGCTTGGGTTTGCATCCATTTGCAGGTCCATGTTTTCTCAACTGCAGTCATCATATTACTTAGAGGCCTGATTACTTCAAAAGAAAATGGATGTGGTCAGTGGTGAGAAATTTCCAGTGTGGAGCTTGTATTGATGAGAAGCATGTCCACAGACCTCCGTAGTTTTTAGAGATTTTTACTCTGACGAGTTCCCTTGCTTGGTGTGTGTATGCATGCTCATATTTGTGCTGTGTGTGTGTGTGTGTGTGTGTGTGTGTGTGTGTGTGTGTGTGTGTGTGTGTGTGTGTGTGTGTGTGTGTGTGTGTGTGTGTGTGTGTGTGTGTTCAGGTTTGTGTGTGTGCATGTGTGTGTGTGCTTGCATGCGTGCGTGTGTATGAAATCAGATACACTATGCATCGAATGCATTGAATTGTGAAGAGGAAGTGTGTGTGTATATGTTTGTGTGTGTGTGTGCATGTGTGTGTGTGTGTGTGTGTGTTTGTGTGTGTGTGTATATGTATGAAATCAAACACATTACATTATGCATCAAATGCATTGAATTGTGAAGAGGAAGTGTATGTGTGTGTGTGTGTATGTATGTGTGTGTGCATGCATGTGTGTGTGTGCATTGAATGCATTGAATTGTGAAATGGAAGTTGTGTTTGTGTGTGTGTGCGCCACGTACATGTGTGTGAGGGTGTGAAAGGACAAGTCCCAGCCTTCTGGCAGCCTTTTCAAATTTTGAGAGGAAAATGTTAACAAGATTGTTCTTGTATTTCATAATTTGTAAGTGGTATAAGGTAGTTCTCACTGCTGCAATAGGTTTTTGCCATCTGCCATTGTTGACACATTTGAGAAGCATTTACCATCTGCATGCTGTGACACCTTCCATCTGCTGATTAATGTGTGCATGTCATTTTTCATCCAGCAGTATTAGAGCTTGTCTTCAGCACGTTTTGGTAGTCTGACTGCCACATGTACAGATTATGTCAAAGTTACATGTCTGTGGAAATATTGAGATAACAAGTTCTCAGGAACATACAGTCTGTAAACATAATTTTGTCATTTCATCTTTTACATTGATAGGACTTCATACCAACAGCACATTACAGTGTAGACATACTAACAGAAGCCATGCATTCATTATCAAAAATAGGTATATCTGTGTGTATATTTTCTCTCTCTCTCATATATATATATATATATATATATAATAATAATAATAATATAATGGTTATTTATGAGCGCTTTCCACTTGCACAAAGCGCTTTACAACAACAATAAAAAGTAAAACAAGCACACGAACTCACAGACACACACCAACACACACACAAACACGCACAGACACACACACACAAACCACACACACACGCACGCACGCACGCACACAAACACACACGCGCACGCATTCACACCCAAAAACACGCACATCAAGAATACAAAGCGGCAGAAAGAGGGTCTACAAGAAATGTTGCTGGAAGAGAAAAGTCTTCAGACTAGTTTTAAAGGAGGGAAATGAAGGGCTGTGACGGAGATTGTGAGGCAAGGAGTTCCACATCTGCACAGCAGATGATGAAAAAGCTCGACCACCATGCCTCTCTCGTTTATATTTTGGAACGCGGAATGTTCTATCATCGGTAGCAGAGCGAAGAGATCTGGGTGGTACATAGATCGTAAAGATGTCAGAAAGGTATTTAGGCGCAGTGCCAATTATGACTTGGTAGCAGAGACAAGAAGCTTTGTATTTGATTCTTTGTTCAATAGGTAACCAGTGTAACTCTCGTAGAAGGGGTGTACAATGTGCCGATCTTTTTGCTTGGCACACTATTTTGGCTGCTGAGTTCTGTACTTGTTGTAGTGGTCTGATCAGGGTATGTGGAGAACCGACAAGAAGAGAATTGCAGTAGTCTAGTCTAGATAGTACACAAGAACTGACAAGTGTTTTTGTTGCATCAACTGTGAGGTAGCGACGTATAGAGCTGATGCGTCTGAGTTCATGGTAGGCTACTTGACAGGTTTTACTGATATGATGTTTCATGGACATCTCTTTATCAAGGAAAAAGCCAAGGTCACGTACATTGTCTGAAAATGAGACGGGCGTATTTCCTAGGTCAAAAGTAGGAGGTAGGGAAGTGGCATCAACTGATGGAGGAAGGAGTCTAAGAGCTTCAGTCTTGTCATCATTTAGTTTCAGTTTGTTTTCGGTCATCCAATTTTTAACTTCTGTGACACTATCTTGGAGAGATTGAATGAGATTATCGTAGTTTGAAAGCGTATCAGAATGTTCCAGTTGAGTATCATCAGCATACATTTCATGACGAATGGAATGAGTATCAATGAGATGAGTGAGTGGAGTGGTGTAGAGTATGAAAAGAACAGGGCCCAGAACAGAGCCCTGAGGAACGCCGAAAGTGAGAGTAGATTCAGAGGATCTATTTCCGTCTACTAGAACAAGTTGCTTTCTGTCAGAGAGATATGATCGAAACCAGTTGAGCACGATATTTGTAATTCCAAATGTTGTATTCAGGCGTGAGAGAAGGATGTCATGATCTATTGTGTCAAAGGCAGCAGAAAGGTCCAAAAGTAGAAGAACAGATATTTTGTCTTGGTCAATAGCATTCAAAAGATCATTTACAATGCGTAAAAGAACAGTTTCTGTAGAATGGCCAGGCCTGTAAGCAGACTGGTGATCGCTGAGAAGTGAATGAGAGGTCAAATGGGAGAAAAGCTGGCGAAGCACAAGTCGTTCAAGAAGTTTAGAGAGGTATGGAAGGTTGGAGATGGGTCTGTAATTTTTCAACTCGTTGGGGTCCAGATTTGATTTTTTCAGAAGGGGTTTTAACACGGCTGTTTTAAATTCAGTTGGAAAGACGCCGGAAATGAGTGATTCGTTCATGATATGAGTAATGCTAGGCAGAAGAAGGTCTAAATGCTGAATTAGAAATTTGGTGGGCATTGGATCTAGTTCACAAGTCTTTGGAGTTGTCTGCATGATCGTTTTTCTCACTAGATCTTCACTAACGGGAACAAAAGCAGACAAAGGGGTGCTAGAGAAGGGCGGGCTGATGTTATGAGACTGTAATGTTGACGGGAAGTTGTTTCGAATGGTTGCAATCTTGTTGCTGAAAAATTCGGCAAACATATTCGGAAGGAGCTTTATATCTGAGACAGAAGGTAGTGAAACGGACTTATTTTTACCAAGAAGGTGTGACATATTTTGGAAGAGCTGCTTGCATGTGCGAGAACCTGACACTAGCGACGAATAGAAGGTCGTTTTTGCAGTGTGCACTATGTCCGTGACATTGCGCTTCGCAGCATCGTAGATTTGTTTGTGAACAGTGAGCTTTGTTTTTTTCCACTCACGCTCTGCACGTCTGCGTGCGGTTTTAGCTTCGCGAAGTGGACCAGAGACAGCGTTGTACCAGTGGCTTGGTTTTCCATCGCGAACTTTTATCTGTCGCATAGGCGCATGCTTGTCAAAAATAGATGAAAGATTTGAGTTTAATTCTGAGATTGACAGATTTGGTGTTAAGAACTGCGCGATGTCGTGTGCAAGTTTATCGTGATCAATTTTTCCGATGGAACGAGTGGAAACATATTTCGGAGGACGTTTAAGTTTAGGTGTAGATAGATGGCACAAAATGGCAAAATGATCAGAAGCAAGATCATGACACACATTGGTGGAATGAATGATATCGTCATCATTTCTATGTATAACTAGGTCAAGAATATGTCCACACTTCTGAGTTGGTTCGGTGACTGTCTGTATCAGATTAAACATTTCAAATTGTTCTATCAACTTCAAAGCATTTGTGTTAGTAGTGTCATCAACATGAAAATTAAAGTCGCCAGAAATCACAAGTTTGTTTGGGCATTGTAAACAAAAATCAAGGAAACCGGTAAGTTCAGTAAAGAACAGAGGCGTCGTGAGTTCATTTTTCTGGTTTGGTGGAATCCTGTACACAAGGAAGAAGCTTACACGTTGTTCGTTTACTGTTAGTGTTAGCTGGGCCAGTTCAAAAGACACATGATTAAAAGGAAAATTAGACACACTGAAACAATTCTCAGCAAGATGGTCTTTGATGATGACAGCAAGGCCGCCACCACGCTTGATTTTGGTTGTGTGTTGTCTCGGGAAGGAGAGCAGCTTGTAGCCTGGTGGAGTCAGGTCGTTGAGCTTTGCTTCGTCGCCAGTCTTACGAAGCCAGGTTTCCGTAAGGAAGAGGACATCAATGTCGTGCTCGTGAATAAAGTCACGAATGGCCGAACGTTTGACAGAAGGGCCTACAGACTGCGCATTGAAAACACCCATGCACAGCTGATTGGGAATTGTTTTTGCTTCTTGAAGAGGAACGGTGATTAGGTTGGAGAAGTTGGCGCCCTGGGGTCGTGGAGGCAGTGAGGTGATGTCAGACAGGATGGAGGGCGGTACAGGTCCATGGACAGCAGCCGGATCCCTATCAGGTATGCCGCAGACAGCCTGAATCCTGCGACGCTTCCTCGTGCCCCCACGACACGAGCGTTTGCGGGGAAGATTTACCCCTATCGACAGCTCTTTCAGTCGGGCAATAACAGAGACATCGAGTCGGGCGCCTGTGGTTTTAGCCGCTAGCAACTGCGCTCGTGTGTAACGTGTCGGCTGGCTGGGGTCAAAGGTCAAGATCTCACACGCCGCTGGAGGGTAGGGGAAGTGAGGGGGGTGGGTGGATGGAAGTAGGGGTATGAGAAAGTTACGTTAGGCTTACCACGGACAGCGAAGGCAGCAGCATGCGCCGAACTGGGTTGAAGTGAGTGCACGTGCACGTGGAATAGCGAGGAACATGGCGGGTGTTTAAAATAGCTGACTAAGGCCAGACGTAGAAACAAGAAAATAAACAGAACCTTGAAGTAAGGTGGCATGTCGACATCTCTTGCTGACCACATCTTCATCAACACTTCCCACAACACCACAACAAATCATTCAGTCGAACACCTACTGTAGACAGAAAATAACGCCACAAAAACACGAGAGAAAGGTGGCCGTGCCTGCTAGGCGGCTGAACCGCATATAATTGTGTATATATGTGTGTGTGTGTGTGTGTGTGTGTGTGTGTGTGTGTGTGTGTGTATTTATATATATATATATATATGTATACATCTGCCTGTTTATCTGTCAGTCTGTTTATCTGTGTCTGTCTGTCCATATTTGTATATCTCTTTCTCTGTCTGTCTGTCTGTCATATACTGTCTATTTATCAATATTAATACTTACATATACATAAGTGTATATGTCTGCCATATCCTGGAACACGGCAAAAAGAGTAGTAAAAAAAAAAGAATAGATAAAGCATCATCGACAAAAGCTACATTGTTGTGAACAGAGATACCACTATCATGGAAACAATGACTCAGGAGCAGAAAACATTCCAGGCATATTTGTATTTAATGTTCTGTTACCATGGCAAAATAGGGATGCTGTTTGATGGCAGATTTTGTCTGTTACATATTTGATTTAGCATTGTGAATTTTTTTTATTACATATGTACTATTCATCTATGAATTCTTGAAATGTGTTTTGTTTTTATTTGTAGTGTCCAGCACAGATTTTTTTGTTTATATTTATAATGCTTAGCCAAAGCCATTATGAAATCAGCAACATCTTCACTTTTAAAACTGTGTTCAACTCCAAAAAGAATTAGACTTTCAGAAAAACCAGTAGGATAATGAAATCAATGACGTGATCAATGTATATGCTAATTACCATGCACTGTATTCAACCCCAAAAGAATTAGATTTTAAGAAAACTGTAGAACTGTAAGCATAGTATTGTTTTTGTTTTGTTCATGGTTTGTAACTCTCTCATGCCCTTTAACATATTAGTGGGCTTTTATATGTATGGCTGTTTTCCTGTCCTACCATAAACTTAAGGAAAACATACTTTGTTTTTGGGATTGTGCATGTTTTGTGTTTCATATTTCCATAGGCCACAGAACGCTAACATGATAAGGAGGATCTTTTATCATATTTCAGGGCTGAGATTTAGCAAGCCAGGCTAAGGAGCCAGCCGGGCTCCTAACCTGGGAAGTTGAGGTTGCCAGAAAATTTTTCAGGTTGCCAGACCCTTTGATTGAAAATGCGGTCCTATTTTAAATTGTATAACTATTGCAGCTAATAAACAAGATAACTTTCAACAACAACACTGTTTCATTTTTGGAAAACAACTTTATTTTCAGTTTTCATTGATATGCCAGGTATATCAAAACTAACAGTAATACTGCAAGTAAAAAGAGATTCATGATTCAAAGGTTCATCATGAATGGTATTTGACTAGATACAAGCGTCATGACAAGGTTTGTCCCTGTTTTGTATCTGAAGCACTGACTATTCATTCTGCAGTCTGCCAAGGGCCAGATCATCAACATCATCGTTCTCCTCAATGTTGAAAAACCTGAAGCAGCTTGGGTCTGCTTTCTTCAGGCCAGCAAAGTCATCATCATCTAACCCAGCACTCAGACTCTCCAACAGCTCATCTTCATCATCACTTTCTTCAACTTCTCTGTCTTCCTCTCCCTCTTCTTGTCTCCCTCCCTCATCTCCCCCAGACTGAGACATTTCTCTGATCTCATCCTCTTCCATCTCTCTCTCTTTGCCCTCAGCAGCACTCTTGGTTGTCTTCTTGGCCTGCTGTCCATGGTGAAGCCTCTTTCTTCTGCTACCTGACGCCATCCACAGCTCCACTGCCTTTTCAGGGTTGAACTCAGCAATGTCAGGGGACTCCAGTGTGATACACATCAGACTGTTGAGGGAGTCATTGTTCAGTGATGCCCTCCAGTCGGTCTTGATGCGCTTCATCTTACTGAAACCTCTCTCACACTCAGCTGTGCTGGATGGTAGAGTGAGCACTAGGTCGATGATTGCCAGGAAAGTGGAGTGCCCCTTTCCCCACCTGCGGTTCACCTCCGCCCAGTCCAGGGACTGCAGTTGTTCTTCCCAGTCTGGCAGTTCATAGATGATGGTTTTCAGGGAGGTCCACTCCACCAGGGCCTCTCCTCCCCTGTGTCTGTCCTCTTCCATCCAGGCACCCACTTTCAATCTCTCTTCTCTTCTTCATATTCCTTCTTCTGCCTCTTTACTTCTTCTTCTGATTTTTTTTTCTTTGCTGGAGGCTCAGAGACACCGATTAAAAAACGGTGCATGATTGCCGAAAGAACAGCGAAAATAGATCTATCTACGGCAAGTCTCGCGTGACTCATGAGTCATCGGGAAAGCCCGGTAGCAGTGACGAAAGATGGCACGGGAAGCTGAAGCGTTGTACGTGTGTCGGATCAGGCGGGAGGCGTGTGTTTTGTTTTACAGCGCGTGTAAAGAGTCTGTGTACAGGTACGGAATCTCTACCACTGGCGGTAATTTTCAGGTCGCCAACCGGGCGAATGGTACCGTAAATCGAGTTTGCCAGACTCTATTTTTAGGGGCCATTGGCGAGTTGGCAAGCGTTAAAGCTCAGCCCTGTATTTGATGTTCAATGTGTTTTATCATATTTGATGTTCAATGTGTCTATGATACATAAAGGGATTCAGGTACTATGAGGTAGTAGCAAGCCTGCTTATGTGTTGAGCAGGGAGATCAGATAGTGTTTCCATGTTTGGAATGAATTCTATATGCACTAGCACCACACACAAGTGATGGGAAAAGATCCCAATTGATCATGGCATGAGTCATAAGTCTGTGCATGAACCCATCCTGCTGGGCAAGCCATTCTAATAATAGAAAACTGAAAATCCTGATTTTGTACTTCTCAAGGTCGCTGTGACCTTGAAGAAGGATCATGTAAGATGAAACTGCGTAAAGCAATTAGAATGATATTGCTATCAGAAGTTCCTGAGACATCCTGTGTACACACCTTACTCAAAAGTGCTAAATGTAGGTGATTTCTGGGTCCCTGTGACCTTGACCTTGGCAGTAAATTTATGTATTTGTGACTACCATTAGCCCAAATTTTGTACATATCCATCCAGAAACTGCTGCTAACATTTTTGACATGCACAGACATGTGCACACAAGTACACATGTGCATGCGCACATATGCACACACACACTCATGCTTGTGTGCACTCCCCTCTCTGACAGCACTGTTACTAACTTTAACAGCGGAGAGAGGTGTCATCATGAAATAAGTGTGTGAAGTGTTTCACATTGATATAACCAAGTGATAACTTAGTTGCTTTCTAAAATAGGTTGTGAACAGAGGAAATTTGGATACTGCTGCTCACATTACTGTATTTTTTGTAATTTATTTTCAAAAGACACGCTATTTCTGTATTTTGTCATTTCAGTCATAACAGTTCAGGTCCGATGAATTACTGACAAGTTTCTGCCATCTGTCTAAATTATGATGACAGTGCTGTAAATAACACAGTTGCTTTGCAAGTGTGTTGGAGAGCTGAACTGAACGTCATGGGATAGTCACACTGAAGTGGTGCTTAAGATAAAACAGAAAAACAACAACAAAAAACCCAGTTGTGTTGTGTTGTGCAGGTTGTAAAGACAGGAAGTTTGGGCACCGCTGCTCACAGCGCTGTGGTTATTGTAAGAATGGAGAGAGGTGTCATCATGAAACTGGCAAGTGTCTACAGGGCTGCCGAGCTGGTTACTATGGCGACATTTGTACTATCCGTAAGTATGGATCGTGTGGTGACAACCAGTTCAAGTACACTGTGTCTTCTTTTTAAGGTTTTCATATATATGTGTGCTTTGAACCCTTTGACTCCTGCACTCACTCTATCCACCAGCTTCCTGCAGGAAACTGATGGATAAGGTGAGGGAGTCAAAGTTAAGTTTTTGTACTTGGTGGATAGGGTGTGAGAGTCAAAGGGTTAAGAGTAATGTGAGGCTGGTGTGAGCTGTTCAGGAACATTTCAACACATAGTCTTGTGATCTGTTTAGTCAGGGGGAGGGTGGCAGGGGGAACTGGTGGTATGCAACAGCACATATGAGCCTTTATAACCGCTACTATTTTTACGGCTATTTGAGGTTATATGTCATATCTTGCAGTTCTTCCAGTAAGTGGAGCAAAATGTTTTTTAACCTCTTCAGTGCTACGGACATATATATATATATATATATATATATATATATATATATATATATTACGATAATGTGTACCTCATTGGCCAAGGACGTATATGTACGTTCACTTCACATCCAGAATTTTCCTACCTACATTTTTAAGCTGGGGAATCCCAGTTCTCACAAATCAGAAAGCTCTGTCCATCTGCATGAATTACGCATGTGGTCAGCAGCCATTCACACTTCGCTGTGGTCACCGTACTGCAGCGTTTCTGACTTACCCCTCAGAGATTTTGACCTTTCTTCCGAAATGGTTGAGGATGATGCTTCAACTGGGCCAAGTGCTATGAGAAAGACGGCGTTTTGCCATAGCTTTTAGCTATTTTATCACAGCACAAGTTGAGACAAGCTTTAGATGAATTCTGATTGACCCACACTTCAGACTCGGTGAGTCCAGGGGTGGAGGGGGGAGACTGATGAAGAGATTGAGGTTTTCTTTACAGCTTTCAGCTATTGTGCCAACACATTTAGTCAGTGAAGCTCTCTTACAGCATGTAGTGCATGGCCAGCTCAAGCATGAGAGTCCAGTGCAACATGTAGTTATCAAAATTGCCAAGTTTTCTGTCTTCTGTCGGTGTTTCTCTCTGTTGAGAGGAAATGAAGAGAAAGTAATGGGCGTGGTGGTGAGAGAGTGAGTGAGTGTGTGTGGGTGTTTGTGTGTGGCGGTGTTACTATTCAGTACTTTATACGCACATAGGGTTAGGAGACATATCTCCAATACTTTTATATGTACGTTTTCTTAGAATATTTGGTTTTCATATTACTGATCCATAATGTATAACAACAAATTGTGTGGAATTTATTTATGTCAATTTTATGGCCCATTTTTCACTAACTAAATGTCAAATATAGTTTAATCTATCATAAATGAATAGTCAGAAAAAAGGTTATGATTACTTTCATGCAATAATCTGCATGCTATGATTTTTTTTAAGTATTACCATACTCATACAAAAATCACTTGGCAAGTGGCATACACTAGCAAAACAATGTACTTGGCACTTAAGAGGTTAACTTGGATGCAAGCAGACATTTTGTACCCTACATTCACAAGTAATATGGACATCCCAAGGGAAATAATCTTACATGTGGTGGGGACAACTAGATACTAGAACATGTCATGTATTCTCATAGATTGGAACCAAGTTGCATGTGATTGATCAGAAATACAGCCTCATAGAGATGTTGAGGGTCTGTCTGAATGAAATTACAGTTTTGCTTTTTTTTGTTGATGTTGCATGTCTTGTAAGTTTCACAGTGAAATTCTTCCTTAAAAAAGCAGTGATATTCAAATGATTGTGGTGATATCTCTCAGCAGTACTTTTTGAAAATTGCCTGAATTGGCGATTTTCACACCATCACCACAACTTAACCTCTTATAGAACCCTAAGATTCCAGACATCGTTTTGAAGCTTATGGTGTCAACTTTCAAGCACTGCACACAGAAATGCAAAATAGCTTTTATCAGAATTCACAAGGTAGCGTTCGTTTGGTTGCAAAGGAAGATCTAACTTTGAATGTTCTCAGACTTTGTCCCCCCTTTTCTCAGTTTCTGTTTCTGAAGATAGCGTTTTGGCACTCTGAGTAAATTCCATATGCACTGACGCCACTAGTGCTCTGTAATGGAGAAGATCCAAACTGATGGCATAAGCCTTAAACCTGCATATAAGCCCTATGTGTTGACAAGATTCTGAGATCCTACTTAGCTTATGGGTTTTGTATAATTCTGTCACTGGAACAATCTAGGTTGTGTCATAGTGAAATGTATCTCAGTATATAAAGTTAAGAAAAAAGGAAATGGATGAAGATACAATAGACTTCTTGTATAACTGACTTACGGACATCCTGTACAGTCACACCATAGAAATAACCCTCAAACAATACGATATAAGGTTTTGATCTGCCCACCAACTTAATTAGATTATTGAATTATTGTCTCCATCATTGGAACTCCTCCAGGCCATCCTCCACCCTTGATGTGTGTATGTGCGCAAAACACCACAATTTTTTTTTCTCGAAACACAGATTACACACATGTGACATTTCATTTTGGCCACAACTCCTATTACAGTTTTTGCCCCTGAGATTTCATTTACATATCACTGGAAAGTTAAGCAAAAGAAAAGAAATTTCATTCCCTTTTCATTGATATCACTAACTTTATGCCACCAAAAATAGACTTAGGCCACTCTTTGTAAGAATTGATCAAATATGTTGTAAAAGAGTTAAACTTGTTGTGTAATGTGTGACTGTGCAGCATGTAAAGACCACTACTTCGGAGAGGGGTGCACTCAGAAATGTGGGTCATGTCGTGACAACAGCACTTGTGACAAGGCGTCGGGCAACTGTCTGTATGGCTGTTCTGATGGATACAGTGGGGATGACTGTCGCACACGTAAGAATTTTAGAGTTTTGCTTTTTGCTTGCTTTGAGGTCAAGATTTAACTGGAATTGGGTTTTTGTTGTTTAAGTTAAGGTTAGATGTGTAACTGGAAACAGAATGGCTGCCAGTGTTACCTTGTGTAAGTCTGTTGTCAATTTTTGTAATATATTTGTTCTACCATTAAGAAGAATGAAAGCAATATCTACTTTATGAAAGGAAAGAAAGCTGATTGACCACAAACATGGGAAAACCCGTGTAAAGGCCCAGCCAGCCAGTCATAGCTGTAGCTAAAAATGGTTAGATAGGGTCAAAACTATGACTGAAATTTTTCCTTATTTTGATTCTTTAGTTTTATGGTTAAAGGCATTGTAAAAAACAGTACTTTTTTTGGTTTTCAAAATTGTAATAGGTTATTGTTTCCCTCATCAAACATGAACTCACAATGTGTAAATCAATCTAAAAAGAAAATTATACAGGTGAGCTTATTAACTTTGAAATTTTAAAATGACCCAGTGAAGTATTTTGCAGTTAGTCTGGTGTTTTGCATTAACTGAACCTATGCACTTGTAGACATGGTCAAGTTATGTGCTATTAAAAATGAGTTTAGAATTCAGAAATGAAATTTTACACTTAGCCTGGTTTTCCTATGGTATGTCACGTATGTATTATTTCATAGTAGTTTTATAATTAGATGTGATGCGTCTAGTGTGTTGGCTAGTGACTGCGTGCTTGTCACCTCTCACTTTCAGCCAGCACCACTGGCTAGCACTGCGAAAATGAGAGCAGAATGCGTAAGTCTCTCTCTGTCAGTACTTAGCCTCTCCATCAACAAGCCCTACATTATGCCTCCTCTTAGCGACATGTGGCAACTGAGCACCTCACGGACTCAGGCTAAATCTTGAGGGACTCGGAGGAGGTCTGGCCCCCAGACGTGCGGCATGAAGGCCTTCCGGCGTGTGGATAAGCCCTGATGCCCACGAACCAGACCCCCAACTACGCGGTAATAGCTCCACTGCCTTGTGGGCATCTCGGGAGAGAATAAGGCTAAGGGAGTAAACCCTGAAAAAAATCAACCTACTGCCTTGTAGGTTGTCGTGGGAACAACAAAGGCTAGCGGAGAGACCGTAAACAAACTGATGGAAGGCAACGGGAAACCACCGTCATATGTTCCCAAGACTTCATAGCTGGAGGGAAAGAGAGCACCAGGTAGACCCTGGGAGAAAATATTGGACAGACTAGCAGAGTGGCTGAAGACAAAGAGGGTGGAAGAGGCGCTCGAGGCAACAAGGGATAGAAACAGATGGAAGGCCATGATCGCCAATCCTTGTGGCAAGGCACTTGATGATGATGAGTTTTATAATAACTGTCAAGTGTACTTATATCTGCAGTAAGCCATTCATTTCACAATATGTCATAATTTTACTTTCATAACTCTTTGGATCTGTGTCTTCACTTGTTTGAACCATTGTTCATATCGCTGTTTCGGAGTAAGTATGGGGGAGCTAGGTCCCACATCTTCGTTCACTTTAATCATGTGAGAAAGTTTTAAACTTTCAGATTATGCACAGAGTGAGTGTGTTCATTCAGTGCAATTTTGAGCCATATCGTTCTGTGTTTATACAGAGAGTAGTAATAACTCTTAAAAGAAGCCTTATTTTATCTCCCTTTTCTAAATGGGCTGAGCCCCAAATGAGCATCACTATTTTAAACATATTATGCTGCTTGATTTTCGTTTGATTGTACATGGGTACAAATTTACTGTCTGTGGTTGGGCCATATCTGGTGTTGAATGTAGCAATTTTTTTCAGTTCCCAACCGCTGTCATGGAGCTTAGTGGTCAGAGAAGTTGTAGTGGGTAATACCGCCTGTCTCTCTACTCAGTAGAGATAACATTGCTGCAATAGGTGTTAAGGTGTTTGATCACAAGTTGAGACTGGTGGTGGCATCAGTTTGAACTTGTGAATTATAGTTTTGAACTTGTGGATGATGTGGGTGTTGAGTTGGTAGTGACTGATGCAGAGCCTCTTTACAACCACTTGTTGCTTTCTGGACAGTAATGGTAGTTGTCCCTTTCTGTTCATGGTTTAAGAAATGATCTGGTGATGCTCTTCTTCTTTCTATAGCTGACACTGTTGCCTGGCTGTCTTCCTGGGCTCCTTTTTTGCTAGTTCATCTTCTGTCTTGTTTCATGCTATCCCACAGTGAACAGAATCCACTGGATGATTACTATTCTGGTTGTTCTGTCTTGCTGGAATGTCTTGATCAGGTAAGGGAGCTTGTCATTCTCCAGGGCTTGGAAAACAGAGAGGCTTTGAGAAGAAGACCACTTCATAGCATGTGTCATCCGTATTTTGAATCATGGAGGCTGCTTGTATGAGTGCCACTGTTTTGTATGAGTGCCACTATTTCTGATTGGTAGTTGGTGCAGTGTTTGCCCATAGGAAAACTGGCTGTTGTGGTTTGAGTCCCAGTGAAAATACATGCAGATAAAGTGTGTGTGTATGTGTTTAACCACTAGAACGCCCCATCACGGGATTACCCGTGAAGTTCCAGCCTATCTAAGATGGCCCCGTCACGGGATATTCCGTGTGCGTCATAGTAAGACTTTTCCAAGCTCTATTTTAAGACCAGGGGTTCCCAATTCACTCCAATCACAAAGCTTAGTGTGTCTGCTATTAATATTTATAAAGCGAAGGATCCAATGAGATTAAAAGGGGTCAGTCTGGGCTGTTTCCTAAACCACCCCCTACAACTTTCGAGCTCACTGATCATCATGGCGGACGAAGAAACTCAACCTGGCCGAAGCGGGTGAAACGAAAGCGAACAGCAAAAGATTACAGTGACTTTGTTACCACTGATGATAAGAAAGTTCTACAATTGATAGAGGACGACGAATTTAGTCGTTATGACGAAACTGCTATGTCAAATGGCTCGCTGGAGTCGAACCAACTTTCCAGAGGAGCGCAATTACGAGAATAGGCCACAGTACAAGCGTCGTCTGCTACAGCTTACACCGGAACTGACACGGTGGAGCAGCTTGCTCGTGGTCAAGCCACCACGCGTCTACCGCGAGGGCAGGCCGTTGGCAGAAGTACAGGTATGACCCATTGTTATTGTCTTGTGTCAGTGTGTTGATAAATGGAGTGTTATCACGGAGCAGTGACTGAAAAAGAGAAGACTTTGCTGAATGGGCGTGTGGGCGTGGCACTGAGTGTGTTTGTGTCATCACTGTACTTATGTGTGTGTGTGTGTGTGTGTAGCTGTGTGTGTATGTGTGTGTATATGGTTGTGTGTAGTTGTGTGTGTGTGTGTGTGTGTGTGTGTGTGTGTGTGTGGCTTGAAACAAGACTTGAGTGAGAATTAGTGTTGCAGTGGTGCATGTGTCAATGTAGTTGTGTGTGAGAGAGAGAGAGAGAGAGAGAGTGTGTGTGTGTGTGTGTGTGTGTGTGTGTGTGTGTGTGTGTGTGTGTGAATATGTGTGTGTGTGTTGTTTCCAAGCACAAGGATGTGAACCTGATTTTTTTTATATCCACAGGTGGTACCAGAGACTGTGAGACCAGAGGCAGGGGACAGGGAGCTTCTCAGAAGAGAGGGAGAGGGAGAGGTGCAGTATTAGACCAGCCCCTTGTGCCACCCAACAACACCCAGCCAGATAGTTCACAGGGGAACCTGGCCTGAAGATTCAGCCTGATGGGGACAGGCCTGTGGACTACTACCGGCTCTTCCTCAACAACGAGATGCTTGACAAACTTCTCTACTACCCTGGAGAAGACTGTCAGAAAGCTTTCTTCTGGCAGGAGGTGCAAGGTGTGCAGCAAGAGGGGCATCAGGAAAGAAACCAACTTTGTGTGTGGACATTGTCCTTTGAACCCATCTCTTTGTGTGCAGCCTTGCTTCGTGGCGTACCACACCAAGAAAAGCTACTAGTTGCTGACTGATGCCCTATGTAGACACAGTGTGTGTATGTATTTTTCATCTGTGTGTTGTGTGATGTGCTATTGCAAAATTTGTATAAAAAAAAAAAGAAAAAGAAAGAAAAAACAACAGTGACACTGAAAACTCTTTCAAGTCGCAAAGTGTGTGTGTGTAGATATGAACATGTATTTGGTGATTGTGAAAATTCTTCTTGGACAGAAGGTAAGGAAATACATTTTTCATTATCATTCTTTTGCTTTCAGACAATAATTCAGTTTTATTATTCCCTTTTTCCCTTTTTTTATATTTATATGATATGTCTAGAATAGTGTAAAAAAGAATAAATCCTGTTTCATTGGACATAAACTTTGATCTGTCCTGTTGAATGGATGTGTAATTGTGATCAGTGTATAGAGGATTCAATTACCTTTCAGAAAAGTATTAGTTTTATGGACTTTTATTGAGTAGTTTTTGTGTCAGAATTTTTTTTTAATTATTACTCTCCGTAATATGGCCTGGCAAATAGTGTTTTCTGAGCTAAAAAAGGACATAGCAGCGAAAGGGTTAAAACAAAAATATCATTGTCTGACATCTGTCTGGTTGTCTGCAGCAATGGTGAAAAGTTCAGAGGCATCAGTAAAACTGGGTGTTGGTGCCGGGGTGGCTGCCTTCATTGTTGTTATCATCATCATCATTATCGGCATTTTGTTCTACAGGTGAGACCTTTCTTACATACCATATTCTTTTTTCTTAATAAGAAAAAAAAAGGGTGGATTCTTTTATATAGACTGGAGAGATGTTCGCACGCGCGTGTGTGTGTGCATGTGTGTGTATGTGGATAGCAAAGAACAGAAACAAGACAGTCTTGAAAGAAGCAAACACAAAAAGAAACCTTTCTATGACATTTTATGAGGCAAGAGAAATTTGAGCACCTAGTCACAACAGGAAAGCTAGAGAGAAGAAGCATACCAGGTAGACCCTTGGAGAAAATATTAGTTTTACAGAGTGGATAGAGGGGGTAGGAGATATACCTGCAGTGACAAAAGATAGATTTGTATGGAGAACCATGATCGTCAGTGCCTTGCAGCATGGCATATGATGATGAAGATGATAACTAGGTAAGCGTAAACCTAGACATGTTTTGCCTTCGGACTGTATTATAAAAATTTGATTGAATCTTGTTATGGCAGATAGGTTGTATGGATAAACATTATCCAGAGCATTGCTTTGTGCCCTTGTCTGATGTGAATATGACAACAAAAAAAGATGCTTTCTAGATCTGTTGCTCATTTTCAGCATTCAGAGTGTCTTGGTGCATGTATGTGTTTATTTGTTATTTCTTGTGTTGTCTGTTCTCATATGCACTTTTAGACATATATGTGTGTGTGTTTGTGTGTGTATATATATATGTGTGTGTGTGTGTGTGTGTGTGTGTGTGTGTGTGTGTGTGTGTGTGTGTGTGCATTTGTTTGCATATGTGTGTTCGTTCGTTCTTTAATGCATATGTGTGTGTGTGTGTGTGTGTGTGTGTGCATTTGTTTGCATAAGCATGAAGTCATAGCTGAAATGTGTATGCTCATCACTGTGTGTCACAGAAATAGATCTACTGTACATAATGATTTTAAACACTAAATCATTCTACAGTGATGAATTTCCGATTCTTTTACAAAGAGAGATAACTCTTTGGTTTAAAAACGGCGCCTGTACTGGCATACAGACTGAAAGAAATTTTAGATAAGGCGCTTACAAACTACTTTTGTTCTTACATTTGTATCAGGATTTGCATTCTTGGTTTTCAGGAATTTATTCCCTAATTGTTATTGCAACACTTCGGAGTAAAACCAGACACAAGTTTTTTTTACCCATAATCAGGTCACTGCCTGAAATAGTCAACAGTACTGTTTATCACACATATCTACCTTGCCCTCATGATTTCCCATTTTTCAGTATCCCGTTTTTTTTTCATAGGTGTGAATATGATAAATTGAATTATGTTAAAGAATATGATAAAACTGGTGGTTTTCAATAGCTGTGCTGATTTAGTTTCTCAGCTGTATGGAGATTTGCAGTGAGAATTGTGTGTATTAGAAACTACTATTGTTGTAGTTTTTATATAAAGAGGGAGATTGTAGAATGGCTTGACCATCTTGTTTTGTTTTGGTTTTGATTTTGTGTGCATGAACCATACGAAGTGGCATTTTTTTCATTGCATGAAAGAACAGTGAAGATTTTATTCTATATGAACAAATCCTGAAATGGCATAGTGATGACATACAATACAGCCACTTGTGAAATATTTAACATTTCATAGAATATAGATACAGAGAGGGCAGACGCACACATGGTTGCGTGCATTTGCACACGCACACACACACCACACACACACACACACACACACACACACACACACACACACACAAAGAGTTTCCATAAGCTATTGAGCATTGACATGGGTTAATGGATATTTGATGTGTATGTTGGATGTTCTTGCATGTGTGTGTGTGTGTTTGTGTGTGTGTGTGTGTGTGTGTGTGTGTGTGTGTGTGTGTGTGTATACATATATATACATATATATACATATGTACATACACATAGAGAGGATTCAGTCACCAGCAGATCTGCTCATACATTGACATCAGGAAAATTTTCACCCAAATCTACTAGGCACTACCCAGGCGGGTGCAGACTTTGACCTTCCTGTTGGAAGTTCGAAATTGTAGTCTTTTGACTGTAGCTTCAGCCCATTGTATGTAACAAATGACACTTGTTATTCACATTCTTGATATGTTTTGTTCTGTTCCCATTGGCTATGCAGACGGCGACGCAACAAGAAAATGAATGTCAGCAAGAATTACATTGAAGAGGCCAAAGAGGATGCGGTTAGTGTTGTTCAGAATGAACGATGCATGCTTCTGGGAGACTCGCGCATAGGTAAAATGATTTCTATTTTTTAAATCTTTATTTGGTTTTGTCTGTATTTATGATCAGTCTTGCTTAAATGCATGCATTGTATTCTTTCATGCTTTGTGCACCCTCCAAACCATTTTCAACAAACATCTGTTTTGAACATGAATATTGATGTCCTTGCTTGAATAATCTTTGTATGACCTAGAAAAGATTTAGAACAAATTTAGTAATCTTAGCTTTTGAATCTCAAATTCAAGTGTTGGTGAGAGTGGTGTTTGCCCCTCTTTAAAGAAAGGATACTATTTGGCAGTGTTTGTTATAATTGTTCAAATTCTTATCTGTTTCGGCACATTTGACAGACTGTTTAGAGGCTTGCTTTGTTAGAATCCCTGCACCCAGTTAGTGATGGGGAGGTATGTGAATTTTGTTAGAATAATAGAGTATTTTGTATAGCCCTTTCAACCTCCCATGTTAACAGAACAAACCAAGCTGCAGGAGATTGAAGAGAACAGCAAGAATGAGGAAATATCAGAGCCTATCTATATGAACGTGAATGGCCGCAAACAGACATCCCCTGTCAAGCTGGAAGACCTTCATGCCTACATTCTGAAGAATAAGGACAATAATTGTGACGGCTTTCGGAAGGAGTTTGAGGTCAGTCTCAACCTGTGTGGTTCTTGTTTGGCTGATTGAAAATAAAACTTTAACGATTGGAGACTGTTTATTTGTTATATTTAATACAGTGTTTACCTAATTCATTCTGTAAATGGTGTTTATTTTTCATATGTGGTTGTCATGCGCACAAGTTTGGGTTTTATGTAGTGGTTTTTTTGTTTGTTTGATCTTGTCAAAATGATAAAGTGTGGACAATTATTTTTCTAAAGAGCTTCTGGTTTCTGGCTTCTAGTGAGTAAATTAATCGTAATGGTACTCTTAAGACTGTGATGAAGAAATTGGGACAGTAATGTGGGGAGGGAAAGCATAATAAAAATGAAATTATCTGAATCAGAAGTCAGCGTCGGTTTGATATTTTGACCAATTGTTTCTCTTTAACAGAAGTGCTAATTCTTCCTTTATAA
The DNA here is from genome assembly GCA_030674185.1 of Monoplex corrugatus. NCBI lineage: Eukaryota > Metazoa > Mollusca > Gastropoda > Littorinimorpha > Ranellidae > Monoplex > Monoplex corrugatus. Next base: position 22,952,683 of record CM060313.1, on the reverse strand, counting down.
TGATATTGGCATTTTCATTTTCAGTATCTTTACACAAATGAAGATCATTTTGTCTTTTTATTATTTTTGAATTGGCTGAAACTTATGAAAACAAACGTTAAAACAGTTCAGTTTGAAAGAGTGTTGAATTAGATTGAAAAATGAATCATTGAGGACTATGTACCAAAGAACCATAACAGACGATGTTAAAGCCTTTTCATCGATCTTTTGTTTTTGAAGGAGTTGTATTTTTTCCTTTAGGGCTGAGGGGAGGTCTTGTACCTGTGAGATATAAATATATATATATATATATATATATATATATATATATATATATATATATATATATATATATATATATATATATATATATATCATGACATGTTGGGATTCATTCTAGAGGGATTCGTTGTACTTGGACAGTTCTATATGTGCTTCACGTGTATCTACCCGCAGTTAACGATCTGGCAAACTTCTTGATCCTGTACAAAACCACATATACTGGCAAGGTCTTGAAATAGGGAGGGGAACAGGACTCCAAAACACTGACATCACCAGAATGATCGGGAGCATTAAGATGGGAAGCAAACAAACCAACTTTTCTGTTGCGGGTTGGGATTAAGTTCAAGACATGCAGTCTTTAGTATATGTCTCTAGCAAAACATTGGTTATGCAGACCTGCCAACCAGTACGATTTTGGCGTATTATTTTACGATCATAATTAAATAATACTAAATTACGATCGAGTAAAAAATGATACGATGCAAAAAAACAAAAACAAAAAAAAAAACGATTATAGGTCTAGTAGTGACTTTGAGCCGAGAGCGCCACTGAGAAGACAATCACGATCGGTAAACAAGTGGACTATGGGCGCAGCCATGTTTGTTATTATAAATGAGAATCTCGTCAAACGAGTCTCGTACTGGGTCAAACGAAAGTCTCGTACCGACTGTGAGACTTCCGTTTTTGCAAAAAGAAAATGGCGACACGAGGTAGACCGCGTGGTAGTGGCAAAGGAAAACGTGGTGGTGAAGCTGCTTTGGGCACCGCAGTGAAAGTGTACAGAAAAAGGCAAAAAGAGAACAAAAGTTCATCCAGTCGTACTCACAAGAGTACCCATGCATCACTGCATCGAAAGTGGGAAGCACATATGCAAGGTGCAGTGCTTGTGAGTTCGATTTTCTAGTTTCGCATGGCGGGATCGACGATGTAAAAAAGCATGTGACTTCGTTGAGGCACATTGCAAAGGCATCAGCCTTAAGAAACACCTCTTCTCTTGTTGATTATATTCAAAGAACTGAAGATACTGATCTCCAGCCCATTCGTGCAGAGGCATATTTCACGGCGTTTTTGGTGGAACACAACGTGCCACTTTCAGCCTCTGACCATGCTGGACAGTTGTTTAAGAAGATGTTTCCTGACAGCAACATAGCAGATACCTACAGTTCTGCAAGAACAAAAACCACATCCATTGTGAAGGAATGTGCTGAAGATAGTAAGGCTGAACTTGTGCAGTGCATGAAGGGACCCTTTGTGTTAGGTACTGATGGTAGTCAGGAGTGGGAAGACAAGTTCTTTCCCATTGTTGTGAGAGCTGTGGATCCCCATGGAACTATCAAAACTGAACTGCTCAGTGTCCCCTCATGTGAGACGTCAGCCACTGGAGAACACATCTTTCAGTTGTTGGACTCTGAGCTAAGGGCTTACCAGATAGACTGGAGGAACTGCCTGGCATTTGTAACCGACAATGCCAATGTCATGATTGGGGTCAACAAAGGTGTCATCTCGTTCATCAGAGACAAGCATCCAGAGACCTTCTTGGCCAGATGTGTATGCCATCTCCTTAGTCTGACTGAAGAAAGCCATGAAGGAGTCTAGCAAGTTTGACCTTGATGACACAATGCGTCAACTGGCCTGGTATTTCTCCAAGAGCACTGGCAGACAGCAACGCCTGAAGCAGATCCAGAAGGAACTAGGCTTGCCAGAGCACAAGGTTGTTGAGCATGTTCCCACCCGATGGCTCTCTCTTGGGGCTGCCTTGGACAGAGCAGTTGAGCAGTGGAACGCTTTGGACAAATTCTTCAAGGAAGAATGCAGTGTGAAGACATCACATGCTTCAAGTACATCTAGTTCTGACCCACCTATGAGGCAAAAACTCGGGGATTTCTTCCGGCGCAAGACCACCAAATTGTATGTCTTGTTCTATGCAACAGTCTTGGAGGTGTTCAACCAAGTCAACAAACTT
>CM060313.1:22905459-22945459 GCA_030674185.1 Monoplex corrugatus | reverse complement strand
CGTAGAGGTCTAGTGAGGCCCAGCAGTGCCCAAAGGCAGCTGCTTCTGTAACTGGTGCCTCCCAGGCCGACTTCAACCCCAGTGCGGAAGCACACAGATCTGGCTTAGGTTTGAAAAGGAGAATCCTAGGTGTTTATACTCAACTGGAAGGCTTGGGTTCCTGACACCTCCCAGTTGGTGGCGGGAAGTGGACCTGGAGTCCGTAGTCAGGGTCCTGGCTGGAGCTAAAATCAGATCCGCATCAGAGCCAGTACACACTCTAGCCACTCCACCACCACCATCACCACCCTTCCTCAACAATTTCCTGAGGGCCTGGCCATAGACCGCCACCCAGTAGCTAACGGCCTGCAGGCCTACCCGTCCACCCGCTCTACTCTGGCCTTGCTACATCCCACAGGGGGAAAGGACTCTTTCAGCCCTTGGCCAGGAACACAGCCCTCTTTGGAGACATATCCCCACCCAGCTGGGCTGATCCCCTTGGGAAGAAGGAACCCCTGCATTTCATGGACTCTGAGGAACATGATGAGACAGGGGTTCCCCATCCTTTCATCCACCTGCTGGGACTTCCCTGGCCTCCCATTTTGGGAGCCTGTGCATCTGACTACAGATGCCTCTGAAGACTTGAAGGTGCTCCGTAGGATCCTAACCAGACATTCATCCATGCTGGGGCCTTTTGAGGAACTCCACAGGAAGCAGCCCCACTTCCAGAGTCCTCTGTTGTCTTAGGATTTCTCTGTGTACATCTGTATGGATGTGCAACAGCCGCATTGTGGTAGAGTTCCATTTTTTTATGATTTCTTTATGTATGTCTGTGTGGATGTGTTATTGACCCAGGATGATGTTGGCCACATTATGAAAAAGTTCCATCTTTTATGATTTATGTGCATTGATGTGGTTGTGTTATGTATGCAGAATGACAACAGCGACATTGTGAAGCTGTTCCATACATGTAATGAATTTGTGATGCACATTGATGTGAATGTGTTGTATTATGTAGGATGACAACAGCCGCATTGTGAAACAGTTTCCACTTCTGCACATGGTCTGACCATGGAGCCCCTACCTACCCCACCACTCTCCTGGCCTTCAGACGTAAAGTGCAAAGCTTTAATCCCGACAACACTGCTCCTATACTCTGTCACTGCAGGTGAGTGAGTTTGATGTCAGCTTAGTTGTATTTTCTGGATTGTATGCTTTCCTCTTGGAAGAAAACACAAGCCAGTTGCAAAGTTAAAAGAAATGGGCTGGGTTGTCAAATAACAAATGAGGCAGTGACTGGAGCTACCAGAGAAGAGGAAGATTATATGCATTCACACATGGTGGACTGTTCAGGTGTGGAGTTGAAAATTTGTGTTGGTATTGATAATATGTAAGACACACAGTATAATGTTTTTCTCTTTCATCTTTTTTCTTTCATGTGACGCAGGGAACATTGTATAACTGTAACTCTTAAGCACTTGTGAGTCATGTGAGGCAGCTTACAGCAACAGAGGAGTTGTTGCTGGTATAGGGTAGAAAAATCCACTGTGAACTTCAAGTGGAGTGGAGAAATAGGTGGTGCTGCACTGTGGCAACTTGCCCCCCCCCCCCCCCCCCCCCCCCCCCGAGAACTGCCAAAATTTCATACAATTTGTTCACTATGACAGAAGTACCAGTACCAGTACACTCCATGTCTGTTTAGTATAACTGAGTGTGTACATTGTGTTATGCAGTGCGGGCATAAGGTGGATAGGTACTTAGGATTAAGCTACCTATATGAATGTTCTGTATTTGACTGTGTAAATAGTTTGAGTGTTCTGTTGTGCAGTGCTGATATAGAATAATTGGATATCTGTGTAGTTTTACATTACCTGTTGTATCAGATATACACAGATCTACATTAGCCATGTACCTTTTTAATTGTTTTTTTTTTCCATTGTTGTACAGTGCTGGGATAGGCGGACAGGTACCTACATAGGTCTGCACTACCTGTTGGACCAGGCATACACGGAGGGTCAGGTGGACGTATTACAGTCTGCTCACGTCATGCGTAACAACCGTGTCAACATGATTCAGACATGCGTACGTGTTGTGTTTCTTTGTGGTTATGTTTTGCCTCAACCTCCGTTGTGAAATACTCTTGCCTCTATTTTGCTGTATCTGAAGCAAATGACAGGACGTAGACAAAAGGAAAACTAAAGAAGAAAATGATCTCAAATGTCAGTCTGTCAGGACTCCAGTGGACGACTGATGGACAACTGACTGGGAGCTCATTAGGTTCGAAGCTCCCTTAGTCCAAAAAAATTATTTTAGAATTGTTTTTAACCAGGCCAGGTCCTACCCAGAGTTGAGCTTGGTTTAGCTGATTGGGAAAGCTGGGATCACTCTGTTGAGTCTCATCCACTTTACAGATGCCTTATCAAGAGTGTTGCTCACATTTTACTGACCAGCACTGCAGTCCTTATCTTTTGGCCAGATTGATACTAGATATATTATATGGAAGCATAGAGTACAACTCTGTCACACAGGATATATTATGATGGTAAGCATAGAGTACAACTCTGTCACACAGGATATATTATGATGGTAAGCATAGAGTACAACTCTGTCACACAGGATATATTATGATGGTAAGCATAGAGTACAACTCTGTCACACAGGATATATTATGATGGTAAGCATAGAGTACAACTCTGTCACACAGGATATATTATGATGGTAAGCATAGAGTACAACTCTGTCACACAGGATATATTATGATGGTAAGCATAGAGTACAACTCTGTCACACAGGATATATTATGATGGTAAGCATAGAGTACAACTCTGTCACACAGGATATATTATGATGGTAAGCATAGAGTACAACTCTGTCACACAGGATATATTATGATGGTAAGCATAGAGTACAACTCTGTCACACAGGATATATTATGATGGTAAGCATAGAGTACAACTCTGTCACACAGGATATATTATGATGGTAAGCATAGAGTACAACTCTGTCACACAGGATATATTATGATGGTAAGCATAGAGTACAACTCTGTCACACAGGATATATTATGATGGTAAGCATAGAGTACAACTCTGTCACACAGGATATATTATGATGGTAAGCATAGAGTACAACTCTGTCACACAGGATATATTATGATGGTAAGCATAGAGTACAACTCTGTCACACAGGATATATTATGATGGTAAGCATAGAGTACAACTCTGTCACACAGGATATATTATGATGAAGCTGATAAACTCGTCACAAGATATATTATGAGGTAGCATAGAGTACAACTCTGTCACACAGGATATATTATGATGGGTAAGCATTAGAGTACAACCTCTGTCACACAGGATATATTATGATGGTAAGCATAGAGTACAACTCTGTCACACAGGATATATTATGATGGTAAGCATAGAGTACAACTCTGTCACACAGGATATATTATGATGGTAAGCATAGAGTACAACTCTGTCACACAGGATATATTATGATGGTAAGCATAGAGTACAACTCTGTCACACAGGATATATTATGATGGTAAGCATAGAGTACAACTCTGTCACACAGGATATATTATGATGGTAAGCATAGAGTACAACTCTGTCACACAGGATATATTATGATGGTAAGCATAGAGTACAACTCTGTCACACAGGATATATTATGATGGTAAGCATAGAGTACAACTCTGTCACACAGGATATATTATGATGGTAAGCATAGAGTACAACTCTGTCACACAGGATATATTATGATGGTAAGCATAGAGTACAACTCTGTCACACAGGATATATTATGATGGTAAGCATAGAGTACAACTCTGTCACACAGGATATATTATGATGGTAAGCATAGAGTACAACTCTGTCACACAGGATATATTATGATGGTAAGCATAGAGTACAACTCTGTCACACAGGATATATTATGATGGTAAGCATAGAGTACAACTCTGTCACACAGGATATATTATGATGGTAAGCATAGAGTACAACTCTGTCACACAGGATATATTATGATGGTAAGCATAGAGTACAACTCTGTCACACAGGATATATTATGATGGTAAGCATAGAGTACAACTCTGTCACACAGGATATATTATGATGGTAAGCATAGAGTACAACTCTGTCACACAGGATATATTATGATGGTAAGCATAGAGTACAACTCTGTCACACAGGATATATTATGATGGTAAGCATAGAGTACAACTCTGTCACACAGGATATATTATGATGGTAAGCATAGAGTACAACTCTGTCACACAGGATATATTATGATGGTAAGCATAGAGTACAACTCTGTCACACAGGATATATTATGATGGTAAGCATAGAGTACAACTCTGTCACACAGGATATATTATGATGGTAAGCATAGAGTACAACTCTGTCACACAGGATATATTATGATGGTAAGCATAGAGTACAACTCTGTCACACAGGATATATTATGATGGTAAGCATAGAGTACAACTCTGTCACACAGGATATATTATGATGGTAAGCATAGAGTACAACTCTGTCACACAGGATATATTATGATGGTAAGCATAGAGTACAACTCTGTCACACAGGATATATTATGATGGTAAGCATAGAGTACAACTCTGTCACACAGGATATATTATGATGGTAAGCATAGAGTACAACTCTGTCACACAGGATATATTATGATGGTAAGCATAGAGTACAACTCTGTCACACAGGATATATTATGATGGTAAGCATAGAGTACAACTCTGTCACACAGTTTCAATCCTAGATGGATTTTTATAGAATCGGGATCATTTTCCCAGCATCGTGAAATCATCAAATCATTTAAGCATCTTGAAATGCGTCCCAGATTCTGTGCCCTTCACGCCTTGATCTCATGGTGATCTCACTTTTGTTTCCTCTACTGCTTTCATGCTTGAGGTGAATTCAGATTGGGGTTTTTGGTGTCAGTGATTCATGGGGTCCTTCATTGGAAGGCTGTGGTGGTTGTCTGTTCACTGGGGACTCTCTAGCTCTAGTCTGGCTCCATAATTGAGTGATTACTGCCATCAGTAGGAGGTTTAGTAGACATTGTTTACTGTCATTAATAGGAGGCTTAGTAGACTGTGTCCTTGATAAGTTTAATCAGATCAAGGAGTAAGTTGGATCAGGATCAGAACAGGCACTGTTAATCACCTCTGAGGTGATTTTAGGAGCAGTGCAGGGACTCCACTGATGGATGGCCCTAAAGCAGCTTGACATCACTTGCTCCCATGACACTGGGACTTCACTGAATGAACTTGGGGTTGGTGGTGTGTTTTGGAATCAAGGACTTGGCGGTGTTCTGTGGATTTGAAATAAGTTGCATGGGATCAATGCCTCTGACGCATTGCAAAAGTTGGGACAGAAAAAGTATTCTTATCTATTCTTATGTATTGAAAGTAAAGAATAGGAAGCAGGCAAAATGTGTGATAAAAATGTCTTGTTGTATGTTGTTTTGAAAGAAAGTGTGTTAGTTGCTTTTGTATATTTGTGTGTGAGAGAGAGAGAGACAGAATGTAATGTTTAAATCTGAAGTAACTGATATATTGTAAAAGAATTTTTTTTCTTAAAACTGAAATACTAGGAACATTAAAACAATTCTTGTGACACACTTTTAAATACAGTGCATTCACATGGGGTCTCGCCTGTCTCACCTGTCGGCGTCACAGGGTTCCGTGTTGGCCGCTGCACATCTCGATGCCACCATCTCCCTCCAGGCCGCTCTGTCGTGACTTTTGTGGACAATTTCTGGAATATTTAGGCCTCTGATGTTGGTTATGTTCTCGATGTATGAGATTGAGGTCTGCCTTTCTTCCTTTTTGCCACCGTTTTTCTTTGAAAGATAGTTGCCATGAACTCTGTGTTCTGTGTGACACATGGCCAGTGCATTTTAGTCTTCTCTTGTTGATGTCTACTAGTTGTGTTCTGGTGGTATCAAGTTTTTCCAAGACACTGTCATTAGTGCTTCTGTCTATCCATTTGACACGTAGTAGTCTCTGATAAAGCCACATCTCTGCTGGGTATTATTGGGGTGTTATTCATTTCTTCTTTTTTTTAATTTTTTAAATATTTTTGGTATGTGTATGTAGTTGTGTTATGTGGTGTGTGTGTGTGTGTGTGTGTGTGTGTGTGTGTGTGTGTGTGTGTGTGTGTGTGTGTGTGTTGTGTGAATGCCTAGTATATGTTGCATGTATTTTTACACAAACATGTTTGATACTGCAGGAGCAATACATCTTTGTGTATGATGCCTTACTGGAAGCGATCGTTGCCAAAGACACAACCATTGCCAAGTCATCTTTCAGAGCCACCTTTGAAGAGATGAGTCAGAATGAAAATGGTGTGGAAACACTTTTGGAAAAACAGTATGATGTAAGTAGAAATATATACACTTAGTGATAAGTTGTATTGATGGTAGCTTTATTATTGGTTGTGTTTTTATTTCTGTATTCCACTTTTCTTCATGTTTGCATTGTTGATTGTATGTATTTATTTCTATATTCCACTTTTCTTGATATGTTTTTTTTTTTTTTTTGATTTGTGTTTATTTTTCTTTGATTTGATGTTTAGTAAGGTGAAAGTTGCCCATAGCTTCATGTATACTTAACGAAAGTTTTAGACTGAATTGATTGTTCTGGCCCATAAGAATGTCTGTCTTCTCAGAAAATTTAGTGATGCATAGTGGGAAAATGTGACAGTAATCATAGTAGAAATTGTCTGGCTTTACATTCATTCTTTTTAGCTATGATATGTTTAGCATATGTAAATGTGGTTTTTTTTGGAAGTTTTGTTTGGTATTGGTAACAGTATATCATGAGCTTTGGTATGCAGACAGCATAACTGTAATCTTTGTATGTGCCCCACTATAACTGTATGTCATGATTTTTATTGTGCAGACAGGATAACTGTGACCTTTGTATTTGCCCCACTGTAATGGTATAAATCATGTGCCTTGTGCTTATGGAGTATTTGTAACCTGTAGTTTTCCAGTGCCTGTGTTCTAACGTGTGGATTACCATTGTCTTTGTTGGAGCCGTACACTTTGTGTTCAGATCTTTTCCTACTGTTTGTTATTGCCTGTGTTGGAGCCCTGCTCCTCTCTCTCTCCTCTTTCTTTCTGTTCTTTCTTACAGGTCGCCACACTCCCGTTGGAATGCCGAGGTCTATTTCAGTATAAATAGTATCCCACCTTCTGGAAATTCTGTGCTAGAAACGTCATCTTTCCTGTCACTCTCTTTATTTCTGTCTTGTTCCTTTGCTTTCTGTCATTTCGTCCTGTCATTTTCTGCCTTGCTGGTCCATTCACCTGCATGTGTTTGACAAAGTCTTGCATACTTTCTCCTAGGATTGATATTTGGGTACATTTTTAAGTGTATTTTTGGCTCTAGGGAAATGTGACATGCAGAAGCAATTTTAGGTAATTTAGGCCCGTTTTTATATATGTTTTATTATCCTTAGGTATGTTTAAATTTGTCTTCAGGTTTGTTTTTTTAAATCCCTTGTGTGATAAATTGATGGGAGTGGTTAACATTGGGGGCATCTCCTTGGATTATGTGTTCAAATACATTGATATATGTACTTAATTTTCTTTTCCTTTTTTTTTCTGTTGAAGGATTGTGGTTTTTTTTTAAATGATTATAGCCCTGATATGGCTGTGTGCAGTCAGCTGGACTTTAAACAAAAATGACAGTAACAATAGCAGGTCACCACAAGCCATGGACTAGTAATGCTTCTTGTTGTGCAGACAACATTGATTGTGACTTTTGTCTGTGCCCCACTGTTATATCATAAGTAGTATGCCTTGTGCAACAGCGTTAATTGTAATCATTGTATGTGGTTTTACTCTTAAGTGTAACTTTGATGTTTGCTTTTTGCCATTTTTGTCATGTTTCATGTAATCAGTGCACCGTGTAACTAATGTTTTGTTTATTTTGTTCCCCTATACAGAATGTATAGCTACACATATGTGTGCAGACGGTACAGCTACTGTCTCCTACCATTGATCGCTCAGAGTGTACAGCCGCCCTGTCAGAAGAAAACATGGGCAAAAACAGATTTAAAAATGTCTTACCAGGTACAGTATATAGGACTTAGAGATAGGACTTAAGTTTTGTTCTCTAGCTTTCTGTTGACTTTGTAATAAGTATATGTCTGTGACCATTGATCTGCTTTAGCATTGAAGTTATGAATATTTTGTTAAATGAGGTGCATGAGAATGTTGTGTTTATGTGGATATATATAGTAAATGAAGGGTGTGTGTGTGTGTATGTGATATGAATGTGATGTTTGTTGTGTTAAAGTTAAATTTTCCTTATATTGATTCTTCATGATAACATTTTCAGACAGAATTGTGTGTGTGTGTGTGTGTGTGTGTGTGTGTGTGTGTGTGTGTGTGTGTGTGTGTGTGTGTGTGTGTGTGTGTGTGTGTGTGTTTGATGTTTGTTGTGTTAAATTTTTCTTATGTGGCTTTTTCATGATAACATTTTCAGATAGAATCTGTATCTCTGTTCGTGTATAATTATTATATATGTATATGTATATATTTATAAATTTAAATAATCTGTTTGTATCTAGTGCTGATGCAAGTTTATAAATATTCACATGTTGTTTTAATTTTTTACAGCCAATCGAAGTAGGCCATTCCTGTATACGCCCATTGATGACTGCAACGATTATATCAATGCCGTTTTTCTTTCTGTAAGTAAAACACTACTGGTACTATCCATTGCTTGAATAACTGCTCACAGAAAGCCAATTAGAAAGAGGGAGATGATGGGAGAAAGTGTGAAAAGGAGCAGTGAAAGAGAGACTGAAAAAAGAGAAGGGTAAATGGAGAGAAGATGTTTTATAAGAAGCATCAGTTTGTGTTAAAATATTTTGTGTCCAACTGTGAGCATTTTGTATAGGTTATGCGTTTCATTTTGAATGTGTGTATGTTTAAATGAGATTAGATAAAGTGAAACAAGATAAAGTAAGGTAGACAGATGGATAGGCATCAAGTTTCACTAGAAGACTTCAGTGATAAAATGGGCTTTGAATACCAAGTGATATTAGAAGACTTGCTTTAATGAAACACTGAAAATAATGACACATAAAACCCTTTATTTCAGAGTTACACCCATTATGTAAAAAAAGGTCAAAATGATGGAGTGTGTGTGTTTTATTTCAGGGATATACACAGAAAGACAGATTTCTTGTGACACAGATGCCACTACCGAACACTGTGGCCGACTTTTGGCGAATGTTGTACGACTACAACTCCGATGCCATTGTCATGTTGAACGAATTTGACCGAAATGACAAGGTACAATCATTGTTAATGTGATCTTTGTCATAGCTTCACTGTGTCTACTAGTAAGACATTTAGATATGAGTTGTTCTCCAGAAATGGTGCATACGAGGTTGCATCAGGTCAAAAATGAAAAATAAAACAGGGATTGTGGATTTATGCTGATTAGAAAGGGACTTTTATCTAAATTCTTAATTATGCTTTAAAAAATCAGTGAGGCAGTCTGTTTTAATATTCTTGAGACTTGAAATAGAGGTCTATCAGGGTGTCGTGTACATTACGGTGTGACACATTTGAGATGTAAGCCACACAATTTTAGATACTGCATGCACAATTGCTATGGAAATATAATAAATAACAAGGAAGAAAGCAATCAAGGCAATAAAAAGTGCTTTTATGTCAAATTTGGATCACGTATGACCCTTCTAAAAGTGTGACAATGTAATATACGCGACATCCCCAGTTTAACTTTGTCATGGACGTTAACCATCCACAGACTGTTCTTGCAATGCCTACATAATTCTTTCTGACAAGAAGCTCAAACAGTGTGCATATCAGAAAGCACCACACCATTCAACAGCTGAGAGGAAAGTTAGGATCAGTGAATACCATCACTGCATTACATGTGACGACAATAGTGCACATAAAAGGAAAAACACAGAAAATAGCAGTTTTCACTCCACAAAAGTTTATTATTCTAATAAACAGTGTTATAAAACACATTAGGATCTCTTTAACAACATTAGGGTCCATTTGGATGATAAATCATGACAGGACTCAAGGCCCCAGTTTACTTAGGTCCAGCATGGTGACTATGTCAGTGGACGAAACCAATGCGATGTCCTCCTTCTCGGGCCACTTGAAGGAACCATTGGTTTCCTTTAGGAAGCTGATTTCAGAGTCTTCTTCCTCCTTGGACAGGATCTGAAACATAGTGTAATAATATGAAATAACTATATAAGCTTTTATTCCTTGTATTACTTCGTTACAGCTATAACGCCTGTAAAACACTGGCCATGTGATGGGGACAATCTGTCAAAGAATTAATAGATGTTTTCATTCTCATACAGTTACTTACTGTATTAAGTAAGAAATAGCCTTCGTAACTTCTTTGCTAATGGTGATATGGTATCATGTGACAAGCTGGAAGAATAGGGGGGGGGGGGGGTGGATGTGCAAAATGTGGGTCGGTTTCCTCTGTGTACTAATCCCATAGATGGCCATAATATTTCAATAAAGTCTGTCTTGTGCATGTTAGCTTTGTACACTGAACCAATGGCAGAAAATCAGTTTTACACATTCATCATTATAAAGAAGTATGCACTTACTCTTTTACTGTCACTATTGTCTGCAGTAACTAAAAGTAGTAAACTTAACACTCCTCCATATTCTTTTAAGGATGTCTTCTGTCCATGTTTGACTGGAACATCTAGGCTACGTTGACATACATCCCGGCCCTGAAATCATTGAACATGGAAATTTACATCTGAGTCAACGTAACCAAATCATAATTTCCATATAATGATTTTCGTTAGTTATGCTGCAATAAAAGCAAAGCCATTAATAAAACGTTTGAAATCTTCATCTTCAAAAGTATACAAATTCAATATTTACACCATATCAGATATTTAGATCCTATCAGTTTATACCAAATATTTATATCCTATCAGTTTATTTAAAAGTCTGGCTGAGCTAATGAAATAAATAGTTCTTTCAAAATCTATTCACTAAGCTGATATTTAACTTGAAAAAAATGATCCAGAAAAAAAATTAAATATCAATGAAGAGTGGCTGAAAATAGCTGAAAAGTCTGCTTGTCACAAGTAAAGTATGCGACGATCGTCACATCTAAATTACACAGAACTTTACGCACAACAAAATTGCGTTTATCGTTTCTTGATAATGAGTTCCCAATAATTTTTGAGAAAGATAAGAACTGAAAAGAACGATTTCTTTAAAAATTCTGCCAGTAAGGGTGTTGTGCTTCACGTGTGATGTAGCCACCGGAAGTCATCTTGACACATTCACAACACGGCGAGTGTACCACAGGAAAATGTTGAATTCCTGATCAGAAACAAATGAAATTGTGAAAATATCCAACAAGGGAAGACTTAAAATATGTGCAGGATTAACTGTTTTACAATTTTAGTTTGAACAAGTACCCAATCGCCCACAGTCGTATTCTGACCGTGCCGTGCATTTCCTGCGAACAAGCTTACTTCAAACTAAAAGACTGACGCTTCGTTCTTTTTCGACTGCGTACTAAGATCAAATAAAACAAAAATGTATTTAAAATGTCTTTAAAAGATGAATGATATATTCGTAAAAGTCATATTAACTCACCTGAGTCAATGGTAGTTGAGGTTAAAGAAGAAATTGGCCGTTGTTTGGGCAGATTCGGTGCTTCCGCGATAAGTTGTGTTTACGACAGTTGGAGAGTGTGACAAAGCACTTTTTGTGAAATCCCACTTCATTCCCTCGAGGGGTATACCCAAATAAATAGCATCACATGGTCTGTCGTTATATGTAGCTTGCATCAGCCTATCCAGGTTAGTGAATGTGTAAAATCCCTGGTCAAATTTTGACTTCGTTCGTGGGCCGTCCCGTATATTACAGGCGTGACACAGCTGGCAAAGGCTGAAAATATTTTTTTTATTCAAGGTGCATTTCTCTGAAAAAGGTGATATTTCTCACATATATCTAATGCTCTTTCAGACTAAATATGTTAGAACTTCACTTGTTGCTGTGGTTGTATTCAAGTCCAATGCAAAGTTACACAGAAAGTGTGACAAAATGTGTAAGCACGGGACGGGTATTTTTAGACCTTCGAATCACGCAAAATAAAAAAGACTGACACAAATAACTGTACCAAATGTTTTATTGACACAATATCGATGCAGAAACAGGAAATTAACAACAGACGTAATCTAATAATGATGACACATAATTTCAACTGAAGTGGGTGGCCTCACGCAATATTCGGGCGGCCATTTTGAGGTTTCGTTTTCGATTTTCAGAAACATCAGCTCAAAAGATGAATGTCTACATGTCTGAATCTGATGTTACTGATCCCTTAATGTATACTGAAGCATGAGATGCCATTGGCATCGGTGCAAAAGGTGCAGAAGAAATATGTTGAGACATATAAAGCATGCACCCTGCGGATTTACCATTTCTGGAGAACAACTCATATATGTTCTTTGTATATGCAGTCAATTTTTTTTGAAAGAGTGCAATAAATTTGCTGTTTATTTCTTCATTGTTCTTTGAGCATGCTTTGAATGTGTATATGAAATGATGCTATGTGGTAAATGTTGAATATCATCAGTGTGATCGAGTATTTCCGAAGTGATAAGGGCCACTTTAGATATTACCACAATGTTCTATATAGTTAGTTATTTGCAGTGGTTATATGGAAAGATTTCATACAGCATAAGGAATTCAGCCAAGCACTGTAATTTGGTGGAAATCAAAGGGACACAGCTCATCTTTCTTATTGCGCAGTTTTGACCAAAGTATTAAAAAATTGCCAAACATTAACACAAACAGCACATACATGAAACAAATCCCCTGGAAGATAAAGAGTAATCCAAAAAAGTGTTGTACATAGGCTGAAGAACAAAAAGTTAACACATCCACAACATACTCCGTCCTTCCACACAAAAGTTCAGTATGACATGTAATTCATTTTTTCCTACTTCACTGGGAATGCTGGGTTCTAGTGTTTGAGTCTTGATCAGAAGCCTCAATTTGAGGCTTTTTCCAAAGTAAAAAAAAAACAATTTTGTTCCTCTCTTTCTACCATCTTTGAAACACAATGTAAACACACGTCTAGTCTTAATCTTAAGATAAAACCCAGTCAGACAATGCCTAAATGACTAAGAACAGGTCACAAGGAAGCAAAACCTGTATAAGAACTATAGTTTTATTTCCAACAGTTATCTTCCACTAAAACCACAAATCACTAAGACTGTACATTGCCTTCGCGATGTGAACAGATGTGCAGAGTGTTAGCACCATGGTACCACCATGATTTCATTGAGTTAATGTTACGAAATGTGTGTTTAAGTGAACCCTGTGTTTGTACTGACTAGAGGAGTATGGCTACATGATATAATGCTGTGTAGTTATCCCCTGATGTAGGATCAGATGTAGCGTAAACTAAAACTGCTTTATGGTTATGAAATGGCTGCTGATGTAATTATTACAGTCCTGTGCATTGTATTGGCCTGAGGAGTACGGCTACACAGAGGAGCATGGACCGCTCAGTGTGGAGTTGTTGTCGTCCTCGGATGTGGACCCTGATGTCACCATCCGCATCTTTAAGCTCAGCCATCATGGCAGGGTGAGTCATCCACATTAGTCTCACATCTTTGTTATACAGCTGTCATGTTTTGAACTTTATTTGAAGACACATGTTAACTGACATCCACTTTTCAAAGTGGGAACTGTAGAATAGCCTGTGTTTTAATTGTGTGTTGTAGTGATTTGTTTTCAATGAGTGCATGAAAGTGTAATTTGTATCCATATTTCATCCCCCTCCACAACCACTCTCATTTTCCATGGGGATACATTGGAGGCTTTGAATGTAGATAATGTCCCCACGTTCTGTTGATCTTGTGCCAGAAGTGTGATTTTTGTTTTGCTCTGACCTCTGATACTTTTTCCTCTCCTGTTTACGCTTTACTTGTCCATTCACCTTAACATTGTCTAGAAACTTACAGTTACATATGTCTGGTGTTCACTTTACATGAGACATGCAGCCTGTATAACAACATGTTTGTGCTGTTTGCACCAATGCGGCAAAACGATGTCAACATCTGCATCTGAGACAACATTGCTTGAGTGCAGAAAAAGCATCATTTGTACTGTATGGTTTGTTAATGTCTCTGGGAAACAATTTGCTCTAATCAATCTCTTTGTATTTCATCTGTTTGAGTATATATGAATATCCAGATACATCATTGTTGTTTTTTTTTTTTTTCATTGTTAGAAACTGCAACCATATTTTCCTGTATCACTTATAAATCTATACCAAGAAGATGCCGATTTGATGATGGATTCGCGCTGTGAGATATTTATTATGCAATCATGTAAGTAGTTTTCTCTAAGGCTGATTGTTTCAAATGTTATTGAATTTTTTGTTTGATTGTTTCAAATTTTATTGAATTTTTTGTTTGTTTGTTTGCTTGTTTTATTTTAAATTTTATTCACTACATGTTACAATGCCATTGAATTTAGAAAACTGATCCTCGCTCCACCTTACTCCCCAGTATTTTTTTTCCAAGTTGGTTGTCTTGTGAATAGACGTTAAAGGAATTAACAAATGATACATCACTGAATAAAAACTTGACGTATATCAAATGAAGATGTTCAGTGTGTATTATTGAATTGCAGGGAGAAGAGCGAGCAGTGAAGCAGTTCATGTTCAAGTCATGGCCAGACTACCAGGCTTTACCTCAGTCCATCACATCCTTGTTACGTCTGTACCGTATGGTGACTGATTGGTACAAACAGAACGGCAAGGGTCCCATCTCTATACACTGCATGTATGTTTTTCTCTTTTTCGTTGTTATATTGCTACCCCAGCTTCTCTGCTGCTTCTATGTCATAACTCCCGTGCTACTCATTTCGTTGTCCTTAGATATGCTTAAATTGTGTTCAGATGTGTTTTTTGAAATCCCCAGTCCAATAAATTGGACGGAGTGGTCAACACCTGGAGCTTGCCCCTAGATTATGTGCACAAATGCATTGATAAGTGTAATTAATTTTCTTTTCTTTTTTTTCCTCTTGAGGTTTTGTGTGTTTTGAAGTGGTTTTAGCCCTGATATGGCTCTACGCAGTCGACTGGGCTTTGAACAACAACAACAATAACAATAACAATAACAATAACAATAATTCATTTTGTGTCTCCAACTCGTTTCCAAACCTATTGAAGCTGGGGTCATAATAAGAGCAGAGCTTGGAGAGCCACAGAATGTGAGACAGTTTTTCACAGTGCTATGATGTTGAGAATGGGATGGTGGTGATGATGCTATGGAGTTCCATTTTGAATTGAGACTGCTTTACAGGGTTGTACTGTGTGTATGTTGAGAATGGGATGGTGGTGATGATGCTATGGAGTTCCATTTGAATTGAGACTGCTTTACAGGGTTGTACTGTGTGTATGTTGAGAATGGGATGGTGGTGATGATGCTATGGAGTTCCATTTTGAATTGAGACTGCTTTACAGGGTTGTACTGTATGTTTACTCTCATATAATCCTTGCATCAGCCAGGCTTTAGAAAGGCACATGTGGTTTTGGTATTTGAACAGCAATCTCAGTGACATATCTGTAAAGTGGATTACACTTGACTGTGTATTCTTAGTCTTCCTAGTAAACCCAAAGCATGCTCACCTCTGGATAGGGGCTTATCAGGATTGAAAATTCAAGTTATTTTTTATTTTGGGGAGTCAAAACTACATCAGTTGTTTTTTTTAATTTTGTTATCGTTGTTTTGCCACAATGGATATACTATTTGAAATTCTGGGTGCTGTTTCCAAGGAGAGTACATCATCACATTGCAACACCACCCTAGGTTCTTGTTTATGTTTGTTGTCCCTTTCCTTTTTCTGTTTATATATGTTTTTGTTTACCCTTGAAAGTGGATTTATGTACAGAGTTTTGTGACATACTGTTCTTTTTTTTTTCCTGTGGGTTGTCTTTTGTGCAGGAAGTGTCTGCTGCACACAAAATCTGTTTATGGTCTCACTAGACTTTCACTCAAGGTGTAGTGAAAGAGGGAAACATCTTACATCTTAGGTGTCAGTGTACACACACAGTGTGTGTGTGTGTGTGTGTGTGTGTGTGTGTGTGTGTGTGTGTGTGTGTCTGTGTGTGTGTGTGTGTCTGTGTGTGTGTGTGTCTCTGTGCGTGTTAGACTTCTTTTAAAGTCTAGTGAAGAGGGAAACATCTTACATCTTGGGTGTCAGGTGTGTGCATGGTGTGTGTGTGTGTGTGTGTGTGTGTGTGGTGTGTGTGTGTGTGTGTGTGTGTGTGTGTGTGTGTGTGTGTGTGTGTGTGCATGATGTGTGTGTGTGTGTGGTATGGTGTGACACTGGTGTCTGATAATAGGAATGGAATGAGCTAGAGTTGATCCTCATACTGTGTATGTTTTATGGGAAGCGATAGACATTCCTACAATATAAACTGATTATGATATGTGTAGGAATGGAGCCAGCAAGAGTGGTATTCTGGCTGCCATGTGTTTGATTTTGGAGCGTCTTGAACTGGACCTGGAGGTGGATGTGTACCAGGCTGTGAAACAAATCCGCATCAACAGACCACAGTTCATCGAGAGCTTTGTAAGTTATATATCTGTCTGGAATTCAATGTTGTGTTGCGTCATTACCCCTTAAAGTTGAGTCATATGTGTTCCACAGTGGTGTGTTGGCTTAGCATTTATTATATGAATGAAGTTATTCTGTAATTTTTTTCATTTTGTTTTGTATAGCTGTCTGTGTGGATTACCATAGCCATTTAGTTTTTCTTAGAGGAACAAAACAGCCATACAATGTGCGTGTACTTGTTCAGCTTGTCTTCATGTGTGTGTTCCTTTTCATATGTGTAAGTAATATTTGAGCAAAACTTTTAATTTCCTTGACATTTGGTACCACCTACAAAAGTAGTATTCCACTCTCTGTCATGTATGCAATTTGTTGACCTGTGTAAAATGGTTTGTATTCATGTATGTTTTTGTCTGTTGATAGGAGCAGTACCAGTTTCTGTACCAGGTGGTTATGGAGTTCCTCGACAGTCAGGAGTGAAAATCCAAGCTTCAACAGTTCTCTTATCTAACATCGGGAGTAATGCAATCTCCAAACACAGTTGTGAATTGAAGTGGAATTGAAGACAGACAGTTCACATAGTTAATCGTGTCATGAAAGTATAAAGTCGTTTTCAGACTTCAGCTGTTCAAAAACAATCAAAATATAGACAAATGCGTTTTTTGTCGGGAAATTTGAGGAGCGCCGTCAGTGATGCATCCATCTTTCAAGTGGACGAGACGTGCGTGGTCCCAGTCTTGCCAAGGAGCCCACAGCATGCTGAACTGTGGATTGGGGCTAAAAAAACCTAATTCACACAGTAATGTTTTAGACTGATACAGGTTCAAACCCATGACTTCCCAATCATAGTTCATTATGCTAACCACTTGGCCACGTTGACTGGTCATCATTGGGATATTTATAGGGAGTGTGAAAGCTCATCCTCCATACTACCCTGGCATGATAACCCAAGGGACAAAAATTTGCAGTTGAAATATTTTGATTGTACTGACTGGCAAAATCAGGAAATGGTGCTTAGACTGTCCAGATGAACTATTCTGATTTCACTTAGTTAACACTATGGAATCATGGACAGACTGAATGAAAGATGTACATCGATGTGTTCAACAAGCTACGTTGAATCCTGGTTTAAATATGTAGACAATGCAAACTGCAGGGGGGGGGGGGGGGGGGTCTTTATATAAATTTTTTCCTCAATATCCACATTTCTCCCTAACACATGTGGTTGTGAATCATTTCCAATATTTGCCTTGTGAGTGGTTTCCATAGAATGGTTTGTATGATACTGGTGGGTCAATTTTAGATGGTTTCACAACGGCATCCAAGCTGCGGTTTTAAGCTATGCCAGTTAATACCAGTGTCCTTGAGGCAAGCACATTGTAGCTACAATTCATCTTGCTGACTGATGGCAACACATGTGCTACTGTTCAACAGATCTACCTACACATTTGCCTTTATTCAGCAGATATAACAACACATCTACCACTATTCAAGTAATATGCCAACACATCTACCACTGTTCAACTAATGTACTAACACATTTACCATTGTTAAGCTAATCTGCCAGCACATTTACCATTGTTCAACAAATCTAGCGACAGATCTAAATGGTGGATGTACCACAGTGAAGACCAAAACTTGTATATTGTGGCTATAGTTGATATTCTGTATTCAGCATATTGAATATTGTGAACCAGTTTTCATTGAAAGAGAAACTGCCATATGTGTTGAAAAATATTTCCATTTACCTGAACGGTAGTCAGTATGATACAAATTCAAAACAAATTGAACATTGTTTTCTCGAATGTAACTTATTTCTACCAATACTACTTCTGTGTTTGTAGTTTGGTAAAAGGGTGTGGTAACATGAAAAAAAGAAAAAGTTTTACCGTCAAACTTCACACCACTTCCATGCAGGTGCCTTTTCTGATCGTGGTGATGATGGTTTAATTTATATTACCATTCGAACAACTTTCTTGGCATCAAATTATTGCATCATCAGAACAGCTCATTCATTTATTTGAAAAACAAATTAGCAAGGAAACAGAAAAGTGAAAATGTCCATGAAATTTATGTATTCATTTCACTGTTGTTGACAGTTTGGTAAGTACTATCTTTGTCTGTTTCATATGAATGGTAACACTTGTTATGTTTTGCTGTTGGTTGTTATGATACAGCGGCAGGCTTTGAGTCCAACATAATGGATGAAATGTCTGAGCTGTAAGACGAAACTGCCATGATCTGTTTAATCCTTTCACTCCATCACCATATCCACCAATGTCCGGGGGAATGAAAGGTTATATCAGTGCCCCATCTGAGTGTCAGTATTATCAATGTTTGTATCTTGCTGTTGCTGATAGGACCATTTATTGTCATATTCAGTATCTGTTGAATAGACTCACAAGTATGTGTGTGTGTGTGTGTGTGTGTGTGTGTGTGTGTGTGTGTGTGTGTGTGTGTGTGTGTGCCTGCTGTTTTTTTTTTTAACTTATTCACCACCTTGCCTGTCATTGCTTACTCATCATGTCAAACTTTTTGTTAAATGTGGTTTAATCTATCATGCTTTTGAATTGTGGTTTAACCCCTTGACTGCTGAAACTGACTGAACTAGGTCAGTGGCCCAGTGTAGCAGGGAGCATAACTCAGTAAACCTCAGGCAAAGAGCATCATTATTATCATCATTCTCGAGAGTATCATTTTCTACTTTTCTACTTTTTTTCTAGAGACACAAACTGCTAGTATTTCTGCTACAGCTTCATAGATCAAGGCTTTGGTGACATAAGAAAACACCATGAATTTTATGCTACGGAGACTGAAAGAACACACACTGGCCGCCAAACGTTTGGCTTTATATGCTGTAGCAGGTTGGACTAATAGCATCAATAGGTTGCCTTGTGTTGGCCTGATATTGTGGCTAATGCTACTGATAGTAATATGAATCCAAAGTAGATCACACAAAGTTCCTCCCCCAAACTTTTTCAAACACAAAGAAACACCACATTTGCAGATCGGTGAGAAGAGAAATAACTCTTAGTTTCAACTTGTGTGCTTATCATTAGAGTGCAAAGCATTGTGGTGATGGATTAGCAACAGACCAACAGTAATGGTCAGTGATGAAGTTCGTCAGCTGCACTGCAGTACAGCGCTTTTGTTGACAAGTGGGTTCAGCAGATGCAGTGAAGAGCTTAGTATAATGCTGTCTTGAGCTATGGTTCATTATAACCTGTTTTTGAGGCAACTCTTCTTTTCCAGTCCTTTTTGAGTCACAGATAGCCTGTAATTATGTGAACAAGCATTGAATGATCATTGAGAGATTAGTATTGAAATAAGTTGCGAATCCCTGCCTAGGCAATTTTGGTAGAAAGCTTCTGTTTGGCTGTCAGTCCTCTTTTTGACACACAAGTTCCAAGAAATGATTACCAGTGTCTCAGTATTCTTGACAGATTTGTAATGAACTCTCTGCATTGGCCCAGAAATACATTTAGGATACTATACAGAAGCTGGCCTAGAACAGACAGAAATTGCCAATGGCATAATGGGCAGGAAATGAATTAAGTCTCTCTCTATACATATATAATAGATATTTTTCTTTGTTTTTGTGGTATGGGGGGATTGCTCATATAATGTGTAGCACAAATTGTTGAAATGTTTTGTGAGCTGTGTCCTTTCACTCAAACATGGCACAACACATTTTCTTAAACTTTTTTGGAAATCATTTTTAACAAGTGATCTAAGGCAAGGTACAAAACGGTATCATCAAAGCAAAATCTGAAATACATTAAAAGATTGACACAGTTCACATACGTGATAGATATTGACACAGTTCACATGCATGAAAGATATCCGTATGTGTTCATGGAAAGGATGTTAATTTGCGTGAACTACAATTGACACCAACAGTATAAAAGGTGAATAGAATGAGCAACATCGTTAAAGACAAATACAATAAGAAACATACATAGTCAAGTCCCTGAGGTCAAACTTGATACTAACAGTACTGTTCACACTGACACCATCACAGGTTGCAACTAAACAAGAAATGGATCAGGTCCAGTTGCTACCAAATGATAGATGATGATCGCAGTAATGGAGAACCAAATAATTTTTTTAAGAAGTTTTTAAGTGAACGAAAAGTCTTTTTTAAAATTGTTAAAGTGTACCATTTTTTTAGGCATGTTATTTAGCCTGCACTGTGCAAGTGGCTGTTGCTGCAAGTTTGCATACTCTTGTCTTCAGTGGTTGTTTTTGTTTCCATATGATATCAGACTGATATGACTTACAGGATCTTTAACGTGCATATTTGATGTTCTGCATGTATGGACACATAGAGGAGGTTTAGACAATAGCAAGGTCTGTATACATTGACCTGGAAGATAGGAAAACTCTCTGTCCTTTCTCCACCAGGCAAGAGATAACCAAACAAGATTGAACCCAGACCTTCCAATTTGAAGTCTGATGTCTTATCAATATGACTTGCAGCTGTCAAACCAGGTGGATTTTAGGTAGAGTTCAGTGGTAAAAAACAGTGAAGTGTATTTTCAGATTCTGATTTTCAGCCGTTAAACCAGATGGATTTTAGGTGGAGTTCGGTGGTAAAAAACAATGAAGTATATGTTCAAATTTTGATTTTCTCTCTCACCACACCCCTTTTCCTAGTATCTGAAATCCATCTCTTTACCATGGTTATTTTGAATTCCATGTGGCTGTTTGATCTTTGTTGTCTTTATTTGTAACGGTCCACTCATCTCTCATTTCATTTGTTGCTGGTAATACTAGCATTCTGTGTTTACTTCAGACAGCTTTGTGTAGGGCAAGGCTCATGCACGATTGGTTATTCGTAAATTTTCTTTTTAGAGAGACTCTTGAAATACTCATGCATGAATACATACACCATATATTTTCACTGTGAAAAAGAGATAGTGAAATATGTTGATATTACATTGTATATTAATTTGATAAAAAAAGAAAATAAAAAAGAAGAAGCAAGTCATGGCTTTTCTAGTAGTGAACTAAATAATTGTATTTTAAATGAAAGATTGATTTTCAGTCAGTACTCTAGCTATGTTTATTGCAGATTTTATAAGCAGTTTAAAATTTTAAGGAAAGGAGATTGGAAAAAGGGAGATTGGAAAAAGTGGTTCAGCAACTTGTTCTTCCATGGGTAGCAGCGTTTATTCATACAGATTTTACTTGGTGAAAGGAGATAGTACTTCTAGCCTTGCTCTGTACTTACACATTCCTCACCTTTCATCATTCCATTTTGTTTTGCTGTAAACAAATTCAAACATGTTACATGGTGCAGCATGTAATACGGCAGTTCAGATATTTTAACGTTTGAAAACATTTTAGTTGAAGACTGAGACTGATTTTGTTATTGTTAAACATCTTGAAGATGTGTGTGCACATGTGTGCGTGCATGTATTTATTGATGATATTTACAGTGCAGAACAAGTTTGAAGAAAAACTCGGGATGTGCATAATGATTGTTAATCTGTAGATCATGAGGTTAATCAGCAGGATGTTTGTTTCAAAGCGTTTTTTGATTGCAGTAATATTATGGTAATTGTTCCTCTGTTAAAAAAGTTTGTGCATAGTATTTGGTCAGTTTGTGTGTAGTATTTGGTCAGTTACTAAGCAATGCTGGTTATCAGCATTATGTTGTTTTATTTTTATGTTGGTTTGCATTGTTGTATAGAGAATTTGATAGAGATCTGTTGATAACCCTTCCCTATCTCACTCTGTCTACCCGCTTTCCATGAAAGGATGTGGATAAGGTGAGAAATTGAAAGGGTTTAGTGCTCACTGTATACTCAGATCTGCATTCCTAGTACCGGTACTGTAGTACTGTCTAGTGTTGTGTTTGTTGGGTGGTGATAATTTCCATGTCATCCTATATGTATGGTATCAATCCAAGTCCAACTTACGGATTTGCATTTATGACGTTTTGACCACATTTATGTTATACTTCTTCCCACAGTGTTGGCACTCTCATACATTGTGTTGTGGTTTTTTGCTTTAAGCACAGATTCTTTTTCTCGGAGAAAAAAAAACTTTTCCCAGAGAAAAATTCAGAATGTCTTTAATTCTATGTTAGCATCAATTCGCAATATGAGTATTGCTGATGGAGAGCAGTGAATTGAAGGTCTTGATTGCTATGGCCAGTGTCTGATCTCATTCCCAGAGGGTGACAGACTTTATGTCTTGTCCAGTTTGTGTGTTGGGCAGTGTTGTAGAATGAGCTCGGAGTCCTGGACAGAAGTTCCAGAACAACATTCCTCTGTAAGAGATGGCTCAAGTGTTGTACATAGACATGATAGTGGGAGAGTCCAGGTTGGAATAGAGGTATAGCTCCCCTGTCTTGCAGTCTGATAGCGTGGGTCCTACTTAGGGAAAACTTTGCACATGCTGCTAACATTAAACCCAGCTGTGAGTGAATACTGAATCTGTTCAGGTTCAGGAAAGATTAACTCTTAGATGGCGATGCTCCATAGCTGTGGAGCTCCGTTTCTCGACTGTGACGCTCCGTAGCTATAGCTGCGGAGATGTTATGTTTTTTTTCCCACCAAGAGTTTAACCATTGACCTTTTAAAACATATATAACAGGATAGGTTTATTGTTGTTGGATATTCTCCATAATATTTTTAAAAGTACCAAAAACTGTGCGTCTTGCGAGTTTCAGCAGCCATTTTAGGGTACGTCTCCAAAGAGTTAAACAGCAGTAGAGGAGATGGGCACCATCCCTTCAAGTGCTGGCTTTCAACCACCTTACTCTCTTACAATCTAAAGATTATAATAGAACAACCATTTTCGTATCTTTTATCATAGAATGTGCACAATCTCTGATGATGCCCTAGACTCCAGCTACACAGTTACATTCTACTGTGGGAGATGGTCCAAGATAGTATGTATAGGAAAGACATCAGTGACAGAGAGAGATGGCCCCAGATGTGTATGTTAGAAAAACCAGTAACAATGTGAGATGGACCTGAGTGTATATATAGAAAAGACTTCAGAAATGATGGGAGATGTCTCAAGATGGGGTACATAGGAAAGACATCTGGAATTGAACAAACATGAACACTGAAGATTGGGATGATGATGTGAGGACAATATAGACATGAAAAAGGAAAGATGCTTGCAGGCAAATGAAAGACAAATTGTTTTTTCTTGATTTAATGAAAACTTATTTTCTGTTCTTTTCTTGGCTGCTTCATTATCGTAGCTGCTGTCTCTTAATTGTATAATTTGTGTACATTATTCACACTTGTTCTGATATATTCATTTCTGAAACTACTTTCTTTGTGTTTGTTGTGTTTGACTGTCCTTTTTCTGATTATTTTTTCTGTCAGTTGTTAATATTTGGTTTGATATGTAAATCCTGCTGCTTGTTTTGTTTTCTGTTTATAAGTTGGTGTATTCTTCTGTCTTGGTAGATATGTGTTTATGTGTATGCTTGTGTACTTGTGTACTTGTGTGTGTGTGGTGTGTGTGTGTGTGTGTGTGTGTGTGTGTGTGTGTGTGTGTGTGTGTGTTGCTTGCTGCTTTGTAACTTCAGTCAGATTACATTTTTCAGTGCAATTTATTTACTAAGGCATTCTTTTCACATTAATTTTGTAAATTGTTTTTGTGATATCATTATTTTGTCAATTTTGTAAAGTCTTGTACATTAATAGATTGGGAGCAAACAATTTATATTTGTGGATTTAGATTGGGAGCAAACAATTTATATTTGTGGATTTAGATGGGGAACAAACAATTCATATTTGTGGATTTCTTTCTAAATATCATGATCAGACCATGCATATTTGCCATCACCTGCTTGTCTCATAATAACGTCTGTCTCTTGGTACATGTACTCTAATAAATCCGCTTGCCATTTAACCAAAACTTAATGTTTAACCCCAGTTTTGAGGAAAACAGTAGCAATCCCAAGGAGGGGATTGGTACCTAATTGTGTGTGTAGTAAAATGAATGGATTGAACCATTTCACTCCCTCCCCTCTGTCCACTACCTTCTTACAAGAAACTGGTGGTATGAAGGAGCAGAAGGGTTTGATATTGTTCATAAAGTGCACTGTCTGCAGGCAGACTGTAGTGCTACACAACTTGACTGAAGAACTGACACAGGTAGTCTACTTTTCCTCAGCAAGCACAGCCATACATCAGGAATTAACAATATAAGTTTATTCCTTTCACTCCCTCACCATATCTATTATGAAATTAGTTTTATTCCTTTCACTCCGTCACCCTGTCTACCATCTCAGCAATTGATTAAAACTATTTTTGTATGTTGATTAAATGTGAAAGAGTGATAAAAAAGCAGATTCACAGCTACTTTTGTTGTGGACACTATTATGTACTGATACTTTGTCATTTGATACACTTGATGCCAGTATGTATCTTATAGCAGTTCCTCATCTTTCTGGCTCAGAGAAAGGACATGGAAAAAACTAGAACAGATTCTTGCCAGAGGTAGAATTCAGAGGTTTTCAGCTTAGAATTGAAACATCTCTTTGGAATTTGATGGGGTTATAGTCTCTTGAAATAGGTCATCTGTTTCAATTTGTAAGAACACCAACCTGGAGCATTTAGGAATTGAAGTAGTGGTTAAGCAAAGTCATCTCGATAATGTTTGGTATTAAAGAGAAAGCTTTAATGGAAATTGGGGCTTGTCTCTGCATACCGAGTCCTTTTTACTCATATCGATCTGTCTGTTACCTCACTCTGGAAAGATCTCACTGTCTGTTTAAAATGATCTTCATTAGCTGTTTTACAAGAGTAGTTTTTGTCCAAGTGTTACTGAGGTTGTGAATACCCAAAGGGTTGATAAGTTTTTTGTGCCATGAAGTTTTTTTGATTCGGGTTATTATGGGAAGTGTTGTTTGTACAAATTTTGTCCTGCAGTGTGTACCTATAGCACTGCATGACACAAAAAGTTAATTTTGATGAAACAAAATGTACAATCATTTTTGTTGTGTCCCTTTATCTGTACCAGTGTTTTGTTATTATACTCGCACTTCTCATTTCAGCTCACTACATTTTTTTCCAAACCCACTGACTTTCAGGTCACCATAAGAAAAGGGCATAAGGCCACAGAAGCTGGGATCATTTTTCACAATGTTAGGATGATGAAAATGAAGATTATAGTGATGATACTGTGAAGGTCTGTTTTGGATTGAGACTGTATGGCATGGCTTTACACTACATTGTAATATATTCTGGTGTGAGCTAGATCTGAGAGATACAGACATCTGCAGTATTGTTCAGGAAAAATTAGCAACACCCTGAATGACTCGTCTTTGAAATGGATGCGGCTTGACTGTGTGGTCCCAGTCTTCTCAAAGAGCCTATGCCATGCTTAACTCAGGGTAGGAGCTATTTGGAGTGGAAAAATCCGTGTTTTTTGTTTGTTTTTTTTTTTTAACTGATTGGGGTTCATATCAATGGCCTCCCAGTCAGTAGCATGTTTTGCTGATCATTTCTCCCAAGTTGGCTGGTTTAGGCTTTGGTATTCTCCTTGTGAACTTTTGGTCTCATATTAAGATTGTTACCATACTGAATGGTTTGTTGCATGGCTGATTGTTCCCCACGGTGGTCTTGTAGATTGCAGGAAGTTCTCACTGATTGATAACACAAAGTTCTCATTTCCCATGGCCGTCTATAGACCGTCATGGATTGTTCTGTCTTCTCTCTATAGATAGCAGAAAGTTGATTGTTTCCCTTAGCTGTCAGTAGCTGGCAGGAAGTTCTCAATGACTGTTCGCGGTGGCCCTCTGTGTATGACAAAAAGTCCTCATGGCTGTCTGTAGTTGGCAGAAAGTTTGTACTGATTGTTTTGATGGCCTGCTGTAGATGGCGAAAAGTTATTACTGATTTTTCCATTGCTCTCTGAAGATGACAGAAAGTTGTTAGTGATTGTTCTTATAGTTGCCTGGTTGTTAGTGATTGTTCTTATAGTTGGCGGTAGAAGGCAGAAAATTCTGACTGATTAGTATGATGGCAGTCTGTAGAGGTAAGAAAGTTCTTACTGATTATTCTGATGGCAATCTGCATAGGTTAGAAAGTTCTTACTGATTATTCTGATGGCAATCTGCAGACATTAGACAGGTCTGACTGATTATTCTGATGGAATCTGCAGAGGTAAGAAAGTTCTTACTGATTATTCTGATGGCAATCTGCATAGGTTGGAAAGTTCTTACTGATTATTATGATGGCAATATGTAATTGTCAGGGGGTTCTTACTGATGATTCTGGTGACATCTGTAGGCGCCAGAAATATCTTATAGCACAGACCACTAGTCTGAGGAGGGCCTCAAGATGAGAAGAAAAACTTTGGGAGAAAATGAAACATATCAGGCAAGGAATGTCTCTTGTTTCATCAACTAAGGCAGAATGAGATACTGGTCCATATTTCAATAAATCAAAGTTTTGTTTTAAAAGAAAAAAATGGGAAAGGATAGTGGACCTAGGCAGAGTATGTAAAATTGAACCATTTTATGTCTGATTGCACAAGTAATCATGTTGCTGAATGCACAGAAATTATGATAGGGGAAACATTGCTGTACTCAAAATGTAGTGTAATAGTTCAGTTTGATTGATAATCATTAAACTGTTTTATATTGTTTAATCTGTGTCTGTTATTGAAAAATATTTTGGTATCGTTGAAAATGGAAGGGAAGAAAAGTAAAAATAAATGACAGGGTCTTTGAAATCTTTGTTGCATGATCTCTAAAGCCATGCATGAATCGGAGGTTTTGAGGGAGGTAGGAGTAGGAAAAGGAGGGGGGAAAAAAAACGACAGCTAATAAATAACTGGTTTCTGTCGTTCAAGGGAGGTGATGTATCGATGACCCATAACTCGCTCTTCACTAACGCCGTCAGTATCATGAAAATGTGGAAAATTCACCACAGACTTCATTCACAAAGGTGACTTTGTTTTAGAGTGAATGGATGGTCAAATAAACCACATCTTTAAAATTGGCCCCAGAACATTCTAAACAGTAACAGTGTGTCTTGCAGAATGTTCAGAGTGTTCTGCATTTCCACTTGTCTTGTTACCAGTGGACTTCTAACCACGGCAAAATAGTTCTGATCCTTTTTTACTATATTCTTCAGGTGTCCACACCCAGGTTTATTGTAAAGGCTTTAAAACAGTACTGCATTATGACAGTTTGCCTAAAAGTAGCTTCATACCTGTATAGTGCATAGATGTTGATTGGCTTTGTTTTATGGTTTGCAGGGCAAAAGTGAAGTTGCTTGCTTTTACTCTAACATCTTTCTTATATGTAGGTCGACATTTTGCTATAGATGTATCTGTTAATTTGTGTGGTAAAGTTGTGTACAAATCAAGTTTACTTTCATGATTACTTAGAATACCTGAAAGATTAGTTCCATGTATATATTCATGTATTTGGTCAAGTGTTGTTGCAAATGTAAGGCATGTCTTCAGTTTATTATAATTGTTTATAAAAGTTATGGGTATGCCTTTGGTTTTCTCTTATTGTTGATATTGTCTTAATTTTTATGAAATGTATTGTAAGTGTGTGTCATCTTCCTTAAGGGAGATATGAGTTGTGCCTTTTTACTTGCCTCTGTCATTCACTGGTCTTGTCATCATTCACTGTCCATTCCTTCATTCTGTCACTGTGCACAGCTTTTGGCCTTAACATGCCACAAGATCAAATTTGTCACATAACTGTTTTGTTGTTGGTATAACCTGACTAGAAATAGCCATGTGTATGGTGTGTTCCTTAGTGTTGTGAATAAAATGCTGCTTTAGTTTTGTCTTTGCTTTGTAGAATTAAAATCGCAATGTTTCCTAGTATTCTGTATCTGTTGAAGTCGTCACCGTTAGTGTTTGTTATTGATAGGAAAGCTTTTTTCCCATGAGATCTTTTAACTATTAAAGTTCTCATTTCCTTTCATCCCTTTCACTCCCTTTTCCCTATCCACAAGGTAACTTTCTTTCTTGTTTCATTTTGAAACTTCCCAAAGTGTATTGTTAATGTGAAAAATATGGATATGAAAACTTGTTTGAATGCTTTCCTTTGTTTTTAACTATTTCACTCCGTCCCCCCCATTTGCCATTTTCCTAACTTTCATCTTCATCATACATCTGAAACAGTTACCCCAACACTTTCCTCATACATCTGAAACCAGTTACCCCCCCACCACCCCCCACCGCCCCCCCCCCCCCCCCCCCCCAACCACTTCCCCTCTTTACATTTCCTGAGCTGTTTGTCCTTTGTGTTGTCACGTTTGAGACAGTGATGAAATTATATGACTGTTGAACTACGCAGTATTACACAAAGTTGTACTAATTCAGTAGTTTATCGATGACCAGAAGAACCTAGGTAGAGTTCATACATGTATTTTGCTAGAGAGAGAGAGAGAGATGGATTTCTAGTCAGAGGGCATATAATGACCTGGTTTACAAGATATGAACAGTTGTTATTTGTGTAGAACAGTTGTGGTTTATTGTGAGAGAAATTTCCTTAATTGGTTACCTTTTCATTCTCTCACCCTTTACACCAGCTTCCCATAGAAAGATGGAGGCTATAATGAGGAAAAGAGTGGGTTACACATGAAGCTGATCATTCATGTTTTATCAGTGATAAGGCATTTGTAACTGATGAAGTCTTTATGAGCTTTGCATTGAGATGGTGAATGGTTAGACTTATTTAATTAGTGTGAACATTCCAAGATTTTACACTATCTATTTTTGATTTTGTGTTAGGCATTTCTTTATTACATATTGTGATAAGAACTTCAAATATTCACTTCTTTTATTGAAGTTGAGCTCCAAAACAATTCTTTCTTTTTGTGATTACAAGAAAGCTCACATATTTTGTTCATGGAATCATTCCAAGCATGGTGCAGTAATTGTTATTATAAACTTTTCATTTTGTAGTAGCACAGAATGCATTATTATAAACTTCTTCTCATTCCACAGTAGGGGAAAATGCGTTCAAAGTTTAAAAAAATTGTGTAAAGAGTGCTTTTGTAGTTGAGTGAGTGTTTTTGTACGTTGTACATATATGTTTTCCATTTTCATGTAAACTTAAAGAAAAAGGAAAAACTCATCTAACAAATGTTCGATAACTGTGGAACATAGGTAGTGTATCAGTGGAAAAATGTCTTCCTTGAAATGAAATGTATGTATTGTACAATCTGCCATTTTGATATAATTTTAATCATGTGTTTGGGCTTTGCACAACCTGCACATGTGCATCAAGTGTGTTATTTGTGCTGCAATGTTCATTCTTTCAACAGTTCTTCTGTTACCTTTTATTGCATTTAAATTTTGTACATAATGCACATGGCTTGTATGTAAGACCCAGAAAATGTCTACAGCGCTGCAGGCCAGAAAATTGGTAAAAGGTTGTTGTTACCAAAGTTTTTGAAAGTTATGGTTCAGTTTTAATATGGTGCGTTGTATCTGAATAATTTCTTTACCGTCGTTTTCTTTGTACAGTTGATATATGTTTTCAGAGGATAGAATGTGGTCAGGATCTGAGAAATGGTGGGAGCAACACCAGTCCACTGCCATATTCAATAGCAGAAAATTACCAAATTTTATGCACTGTAAGGTACTTCATATTGTAAGGCATACCTCCAAAATAAAAAAATCAATTGTAATGATACACAAGGCACAGCATATTGTAAGGCACACTTGAAAATGATAGGTCTACACAAAAGCAAAAAAAGGTCAAGTGCATAGAGGATGCTGAGGCCCTGACGCCATCACTGGAACTGTCTTTGCAAGTTGTATGTCTGCTGGTTTGTCTACTTTGTTGAGCTTGGCCTTCTTGGATCCATTTGTGATTGTTTTAACTGTGTGTGTGTGTGTGTGTATGTGTGTGTGTGTGTGTGTGTGTGTGTGTGTGTGTGTGTGTGTGTGTGTGTGTGTGTGTGATACTAACAGACCTGTCAGATTTTACCCACACTTTGTTCACATTGTATCAGAAGGTGCACGGGATTGACGGGCATGGTAGGCAAGTGGGCAAATGTCAGATTTCCAATCAGAAAATCCAGGGTTAGATCCACCTAGGCAACTCCATCTGGTGCGTAAAGGGTGGAGATTTTTGCAATCTCCCAGGTCAACTTGTATG
Source organism: Monoplex corrugatus (assembly GCA_030674185.1). Lineage (NCBI taxonomy): Eukaryota > Metazoa > Mollusca > Gastropoda > Littorinimorpha > Ranellidae > Monoplex > Monoplex corrugatus. The sequence goes on along the minus strand of CM060313.1, from coordinate 22,914,729 downwards.
CAGACTTGCCCGTGCCTAAACCCCTTTCATGTACACGTATGCTGAATGTCAAATTTGCACGCTTAAGATCCTGTAAGTCATGTAAGGGCTGGCTTACGGAAACATAAAAACAGCATGCACGCCCACCAAAGAGAAGACTATATAAAAACACAGTGTGATGCGGTCAGCCCACCCAGCAACTTGAGTTCTCCATGCTCAGCTAAAGAGTGGCTATTTGCAGTGCACAGTACGATTCCCCATGCTCAGCTAAAAAGTGGTTATTTGTAATGCACAATGCACAAGTTGAATTTGGAGAATAGCGCTACACATGAATATTATTATATAATAATGTGTAACCTGAAAAATCTGTGAACATGGTGGTAAACAACGCAGACCTCATTTGATTTTGCAGGGTGTTTCAAATACAATGTGACATATCTGTTTCAGATAGTTTTTCAGCCAAATTGGGCTAACCCAGAACAAAATTGTGATTGTAATTTCATTTTATTTCTGTTGTTCTGAGATACTTTATTTTTGTTTCCATTATTCTGCGATACTGTACATTTGAATTTCATTTATTCAGAGATACTTATTTTTGATTTACTTTTTTTTGTGAAATAACAATCTGTTTATATAGTGTGCTGGAAAGATGATATTTTTGTGTTGTTGTTTACAGATGAAGAAGTAATGTCTTGATATTTTATTGGTGAAAAAAGAAAGGGAGGAATGCTTTGTAGGATTTGGCTGTTTTGTGACTTAGTATTAATGGATTGGACTTTACTTTATACTTTTATTGCTGTTTATTGACTTTTTTTAAAAAGATTTGTTGATTTTTTTTTTATTAGTTATTTGTTTGATATTGTGTATTGATATTAGTCGTTCACCCCTAGATGTGAGCTGTAAATATTGTTGCATATTGTATACACACTTCTGCCACAAATTTGTAATAATAACCTGGGTTTGTAGAATCAGTAGTGCTCTGTAGTCCCCACCCCTTCCTTTTCCCACCTCACAACATAGTATAATCTCTTTCATCAAGGTGTGTGACAGATAATCCTTTTACTGCTCAGCCCTGACTGCTAGCTACCTGCAGGAAGGATGGGGTGAGACATTGTAAGCATTACAGAGGGCGAGAATATTCTTGATGGCTTTGCTTTCACAGTTTCATTCACAATAACACCAATGTGTGGCTATTCTAACAGTCTCATTTCTCTTGTGCCTTCAATCAGGTTTCATGTATTGATCACTTTCAAACAGACCAATTTGCTTCTTGCTTATTAGTTGTAAGTCTTTATTTGGCCATTATAACAAGTGAAAGGTATGGGGTGGGGATGGGTAATTGAAGAGAAGGTGTTAGGAACTATCCAAATCCAGAGAGTTGAGAAATCCTTGATGAATCATTTGTCATCACTGTTACCTATCCCGTTCTGTCCATTCCCTTATCCAAATGGTAAACATCACTTCAAATGTTTTACTGGGATCACACATGTGATCTGGATTTAGGAAAGACCCGTTCATCAGAATTCTTGCTAAAACATTTTGTTTACATGCATGCATATGTGCGCACAACATATACGCATGTAGCCACATGATAATTGATGTTCATCAGAGAGTATTGTACTGTATTTTCTTGTCAGTGAAATATCTCTCTTTTTTTCCTAGTTGCTTCAGTAGCTACAAAAGGTTCGATCATTTGATAGATATAACATCACAGATTTAAGAAAAAAGTGCGGAAAAAATTTAGAAGCAAGGTCAAAATATGTGTATGTTTTGTTTAAGTTAGTGAACCAATGTTAACATGCGAGGAGGGGGAAACCAACAACGGAAAAGTAAGAACATAAGTTGTTATATGTTGCTGTTCATTTGTATGCTACATTGTTGTCATGTATGTGTTGAACTTCGTCAGATTTGATGGTTTGTATTTTTTAATGTTTTCCCTGATTTATGAAAAACGGAAAGGCCTTTTATTTTCCTTTTCAAATAAACAACTGTGCATGTCATGTTAAATGCTTCATTTTGACTTGGTTGGTCAGTTCCTCATTTCCTATGTCTCTCTTTCACACAAACACACACACACACACACACACACACACACACACACACACACACACACACACACACACACACACACACACACACACACACACACACACCACACACACACACACACACACACACACACACACACACACACACACACACACACACACACTCTCTCTCTCTCTCTCTCTCTCTGGGTGAACAGAAAACTACAGCAACATTTTCCATTACTGGAAAACATCCATCTGCACTTTGTTGCTCATCAGCTTACATTACTAAGCTTTCAAAGCTAAGTTTATTGTTTCAAACAAATCAGACATAGTTTGCTAACTCAGAAGAGTCATTCCTTGCATAAAGCAGCTAACTATCACAGCTTTAGATCAGTGTCAACAGTCCTGCAGTGGCAAAAAAGTGATTGCAGATGTTACGAGAAGAAACAAAATACACCAGTATACACACACACAAAGAAAAGAAAACATGACAGACGAATGTCACTTTTGCATGAATGTTGTCATCTGTTCATGTACTCATCAATTGACATAGGTTGGCTTTCAAGCATCGCTATCTGAGCCTGATCATAGACATAGACATAAGTGTAGACATAGACATTACTTATATTACAAAAGTTGTTTTAGTTTCCAGATTTTGTGATAGTGATGCTGAAGTTTACAAAAATACAACCTTGTTTAAAAGTGAACCAAGTCTCAGAGTCAAGGCAAATGCTGTGGGCTATCAATTCTCATCGCTTCTGAAACACCCAAGCAGAATCATCGATATGAAAACTTTGTACCAAGGCATAATTACCAATGCCATCCATATCAGGGCATTAAAGAAAATACTTGAGAAAAAGTTTACAAACTGTGAGATGAGACGTTTTAGAAGACCAGTAGGCAAGGCCAAACGAGATATGATTTGAAAAGAAAAGGTCCGAGTGATGGTTGAAATAACATCTGCCAATTGTTACATTACACAACAGATGATAATTTTTTCTTCTTCTGCCATTTGACCAGGATGCTAGTTATCAGACAGCCAGACATGAGTCGAAATGAGAAGATCCAAGGGATGGCTGGCGTAACTGCCAATTATATCACACAACAGAAGATAAAGTTGGTTTCTTTCTTTCCTTCTTTGTGTGTGTACCATTTGACCTGGATGCTAGTCAAACAGACAGTCCTTCAGGCATATAACATGAACTTCTTGGGCTTCAGAGCCAGAGGGTCACAGCAGCATTGGAAAGATGAAATGGTAGACATAATGCCACAACTGCAACATAACTCAATGCTTCCTGTCTTCCTGTCTAGCTGTCTGCTTCATTTCCCCATGACACCTGAGATAAGCGGCGGATGGAAAAAGTAAAGAATAAATGTCTTTCTATGACTTAAAGTTTTTGGCATTTACATTCTGCATGCATTCATTTACAGTTATGTAGTAGACACTGTGAATAGACACTGCAGCACACACATCGCATGTATGCCCACATTACAAACTCACACAAACACGCATATACACACACACACACACACAAATATATACATGCATGCACGTACACCCTCCAAAACACAAGTATCACAACCATTTCTATCATCAAAAAGTGTGTGTGTGAAGAAAGAACACTGGGATGAAAGGGGAAAGATTGAAACAACCCCTAAAGGAAGACAAGAAAAAACAAAAACAAAAACAAAAAAATCCAAACAGAAAAGATAAGATGTTGACACTGGGTTATGGTTAATTGTGAGGATCACTTAACCATACACAAACCAGGGATTGTGAGGAGGGGGTAACATAGTTGATTAGCATGATACTTCTCATTCATTATCTGTTTTGTCGTACGCATGTTGCAGCATTTCAAAGCTTTAAAGCATAGAACATAAATATTGCCAATTTTCTGTAATGTTCTGCATTGTTATACATTAGAGCTGTTCTCCAAAAGAGATCAGAGCTATTTCCAGTGATTCCTCTCAAAAAGAAGAGAGATACGCTGATGTGCCCATAGAAGAGTATGACCAAATTATCCGGGGATTGTTTTTAGATGGCGACAAAAAGCTCAACGAACACATTATTTGCACGAACGGATGGCCGGAATGGTGCTGATTTGTTAAAGAAAAATGTTCAAACACACCTATTCACTTACACAATAAATCTGTTACAAAGAAATGTAACTGTCTGCAGGTTACATGCTTAAAAGCATACCCTAATGGCGGGTTGGGGGCGGGGGGGGGGCGGGGGGAGGAGACACAGCATGCAGTTGTGTTTACTCGTAATGCAGTAAAAAGACAGAAGGAGGCTACTTCCTGTGTCAACACAAAATGGCCGTGATGGAAGGCCCACTAAGCAAATGGACCAATGTTATGAAGGGATGGCAGTACCGCTGGTTTGTCTTAGACAGCAGCTCTGGCATCTTGTCTTACTACACTGTGAGTAGGATGTTTTTTGTGGAAAAGTGTAAAATATGTTGTTTTTTTATGTTTTAATATCGATGCCGTTGACGGCTTGGCTTGTCATAATGGTAATGCTGATGTTTCTATTCAATTGTTTGTGGACACGTCTACTTGTTATGGATATTTAACATACTTTCATCATTCAGTCTTCAAAATGAGGCAATGAATAAGGTCGAACTTCCAGCAAGAAAGAGAGTTGATTCTTTTATAAAAGATTAAAATTGTTGACAAGAGAAAAGAATACGATAAAAGCCTGGATCTGTGGGCGTGTGGCTTAGGCCGAAAGGGGAGGCGAGATCTGTTTTCCTACCACCCCCTTTTAAGCGCCTGCGGCAAGCAAATCAGCTATCACTGGTGTCAGGCAGGAAATGTTTGCAAAGCCCGTTTGTTTGCAGCATACAAACCAGCTTATGTGTAGGCTACAGACAGCACAAAATGTTCCACACCATTCATTCAGTTTCATAAAATGTTTTAAATTCTTTCCTTTCCCCCACCTCACACACACAGACACACACACACACACACACACACACACACACACACACACACACACACCACACACACACACACACACACACACACACACACGCACACATTCAGGGACACACATTCATTCGGGACACACACACACACACGCACACACACACACACACACACACACACACACAACACACACACACACACACACACACACACGCATACACACACACAGACACACAGCACACACACACACACACACACACACACACACACACACACACACACACACACACACACACACACACACATGCACTCTCATACACATATGCACATGTATGCAAACACAGTTGTTTGCTTACAGATGTTGAATCATCAGCTGACATAAAACTGATCAACTGACACATTGTCTGTGTGAATTCATTGATAATGTGAATAGGGTGGCTGGCTGAGCCACAAAAGCCCAAGAAAATCAGTGACACTATTAAAAGATGGACATATATATAATATATACCTTTGAAACTGAAGGGGACCCAGAGAGTTCAGTTGGTTATGCATCAAGCACACATGCCATTGGTTGTAAGTTTAAATCCACTCAACACAGTATGAAACTGACCTTCTTGCTTCACATCTTAAACTGTATGCCATCATTCTGATAGTGTCAGTCTGTAGTGTCAGAATGACCCCCCATACTCTATCTTTCTTGGGATGTTCTGTTGGCCATATGATCTGAAGTGGGTATTGAAATGAAAATGAAAACCAAATAGGAATGCTGCTTTCTTAAAAGCATGTGTGTGTTTCTTACATGCTGGTAGATGAGGTTTTTATGAGATATATATGCAAGTTAGGGGCATTTCTTTGTGCCACCTGGCGGTAGGCATGGCTAGGTATTCACCAGCTCTGGCTAAGGAGCATTGAGAGGTTCTTGCTGGCAAGGTAAATATGGCAGTCATACAAGTCACCTTTGTTTTTGATGATGATCGCATCTTCTGTTGTAAAATAAGCAATGTACATTTGTCAAAATAAATTACCACCTTGCGTCCATTCATAACACATTTTTCTTTGTCATTGCCATTCGCTGTCTTGCCACTTACGTGTGAGCATGCTAACGTATTTATAAACACAGGTCTGAACTTAGCTGAACACTATACCATTATTTTTTTCCAGCCCATCTGGATTCTCTAACAGTTAACAAGGGGGTGGTATGGAGGGGTGGGGCAGTGGGCAGGCAGGGAAAGTAGAGGAGTGAGACTGAAAAGTCTGTGTAATAATTTCAGTGTGCACGTGTACTATTCCAGCTCATCTCATTGTCAGTGTCAAACTGATGAAAATGAAAAAAAATAATATATATATATGTGATGTACATATCACACACACACACACACACACACACACACACACACACACACACACACACACACACACACACATTGTGTGACAAAAGTTAGTTTTAAAAAAGTGACACACAGTGACATACACTATACTTCTAGTTCTATACTGTTGCAGTAACTTTCTCTCAGTCACTGTCATTATCTTCCTCTCTCTTGCTAACCAGTTTGATATTTGAAGGTATGATTGCCAGTAAAGTAATATGATAGTAAGTTTATCATGGAAGTTTTTAAGATATTAAGCTTATCATGAAACTTTAAATGTAGAAGTGTGAACAAATGTTACATTAGCAGTGTTTATTTTTCTGTATACATAAAAATATTAAAATTGATGTAAAAAGTATGTTCTTTTTTGTATGTCTATAGTCCAAAGAGAAGATGATGAAAGGCTCCCGCCGTGGATGTGTTAGACTGAGAGTAAGTATAAAAGTGCAGTCATTTCTTAATGTTGGTCTTACTCTTACTCTTAGCTTTCTGATTTCTATGCATGTACATATATATATACAAGTTACAACACTATATGCAAGGATGAATTGATGATATGAGATGTGTGTGCTTGAGGATTAACCCTTTGAGTTTGACTCCCTCACCCTAACTGCCAGCATCCCACATTGTCAGCCATGGCTGCAATGCAGAAACTTAACCCTTTCACTCCCTCATTCTATCCACATGCTGGAAGCTGGTGGATAGGGTGAGGGAGTGAAAGAGTTAAGTTTTTGCATCTTGTGGATAGGGTGCGGGAGGGAAAGGGTTGGGTAGGGGGAGGTTTCAATATTGAGCAAAGGGAAACAATTGTCCCATTAAATCTGGTTATAAAAAACGTGCACAGTTTACTGTGCTATGAAAGTAGCATTTAACAGTTATTCTTTAATTTTAGTTTAATTCAGTTATCAAGAAAGATTTTTTTGTGTGTAGTTTAATAACTGCCTTTGATTTCAGGTTCTGATTTCTTTTTACCCCCTTGATTTGAATGAATTTATATAAGAAAAAAGTCTTCAGTTTTACTATTACTTTACTTTGGGCAGATTTGACAGTTTCAAAAGAATTTATGTTTGTAGTTGTACTGGGGGAGTGGTTTGGGAATGTTTTTAGGAAGAGTCTGCATTGTGCATGTGTGTGCTCATGTGTGTGTGCATGTGTATGTGTGACAGTGTGTGTGTGTGTGCTTGCCCTTCGTAGAAAAATATCACCACCACAGTATGTGCCCAAGCAAGGGAATGCATGCATGTGGAAAAGATATAGTGTGTTCTTATTGCAAAGGATAAATCATTAAATGTATAGTGTATTCTTGTATAATGTATATATATCATATGTGTATGTGTGTGTGTGTCGTGTGCATGTGCACCATTTCTGTGATGTGCACTTATGCATAAAGCTGAAAATGTGTACATGCACTCATGTATACATGTTTGTCCTCTGTCAGTATGTGTGTGTGTGAGTGTGTGTGTGTGTGTGTGTGTGTGTGTGTGTGTGTGTGTGTGTGTGTGTGTGTGTGGTGTGTGAGTGTGTGTGTGTGTGTGTGTGTGTTGTGTGTGTGTGGTGTGTGTGTGTGTGTGTGTGTGTGAGTGTGTGTGAGTGTGTGTGTGTGTGTGTGAGTGTGTTGTGTGTGTGTGTGAGTGTGTGTGTGTGTGTTGTGTGTGTGTGTGTGTGTGTGTGTGAGTGTGTGGTGTGTGTGTGTGTGTGTGTGTGGTGTGTGTGTGTGTGTGTGAGTGTGTGGGTGTGTGTGTGTGTGTGTGTGTGGTGTGTGTGTGAGTGTGTGATGTGTTGTGTGTGTGTGTGTGTGTGTGTGTGTGTGTGTGTGTGTGTGTGTGTGTGTGTGTGTGTGTGTGTGTGTGTGTGTGTGTGGTGTGTGTGTGTGTGTGTGTGTGTGTGTGTGGTGTGTGTGTGTGTGGTGTGTGTGTGGTGTGTGTGTGGTGTGTGTGTTTTGTGTGTGTGTGTGTGTGTGTGGATGGTGTGTGTGTGTGTGTGTGGTGTGTGTATGTGTGTGTGTGTACATATGTTCATGAATTAATTAATCAACTCTGTATTCATCTGCTCATTTCAATTTGTACCCCAGGGTGCCATTATTGGAATAGACGATGAAGATGACAGCACATTCACAATTACAGTTGACCAGAAGACATTCCATTTTCAGGGTATGTGGGCATTTTGTTTATACATACATGTGTATGTAATGTGTCCCACTTGCTTGTGTGTCTTACTCTCTTTGCTTTATTTGTAATTATATCAAACCTTGCTTTAAAACTCAGTGAAAATGACTTAAAAGCATTTTATTTTTCAACAAGACAGTGGAAATCCCAATAGGAGAACCCATTCAAGGCCTCATTACTGCATGGTGTTTGCGCAAAAGCTAATTGCATTTACACAGACAATTTTAGACCATTCATCACATGGCCATTGTGGTCTTAGTGAACATGGAATAAATCAGTTGCTGTAAACCTGTCTGGAGTTACTTGTAAATGAATCACAAGGATCTTTTTGCTTTCCAGTGCCAGAAGGTGTTGGCTGAAAATGAAAATGAAACAGACTTTTCAAACTTCCTATGGCTGGCCTGCCAAATACCACAGCCAGGTTGTTGGTTTTTGTAAAAACGACAACTTTTTTTCTTTTCTTTTTCTTGGGTTTTATTTTTTTGTTACCTCATCTTCTTATCTGGATCTGTGTCACTATCCCAAGCTGCTTATTTTGGCTCTCAATACACCTGCTGGCTCACTGAAACTGTGATCATCCTGAGGGAGAGGAAATGAAGGGCCACAGAATCTAGAACCATTGTTGACAGCGCTATGAATATGATGATAAGAATGGAAATAACAGTGATGATTCTGTGGAGTTCCATTTTGGATTGAGGCTGTATGACTGACAGGACTTACTTTCATGATATATTCTTGCATCAACAAGGCCCGAGAGATACAGACACCTGTCATGATGCATCCTTAAAGTATATTACT
>CM060313.1:22897959-22900459 GCA_030674185.1 Monoplex corrugatus | reverse complement strand
ACTGCTTATTGAACAAAATGAGGTCAGTTTTTTTCTGTTGAGATTGGTTTGTTTTTCTACTGTTTTTTATATTGAAGATAAATTGTTGTCTTGCAGTATTTGGCATTTTGGTTTCAGCTGTATTATGGAGTCTTTACATGCACACGCATAGACATAAAGAGATAGCATAATATTCAGTCTTTTGAGCACTTCAGTGTATTAGTCGCATTCGCTAACTTTTTAAGAAATGAGAAATTTATTCACACAGAAACCACAGTGGTTTATAAGCCCTAGGGAGCTAAAGTGAAAGCTAACTGTAAACTGGAGAGCACCACAACAAACAGATTTGAGGATGCTGCTAAACATGGAATCAGGGAAAATTCACGGGGGATGCTGCTAACCAAACACAGAATCAGGAAAATTCACAGAAGATGCTGCTAATCATGGAATCAGGAAAATTTACAGAGGATGCTGCTAACCATGGAATCGGGGAAAATTCACAGAGGATGATGCTTAACATGGAATTTGGAAAATTCAGAGAAGATGCTGCTAAATACGGAATCAGGAAACTTTACAGAGGATGCTGCTGAACATGGAATCAGGAAAATTCACAGAGGATGCTGCTAACCATGGAATTGGGAAAATTCACACAGGATGCTGCTGAACACAGAATCAGGAAAATTCACAGAGGATGCTGCTGAACACAGAATCAGGAAAATTCACAGAGGATGCTGCTGAACATGGAATCAGGAAAATTCACAGAGGATGCTGCTAAATACGGAATCAGGAAAATTCACAGAGGATGCTGCTGAACATGGAATCAGGAAAATTCACAGAGGATGCTGCTGAACATGGAATCAGGAAAATTCACAGAGGATGCTGCTAAATACGGAATCAGGAAAATTTACAGATGATGCTGCTGACCATGGAATCAGGAAAATTCACAGAGGATGCTGCTAAATACGGAATCAGGAAAATTCACAGAGGATGCTGCTGAACATGGAATCAGGAAAATTCACAGAGGATGCTGCTGAACATGGAATCAGGAAAATTCACAGAGGATGCTGCTAAATACGGAATCAGGAAAATTCACAGAGGATGCTGACTGAATCAGAATTCCGAGATGCGATGGAATCAGAAATTCACAGAGGATGCTGCTAAATACGGAATCAGGAAAATTTACAGATGATGCTGCTGACCATGGAATCAGGAAAATTTACAGATGATGCTGCTGAACATGGAATCAGGAAAATTCACAGAGGATGCTGCTAAATACGGAATCAGGAAAATTTACAGATGATGCTGCTGAACATGGAATCAGGAAAATTCACAGAGGATGCTGCTAAATACGGAATCAGGAAAATTTACAGATGATGCTGCTGAACATGGAATCAGGAAAATTCACAGAGGATGCTGCTAAATACGGAATCAGGAAAATTTACAGATGATGCTGCTGACCATGGAATCAGGAAAATTTACAGAGGATGCTGCTAACCATGGAATTGGGGAAAAACACACAAACAAGACACAATTGTTTCTTTAGCTGCATGGAACAAAGTTGAGGGAAGGAGTTGTGGTTTATAGTTCAGATTTTATGGTAGGTGCTTTGCACAACCTGACATTTTACTCTTGATTAATATGAGCTTTTCTCTTCGTATCACAGAGACTACTTCAGGTTCACTTTGAAGTCTTAGTTTTGGTCCCATATGCACAAATACCAGCTAATGGATACTTTCATGTGAATTAAGTGTTGTCATGATACTACAGTCTGGCTTGATTGTCTTACATAGTGAAGTGTTAGCAAAGTGTGTGCTTTCCAAAGAAAATCCGCAGACTGAGCAGGGATTATCTTTTTTATCTACAGACTTTACTTGAAGGTTTGGGTGTCTGTATCAGTGGCTTGAGTGTACATTAGATCAATAACCTGTTCATGCAGCATGTGAAAGAATTTTTGGAAATAACAGAGAAAAGAGGTCATCCAGTCTACATGCTGTGTATGATACAACTAAGTAGGCAAAATGTAATATGCTGATATGCGTCTAGATGGACAAAATGCACACTACTGTTGGTGTTTGATAGGATGGGGTTGTGTAGATACCAGAAGAAATGGAAGAATTGTCTTTGAGGGCAATAGGTTCTGTACTTTTCTGTCATTGTTTCTCTGATCATTGCAAACTGCTGTTTTGATTGTTTTATTTTTGTGTTGGTTATTCTGTTTTACTGTTAATCATAGATGGCATCCTAAAGCAAGAGAGCAGTGTTTGTCTATTGTAATGTTCTGTTTGATAAAGAAGCATATAACGGGGTCATTATGTATTCCATGCAGTAACTTTGGCTTGAATATATTTGTGTTTTATATATCATTATATGTGATTATTGCTTGTTTTAATTTTTAATCTGTATATCTTGCAGGCTGTACAGAAGAGAATTGAGGAGTGTGAGGATGTGGCCACAAAGGAGAACTACAGTGTCATCAATGTGACTGCTGATGTGGGTTGACACTCTGTTGTTGCTTTATGCT
>CM060313.1:22822959-22892959 GCA_030674185.1 Monoplex corrugatus | reverse complement strand
TTAGTTATAATTATTTGGTGCATTTTTAAATTAGTAATATTTTGTGTATTTTTAAAGTATTTCAGTGTGAGATGTATTCAGTATTTTACGGGAATGAGGTAGCATTTTCTGTTATTTTGGTTTGTTTATTCTCAAATGTTTCAGTAGGAGATATGTAATGCTTTTTACAGGATAATCTGAGGAGTTTTCATTTCATGTGAAGGTGTTATGTGGTGTTTTTTGATGACATTTTAAGGCATCAGAATCAGATGATGTATAAGTGTAGGCCATATCTTATGAAAGTGTGAATCATGATTGAAACATATCAATTTTTAGTCATAAATGTGTTAGAAGCCCATAAACAAAGGTTGTTGAGGCAATTCAAACAATTTTGCTTCAAATGCATAAGCAGATGATAAAGCAAAAAGTGGGTGTCTGTGAAACATCTTTGTTATGTTCAGAGATTTGTAACTATACAAGAATTTTCTTTTTCTTTTTTCTTCATTTCCCCCATGGGGATGCTGGGGGCTCTTTCAATACAAGTAATATCCCTACATTCTGAAAATTCTGTGCTAGAAATTTCCTCTTTTCTGTCACTGTCTTTGTTTCTGCCTTATTCATTTGATTTCTGTCATTTCTTCCTAACATTTTGTGCATTGCTGATCCATTCACCTGTATGTGTTTGATTAATAATCTGTCTCTTAGGATTGGTAATTGGCTACATGTATCAGAAGTACATTTTTGGCTCTAGGGAAATGAGATATGTGGTTCATCAATTTTAGGCAATTTAGGCCTGTGTGATAAATTGGATGGAGTGTCAACACCAGGGGCGTATCCCTAGATTATGTGCGTGAATGCATTGATATGTGTACTTAATTTTCTTTTCCTTTTTTTTTCCTGTTGGGGTATTGTATGTGTATTGAAATGGTTATAGCCCTGATATGGCTCTACGCAGTTAGCTGACTTTAAACAAAAATAACAATAACAGTGAAGACTAGCCGTAACAAAATAACAATTTTCTACATATATAAGGTAATTTGCAAGAATATCACAAATAATTAGTCATGTATATTAAATATTGGAAAATATTTTGAAATGTTGATGCGAGACATACAAGGTACTTTACAGGAAAGTCTGAAAGAGCCAGTGTTGAATGGAACGCTTCATGAACCTCCCCCCTCAGAGGAAACTAGCTTTAACCCCTTCACTGTCACAGGTAGGTATACACCTTTTTCTTTTACCTATCTTCTTGTACCATTTGGGTGGCATGTTTTAACCCCTTCACTGTCACAGGTAGGTGTACACCTTTTTCTTTTACATTCTTGTACCATTTGGGTGGCATGCTTTAACCCCTTCACTGTCACAGGTAGGTGTACACCTTTTTCTTTTACCTATGCCTTTGTACCATTTGGGTGGCATGCTTTAACCCCTTCACTGTCACAGGTAGGTATACACCTTTTTCTTTTACCATTGTTCTTGTACCATTTGGGTGGCATGGGGAGAAAAATTTGATAGTCAGAAGTGGGTTGGAAGGCCGAAAGTGCATATAGTGAAGTGTTGTGTAATGTCAAGGTCTCTTTAACCCCATCAGTGCAGGTCTTCCTTGGTCTGTATCTCATTTTATATCTGGATATCTTTCTGTTATTTGCTTCTTGAGCCAGCTGGTTGGATCACATTCTAGTTAGATGACCAGACCACTTTATTCTCTGCTAATGGATATGATGGTTTGACTGATACTATTCCTGCTATTTCTGTGTTGTTGGCAACTGTTCTGAAACAGTGCATCTCACAGATGGTGATTTTGTGCTCTAAGGGTGTGGTCAGCTAGTCTGTTTGATAGGGATAGTGGGGTGTTACAGGATTGGGACAAATCGATAGTTGACATTAATTTCTTTCTGGATTTTGGTTTTGATCTCTCCGTTGAGTCTTCTGTGCTCTTTGAAAATGCTGCCAAGGTATTTTGAATTCACTGACTTGTTTGAGTTTAGATGTCACTGATGTTGATGCAAAGATAGCCTTGCAGGTGTTCTGCTGAAAAAAAAGTGTGGTGTGTGTCTTGTGTGTTGTGTTGTGTGTAAATGAGAAGAAAATTAGTACATGTTTGAATACTCCCCCAGTTTTGCAGAGACAGAAAGTAAATATCAGAAGGAAATGGAGCAGATGACAGGAAGGTGTATACATGTGGAAGACAATAAGAGTACAGTTAATGAATACTGTGTGAAAAGAAGTAGAATGATGAGCATCAGTTTTTAATCTCTTTCTTCCCCACTCCCTTTCCAATTTCTGTCTCTTTTATGTCTGTGTTTTTTTCTGTTCCTTATATGGTGTTATCATAATGTCATCTTTGCCTTGTGACATCACAAATATGATGCCTGTAAAACTGATAACAGTCAAATCATATCTTTGCAGTGAGAACAATTAGCTCTTCCCCTCTCTTTACTTTTGCAGAACAGTTAACACTGGAGTTATTGCATGATGTAAATGTGTAGATGACTGTTAACTGCTGTAAGCAGACTGAAACTTGATATGCTGGTTACTTTGTGGACATCAGTTTGGTGCTTGTGCAGACAGCATCTTTAAATAACATCGTGGACAGAACAGTGACAGTTTGCAGACAGTTTGTAATTGAAATCTGTGCTGTGCTTACTGCAGCTGCCAGTGAAACACGAACCAACAAAACTACACAAAATAAATAGTTAAACATTTATGTAAACCAAAAATCAGCATGATGAAAGTGACCACAGAATTTCATGACTTGCAGTTAGAAGAAAATATTGACTGTAGCTTTGAAGAGTTTGATGCATATATAGTTGAGAGCTTCATGTGAGCAGATGGTAGAAAAAATATTGACTGTAGCTTTGAAGAGTTTGATGCATATATAGTTGAGAGCTTCATGTAAGCAGAGGTCTCCAAAATTGAAGTAATGTGATTCTTAGAGAATGTAGACTGCAGACAATGTCAGATGTATCTGTGTTTTTGTAGACCCAAATTTGCAGGGGAAAATCAGATCATGAAACTTGACATTTGAACAGCTGATATTGAACTTTTTTTTTTCATCAGTTGGCACTTGAGATGGATTGCCATTCCAAGCAGTGTAGCATTTTAGCTGATTGAAATTTCAAACAACAAAACAAATCAGAATTAAAGCTTCAACTGACTTGGCTCTTGCTTGTATCAAGGCTTCAAATGTTTATGTAGACCAAAGCTTAATATATGATAATATACAAACAAACCCCAGGTTTTTGGAATTAAGCTACCAAGCTCAGCTACTGAGAATGGTTTGCTCTGGAGACTGTCAGACGATCATAGACCTTAAAGTAGAATTTCAGCAACTTTCTTGTAGACAACAACACTTGCTTATAAACAACATCCTTTGTTTATAAATATTGACAGAGCTGTTTACTGTTTGTGTCAACAAAGCTTCAAATCCTGCAACTGTGACAATGCACACAATGTCCCAATGGCATAAAAATATCCTTATGACATAAGGACTTGCCATGGCTTTGATTACAGCTCCCAGCTTGGATACTCCCCTCGACAGTTCTGCGTCCAATCTCTCCAAGTTTCCGCCATCGCAGAGAGACGGTGATGATAACGATGTTCCTTGTACTTCTTACTCCAGCAGTGAAGATGAGGAGTTCTATGATGCTGAGGCACCTACCTCACCATAGTAAGTTTCTTTTGGGGTGTGTTGTGTGTGTGTGTGTGTGTGTGTGTGTGTGTGTGTGTGTGTGTGTTGTGTGTGTGTGTGTGTGAGCGCGCCATGCACATACTTTCGTGCATGTGTGTGTGTACACGTGCACGCATGTGTGTGCATGTGTGTTTGTGTTTTATACTTATGTTCTTTTTTAAGGGTTCCAATTTTTCGTGGATGTGTTTATGCCTATCGTTTTGTCCACACTGTGCAAACAGTATATTGCTGAACAGTCTGCATACTGTTTGAGTAGGCTTACACGCTGGGTGTTTTCAAGTTTCCATATGCCACCAGACATTGACATGACATACAGGATCTTTAACAAGCATATTGGATGGGTTTTTTTTGTACATACACTCAGAAGGGGTTTAGGCATTAACAGGTCAGGCCTTCTGATTTGAAGTCTGATAACTGACCCATTGATTGCTATGCCATCTGCGTATGTATGAAAATTTTTAAGAGATGCAGTAGTCATTGATTTGATTCACAACACTGCCATTCATGTTGGAATCCTGCTGCCCTGTGATGGTACTTTGCATGCAGGTTTAGTATGTGCCCTGTGTTTATGAATCATGCATTCTTTGATTAGTGTCATGTGTTATTTTTTGTGACCATTAATTTTCTTTCTGTTTTCTGTGACATTTGTGTATGGTGAAATTTCATCAGAGGGAACAAGAATGAATCTTTCTGTGATATGTTGAAGAAAACTGAATAATGTCGCTCAACTTGTTTTCTGAATTTCTAGGTTCACTGGTTGGTGACATTACAAAATTTTAGCTTCTTTGTGAAGACTTTGTGAGGCCTTCTTCACAGGGTCTTTGTTTTACTAAAGTTCATATTTCAGTGCTGATCAACACACAATAAGCATTGTGAATTATCAGGAAGAGCAGGGTATTTCATCTGTGTCACTGTGAGATGTATTAGAAAAGCAGAGTGCTTGTATTGTGTTGAACTACTGTAAAATATGAACTCTAGTGAAAGACAGTGTAAAAAAGGTTTTGTGAGGAGGCTGAAAATTTGTGGAGTACACAGCAAGCAGATCTTGAAGGCATAGAAATGTACTATTGTTTTATAGGTCAATGTTATGAAACTGTTTTGGTTGTAATATCGTTAGATTCTGTTTTATTACTTACGTTCTAGTAAAAAAGACAGCAGTACTGATGCGTCTCCTACATCAGACAGAAGTGAGGGATCTGTGGCACCTCCTGTCATTGCTGCCAAAGATGATTGCTTTGATGGTGAGTGTTACTTCTAATGATTTTCCTGCCATTTTCATGAATATTTCTTTTTCAGTTTTGTCTAAATACATCTCTGTGTTTATCTGGACTTTGCTACAATGGGGATGAAAAGAGAAAATGAAGATTGCAAGTTCAAGTGTTGTACATCTATACATCATTGTATTGGTGAGATTTATGAGCTTTACCTTCCCTATCTCTGAACATGGTAGGATACTCATTGATAGGTTGGTGACTTGAGCCCACATGCACTTTTTAATCTCCCTTTACTTAACCCTTTGACTCCCAAACCCTGTCTACCAACTGCAAAATCTTAACTCATTGACTCCCTTACCCTATCGACCAACTTCCTGCGGGAAGCTGGATAGGGTAAGGGAGCCAGTGAGTTAAGATTTTGCAATTGGTAGATAGGGTGAGGGAGTCAAAGGGTTAAGTTTTTGCTCCGCTAATATGGTTGACATTGCAGGATACAAGTGGACAGGGTTAAGAAACAGGAGATTGTCTTATAGCCTCTCCTCTGAGAAAGGTGTGTCTCTCTGTGACTAATGTTTTAGCAAGATTTTCTTTGCTGTTACCTGATGGATCTTTACCATATTTGGTCCAAAGGTGTACGTCATTGAGGAGTTACGAATGTCATTGCTTGGATGTTGGGATGATAAGGTCAAGGTCACACAGAGCAAAGAAGTTCTCAGAATTAGCTTCTTTAGAGAAACATGAACAGCACTTTCTCAGGGACTTCTGACAACAATTGTATTCTGTTTTCACTGTTGTGACAGTCTACCATTCTCTTTGCTTCATGTCATTTTTGATTTCGTCTTATGCTTCTTCTAGGTCACTGTTTGAAATATACAGAATCTGAATTTTCTGTAATTTTGTCATCAAAAAGGGAAAATGTTAGAATGGCTTTCCCTTCTAATAGTACTAAAATCATTTTTTAAAAAACCCCTCTTTACTCCCATTTTGAACTGGATTTAAACTGAAGTTGTCAGATGACAGCAGAGACCACCAAGAGAATCCAGACGTTTGAAACTAAATGCTTCAGGCGCTTGCTCGGGATCTCTTGGCAAGATCGGAAGACAAACGACTTTGTGTGGAGCCAAATAACAACACTCGCAGGCCCACAAGAACCCCTCCTGGCAACAGTCAAGAACAGGAAGCTGTCGTGGTTCAGGCATGTCACACGCCACAACTCACTGCCCAAAACGGTCCTCCAGGGTACACTGGGAGGCGGCAGACGAAGGGGACGACAAGCCAAATGCTGGATGGACAACATCAAAGAATGGACCAGGTTGGATGGCCCCACGCTGGTGCGACAGGCGGAGGACAGGACCGGTTGGCGACGGCTGGCTTCAAGAGTGTCTCTCATCTCTCCTCTACGCCCATCACGGCAGGAGAATGATGATGATGATGATGTCAGATGGGAAAAGGTCCTATGTTTTTCTGTCAATCATCCTTCATGGTATATTCACTTGCAGACTAACGGACTCTCTTGATAAGAGTTGTTGAGTTGAGGTTTGATGTCTTTCTTTCAGTCCCGGCTGTCAACTTAAAAAAACTGGCCTGTTCGCTGTCCATTATTATGTTCCAGTCATTCAGGTGGCATTAGCTTTCATTGTAATGTTCCAGTCATTCAGATGATGTCAGCTAAGTGTTTCATTGTCACTGTTCTGCCAACCCCACCTTCCTCCTTTAAAGACCTTGTCACTGCATAGGGTTTTGCACAGGCTGTAGGAGTCTGCTGGCAGATTTGGTGGAGCAAATTTGGAATTGCCCAAGTGTGATGAATTCCTCTTCAACAAACTCCAGATCTGTGTATACTGATCGCTGCAGAATATGCCTGGTTTGTGCAGAGTAAGAGTTATTTATCTTCCAGACTGCATAGGTTCAAGTCCAGCTGGAGAAAACTGTGCTGTGATCCCCCCCCCCCAGCCACCACCACCCCCACCCCCAGCTGGGGATGCCAGGGGTTCTTTCAGTATAAATAGTATCCTGATCTTCTGAAAATTCTGTGATAGAAATTGCCCCTTTTCTGTCACTCTCTTTGTTTCTGCCTTGTTCCTTTGCTTTCTTTCTGTCATTTCTTCCTATCATTTTCTGTCTTGCTGATCCATTTACCTCTGTGTGTTCTTTAAAGTCTTACGTACTTTCTCCTTAGGATTGATAATTGGGTACATGTATTTAAGTGCATTTTTGGCTCTTGGGAAATGAGATATGCGGAAACAATTTTAGGTAATTTAGGCCCTTTTTATATATGTTTTAATGTCCTTATAGGTTTAAATTTGTATTCAGGTTATGTTTTGTGAATCTCTTTTGTAACAAATTGGACGGAGTGGTCAGTGCCAGGGGCATTTTCTTAGATTGTGGGCATGAATGCATTGATATTTGTACTTAATTTTCTGTTCCTTTTTTTCTCTGTTGAAGTGCTGTGTGTGTATTGAAACGGTTATAGCCCTGACATGGCTCTGTGCAGTCAACTGGGCTTTAAGCAACAATAAGAATAAACCCAGCTGTGAGTGGGTAACAGACCTTTTTAGGGTTGAAGATGTAAAGCTATGAGGGAGAGGAGATGGGCACCACTGTCGTAATGCTGGCACTGAGAAAAATTGAAGTCTTCACCATCTAATTCCCCCATAACCTTAGGATTATACTACAACCTTTAGGGTTTAGTTTCGCCTTTTTTTTTTTTTGTTTTTTTGCCATACTTAGTTCTTTTTCAGACTTGTGTAAACATATTTGGTCTTTATGTGGGATTCTGTTACAGTTTGAAAAGATGTGATACAGGTTCTCTTAATGATTGAGTAGATACTTTGGGGTTCATGTGATGTTTATGAGCTTTATTTTCCTCACCTGTCTTTGAGCTGGTAACCGTTAATAGCCTGGTGGACATGCCGTGTATATGCACTTTTTAAAATCATTATTGTTATTATGATTATTTATCCCATTTTGAACTGAAGTATAATCCTTGTCAGATTGGACAGCTGGTGTTTCTTCCTAGTCGTCCACTTTTCACAGTGTAACAGTATAGTTTTGCTGCTTGTGTGTTATTGCTGTATATACCAGACAGGATCTTTGTTGTGTGTGCAGCCCCTCCCCCCAGCTCTGAATGTGTTCCTGCCCCTGTTCAGTTTGTGAAAGGTAAAGCAGCAACAGAAAGGAGATGGGTACAGCTCTCGTGATGCTGGCCCCAGAAAAAATTGAGATCTCCATTGCCTTACTTCCCTGTGACCTCAGGGTTATGATGACCTTTTTTAACCAGATGAAAGGATGCAGAAATAGGCAAAGATGTGCTGGGTCTTTTCTGAACAAATGGAGTGCAAGTGCTCTTGTCACATGCATGAAATCAAATATTGATCGAATGATCTGACAGTACTGATCAGTGCACAGTCAGCGTTATGAATAAATATTCTGTCTTTGATAATAAAAAGTACACAGGTTCGTAAAACATAATGGCTACCTGGCTGAACCTGTCTCTCAGTGACAAAAAAGTTACTTACTGCGTAAAGCATGTTTAAAGTTGGAAATGTACATGGACACTCTCTTTTTCCCCACACACATACGCATAGTGTAGTGTGTGGCCTAATTGATAAAGCACCTGTTTAATTGCAACCAATCTGGGTTCAATTTCTGGTTGGAAGGGATTTTTCTGTCCCCACACCCATAATAAAAGATGAAGAAAATGAAATCAGTGCAGCAGAAATATGGCTCTGTAGATGACATCTCAAGAGTCAAATGGACAAACAAGTTCAAATGATAGCATATTAAAGGAACTGAATGTTAAGCACCAACTTTTAACAGATATCAACACAAGGAAGCTGAAATATGTAGGCCATGCGATCAGAAACACCAAAACAGAACATATCAACGGCCCTGCAGGGGAAAGTTGAGGCGAGGAGAAGAAAGGGAAGTTTCAACAACATCGCTGATGTCTGTGGTCTTGGGATCCAGGATGTCGCCCACAGATGTGTCAGTTGTGTGACCTGGAGAAGGCTTGTGATGTCGAGTGGCTTCTACCGCCGATCCTGACAAAGGAGAAAGTGAAAGTGAACACCCCTCATCCACAAGACCTTGTGCCACTCAAGGTCTGGGTACAATTTTTTTGGATGAGTCGGTAGACCGAGGTCCCATGTGCTGTATGCACTTTGTGCACGTAAAGCCCTCAACTATGACAGAAACATTTTGTAAATAGAAAAATCCACTCTCGTCTTAAATAAAACAGAAAACATGCAAATAGGAAAAGGGAAATGGAGTCACTGCACTGTGGCAGTGCTCACCTATTGAGATTAGCATGAATTTCACAAGGTAGATCTGCTGTGGAATAACAGAGGCAAAAAGAAAGATGGACCTCCAATTTCATACATCGAGAACTTAACCAACATCAGTGGCCTAAGTATTCAAGAAGTTGTCCACAAAAAAACAAGACAGAGCCATTTGAAGGGGGATGGCGGTGTCAAAGAGTGCAGTGGCCAACATTGAATCTGGTGATGCTGACAGGTGAGTTGAGACAGGTGAGAGATCTGCTGTGACAGAAAGAAATGAAATACCAGATACACATACACATGATCACATATTTGATTAGAGACTGTTCAGCAGCTGTGGCCAGCCCCTTTGTAAAAGGCAGTACTGTTCTTTTGTTGCTTTCTTTTGAAGTCTTGATTGTAAAGAATTTTCGGGAGTAAAGCTTCATTTTGTGAGGGTTTTTTTTTTCCAGCAAATGGTGCTGGCATGTTGATGTGTGTGTTTGATGATAAAATCCCTTTTAGACTAGAAATATGGACTTATTAAGAGTAGAGTGGATTGTAAATGAGTCTCTTTGTGCCGCCCTTTTGATCTGGATGTGTGGCTTCATCCATCAGTGATGACCATTTGCAAAGCATTACAATGCCAATCACTTGGATCTGATAGTGTGATTTCTGCCCGGTGCTCTGAATGTTAAAGTGAAGAAATTCAGTCGAGTATAGATAAATGATGCAGCATGAAAACTGTGACTCTTTTAACTTCTTGTATTGATATTCTAGCAAGCAAAACTCTGCTTGTGTTTTGCATTGTTTTGACTCTCTCGCTACAAGCGTCAGGATTTCCTGATCATGTGTCAACTATGCTTGTCTACGAACGTCAGAGAAATCCGACTTGAGTTTTGAAAATTTGCGGGGCTTTCAGTATTTCCATTAACCGAAACTAATAGCCAGAAATAGATTCTTTGGTCATTCCTAGCCTCGTTTCAGGCCATGAGCTGATGAGGTCACTGTACTACCAGTTGGTGAGTAGACAGTGCAGAGTTCACAATCCACTGTCTCCGCAGCGAAGCAGACGACGCAAAAACAAATGGCTGAACAATATTCAACAACTCGGTGCTGTTCAACACGATCTCTTCCTTCAGTGTGGAGTGTGTGCACATTGGATATTATGAAATTTCATTCAAAATGTGACTGTAGGAACTGATGTATTGACCTGTGTATTTTGTAAGACATTTTTCACCTGAAAATGTCTCTAATTTTACTTGTACCATTACTCCCGTAACCATGAGGGTTAGACAGTTGAAATTTCAGCATTTTGTATGCCAGTCTTTTAATATATGACTTGCCAATTTTCAAAACTCTCTATTTTCACTTGTTTGTATGAGAATTTTTCTCATGACCTATACAAACGGTGCGTATCAGGGGAAAGGCAAGGGGCATGATCGTATGTAGCGAGTTAAGCTTGCTTCATTCATGAGTGTACTGTGACCGTGTATGATGAGCTGTCAAGATGGAAATTTTTCAGGTGGTGGTCAGCATGTTTTACTCATGTATCCAATTATGTGTGTCTTTCTTTTAACCAGTGCCTGTCATGTCATTGTCACCAGAGATTTCTTTAAATACAGAAAAATAAATGTTACTCATATAAGATTAGTACATGCATGCATATAAATGAATAGAATACACACAAGTGCAGCAGCATTCCTGTATGATAGTACTCTCAGAGTGTGTCACCAAATGTCACCAAATACTCCTCTCATCTCAGAACAGGCACTGTTGAGACTCAACTGATGTAATCCAGCTGCTGTGCAGGGTCTTCTCTGGTGGGTAAGCCAGCGGCAGCTTGACATCTCCAGTTCCCCTGGGTTTCTGACTTGGAAATTTCTACTGAATGAAATAGGAGTTGGTGGTGTGTTGTGGAATCAAGATGATCTACACAGGATCAACACCTGCAATGTGGTGCAGACATTGGAACAGCCATGACAAAAACACAAAAATTCTCCTCACATCTTACACAGTGTCTCCAGGAGATATGTTTGCCTCCTTTTCTCTGTCAACATTAAAAGTAAAGACAAAAAGACTTGGGGCAAATACAAAAACAAGTAATCCAAAGGCTTTGCTTCAGCTCGGTGTGTATGATGGGGGCTGATTGGGAGTTGAATTTTTGGATTTGGCAGTTTTCCGTGCTAGCTGCCACATGTATTGTACATTATGTTGAATGTCACCATACTCCCCATAATTCATTATTTTTAATCGTCTTCACCCTCATCAGTTTCAATGTCTTGGCTCAACTAAAGCTTCCTCTCTTGATATTTCTAGTTCATTTACTACAGCATTAAATTCTCCTCTGAGTAATTCAAAAAACTGTCTGCTACTAGAGGCATTGCCATTTTCCAGAAGCTACATGGACATGAATGAAAGTACTTGCGCCACTTCTACACTCATTTCATTGTCATAGAGTGTGTGTTTGGTTGTAATTTTACCAAGAGCATCTAGATAATAACTGGACTTCCCCACCAAATTTCATTGCTCTTGTGCCAGAAGCTCAAGGCTAACACAGGAACTAAAGTGATCATTTATATGGCTGGCTGACACTGTCAGCTTGAATGGGTTGAAACCATAAGAAACGCCTGGCCAAATGTTGATTGCTGTTGTAACAAAGATAATAGGATTCAGGTAGCTAAATGTCTTGTGATCTAATTAGTGATGTGCATGAGTGGATTCACAAGATTTCCATTGTCACTATTTACTATCTAGTGAAACTATGCCAAGGAAACGGACTTAGCAGAATCAGCAGGGAAGATGACTTTGTTTTGTTGAGCTTGATTTTAGTCTTTGTGAAGAGACATAAGAGGTTAGAATACGAACAACCTTGAAATATCACTGCTTCGTTGTTGCTTAAGGAAGGGAGCTTGATTCCAGAAGCTTTACTATCCTGCTGATAACTAATTGTTACTCCCTATTGATGATAAACTGTTGCAGTAGCTCAATCCATCAGGTTGATTTCTGCTACACTGACGACTGCAGCCTAGGAAATCTCCAGTTTGTGACAGTGTTCCGTACCACTGAAATTCTGCTCAGAGGGTCAAGGGAGTTGTTTTGCCACCGTGAAATGGCACTTCCATTTTAATCTTTCTCATATATGGGATCTTATACTATTTCCTGTCAGATGGCTGGCATAGGTCTTCCTTTATCTTGAGGGTCATCCACCACAGCTCATTTCAATATTTCTCTGTGCAGCACTGTGACAGTGTGTTTACAGCGGTTTAGAGACAGTGAAATATGTAGTATAGTGACTGGAGAACTGTTATTCTGTTAAAGATAACTGTTATTCTGTTTGTTTGTTTGTTTGTTTGTTTTCTTAGATTTGTACGATGTTCAAGACGATGAAGACCGTGAGTATACTGAGCTTTTCCAAATTACATGTATTTTTGCATTTTGTTTGCAAATTCCATGCTTAAACAATATCTTTTGTAATGGTATGTGTATTGTTCAGTCTGTGTGCATGCATACATGTGTTTGCGTGTATGAGAGAGCATATTCGTGTTTATCAGTACAAACAGTCAATAGAAATATATAATAATAGAAATAAGGACAGTTGTGAGAGATTACAAAAAGAGCTCTGTTTCAGATAAGCATTTCTTACTTTAATTAAACAAGTTTGTTTTCTCCTTGAAGGTTTAGTGCGGCAAGTTTGAAGTAGGAGGTGTTTCAAACAGTTGTCAAAGATTACCCAAATACAGCCAGCATGGCTAGTCTGAAATATGATCAGAGATGGCTTGGAGAAAACTGGTTTCTTTCATTTCCATGCAATTTTAAAAAAGGAAAAATGATTTCAGGTTGACAGAGAAAATCTCCATATCATGCCTGAAGATTATCAGTTGTAATCTTTCACATTTAGTAACTGCCAGAACACTTAGTAACTAAATGACCGCTAGTGTTCATAATTCCCAGGACAGTCAGAAACTGAATGACCTTGTTCCCATGTTCTTCTTCTTCTGTGTTTCTCAGCTGTAACTCTTATGTGCACTCTGTCTACCTACCCACCAACCTACCTACCTACCTACCTACCTACCTACCTACCTACTACCTACCTACCTACCTACCTACCTACCTGCCTACCTACCTACCTACCTACCTACCTGCCTACCTACCTACCTACCTACCTACCTATCTGTCTGTCTATGTATCTATCTATCTATGTATCTATCTGTCTGTCTATCTGTCTCTGTATCTATCTATGTATCTGTGTATCTGTCTGTCAGCCTGTCTGTCTATCTATCTATTAATAAACAGATTGGCTGTCACTTCTTTGATAGGTTTTCTGACGCCGTACCACCATGTTAGTGGTCATATGCCATTTTCAGGGGTACACATGCTTGTGCATGTTCATGTTTCCATAGGCCTCTGAATATTGACCTGTCCATTAGCTTACAGGGCATTCAAATGTGTAGTTAGTATTCTGATGTTGTAATCTTAACTAGTTCAGGCACTAGCAAGTCTGCATGTATTGTGACCTTGGAAAATCAGATCTTGACTTGGAAGATCAGAAAATTCTGTTCTCTTTTGGAATCAGATGTTACCCAGGTTGGATTGAATTTAAATCTTCAGATTGGAAATCTGACATCCTGACCAACTTGGGTATTGTACTCATTGTTTTGATTTCAGTAAAGTTTAAAATAGGTTTATGCATTTGTTCACGGAAAAGTGTCACTGTAGTCTGATCATGTTGTTGGGTGCTGCTGCTGGCAGTGGGATCGATGGAGAAGCATGGCAGTATCATTGGTCACCTGCTATCCCAGGTGAGAATCGGCATGGACCTGACCAAAGTGGTGCTGCCCACCTTTATCCTTGAACGACGATCTTTGTTAGAGATGTATGCTGACTTCTTGCCCACCCGGATTTTTTCTGCAAGTAAGTGTTTTTGTATGTTTGTGTGTTATCGGGGAAGGGAGTAATTGTGTGTGTGTGTGTGTGTGTTATTTGTGTGTGTGTGTGTGTGTTGTGTGTGTGTGTGTGTGTGTGTGTGGTATCCTTTCCATGTTTTTAGCCAAAGCATGCAATGAAAATTACAAATGAATAAGATCACCAGGATTAAGATAAGACATGGACAACAGAGTCAGCTTAACATTTAGTTTTGTTGGCAAAAATTTGTACTTTTCCTGTTTCAGCAGTTAAGTACATGTTCTAATTCTCTGTTCCCATGTTCTGGTCTTTATGTAAAGTGAGATTGGTGATTACTAATACAGTTCAGTGATTACTGATACTGTTCTTCTGACCAGGATTGCCGACATGCCAACACCCAAAGACCGCATGGTGCAAGTGGTACGTTGGTACTTGTCTGCTTTCCACGCTGGCAGACCCAGCGAAATTGCCAAGAAACCATACAACCCCATCCTGGGGGAAAACTTCCAGTGTTACTGGACACTGCCTGATGCCCCAGACTGTGAGGTGAGTATAGAAATTGAAACCAACTGTTCAAACAGTCTCTTTTTCATGGTTTGCTGCAGTATTGTTGTTTTGTTTGTATTCCTCTTTTAAGACAAAAATACAGTCAATAGTAAGGAGAGACAAGGGATTGTGGCTAGAGCAAGAATGCTGAAAGATAATAAGAGTATGACACTCACAGAAAATCAAAAGAGATTTTCGCAAATATGTAAACTCAGATCCTTATATTTGAAACCCAAGCAGCTAAGCATCAACAATACAGATGGAAAACATTTACAGAGATAGAAGATATCCCCACAAGATGGCATGAGTATGGCAAAGCCTTATTCAACTATCAAGACTGGGAGACTGCCCAATCTAACACATAACCTGTAGTGTTAGAACCAGAAATCCTACAGGAAGAAATTACTAAAGCTATCAAACAGCTGAAAGGTGGAAAAGGCCCTGCACTTGATGACATTCAGGAGGTCTCCTCTGTTACAAAACTGGAGAACTTGTAAATCTCCAACAGATTGGAAGCTTCCAGAATTTGTGATGCTGCACAAAAGTGATAACACTAAAGACTGCAACAAGTACAGAACAGTCGCTATCATCAGTCAGACCAAGAAATTACTACATAAATTGGCTTAAAATACATTTAGTCATGCCTAATGCATGATTCTGTGTATTTTCATACATAGATTCCCACAAATATGGAAGCAACAGTTGTTTTAGTGTACATGGTAGTGATGCAACATTTTTTCTCAGTATATGGAAAATGCCAGATGTCGAAAAACATCAGCAATCAAGGGGTTAAAACTGTTATTTAGCTAGTGTTGGTATATGGATGTGATGCTTGGACATGGAAAAAAGTTGCGGAAATGAAAATCAACTCAGCTGAAATGTAGTTCTACAGATGCCTGCTGGGAATCAGCTGGACAGAAAAGTGAACCAGTCAAAGTGTTCTAGACAAACTGAATGCAACTCCACAACTGTCTTCTGAAATCCACAAGAGAAAACTTGCATACCTGGGACATACAATTAAAAACAATAAGCGTCACCTGATAAAAAAACTACTCCAAGGAAAAACGGGGCCGAAGACAGAGAGGAAGACCAGCAGCGTCATGCATGGACAGCATTTTGAAGATAACCAGGATGCCTGCAAGCAAAGCAATGAGATCCGACAAGGAACGGATAGGGAGTAGAGTGCGGCAGCTATCATCATCGGTGATGACACTGACAGGTGACAGGTGTGACAATCTTTTCATTGCATTAATATTGCCGATTTCATCTTACTTGATTACTGAAAATTGATTTGTGTAAAGGAAAAAAAATCGCCACAAGTAAACATACAAATGCAGTCTATACACATATACTTTTGTTAAAGTATTGCCATTAAGTTAGTTAAAGAAACGACCAGTCACCATGGTGTAGTGGTTAACGCAACAGACTACTGACTGGAAGTTTGTGGGTTCATGTCCCCATCAATCCCTTCAAAAGTCATTGTGGGATTTTTTGGCTCTAACCGGCTCCTACCCAGAGTTGGGCGTGCTATGGGCTTATTGGGAAGATAGACCACACAGTCGAGTCTCATCCACTTCACAGATGCAGCATTGAGGGTGTTGCTCAAATCTTCTGACCAACACCACAGGTGTCTATATCTCTCAGGCCAGTATATATTATGACAGTTAGTGAGAGTACAGCCCTGTCACGCAATCTCAATCCTAGATGGAACTCCATAGCGTCATGAGTATCATCTTCATCGGCATCATATTCATCGCATTGTAAAAACTGTTCCAGCTTCTGTGACCATTAAAGTGGCGTAGAAAATGGGACAAAAAAAAGGTTAGTTAGTTAAAGAAACAAAACTAAACATAACCAGTCACTGTAGTGCAGTGGTTAGTGCAACGGACTATTGACTGACAGGTTGTGGATTCGAATCCCATCAGTCTCTTCAAAAATCATTATGGGACTTTTTGGCTCCAACCAGCTCTTAACCAGAGTTACCCTGCAATGGATTCATTGGGAGACTGGGACCATACATTCGAGTATGATACACTTCATGGATGCATCATATAGGGTGTTGCTTAGATCTTCTGACTAGTGCTGCAAGTGTCTGTATCTCTTGAGTCTGGTTGATGCCAGGATATATATGATAGTATGCATAGAGTACAGCCCTGTACAGTCTCAATGCATGATGGAACTCCATAGTATCATGATTCCTGCAGGATGCTGGTGGATAGGGTGAGGGAGTCAAAGGGTTAAGTTTTTGTTTTCCTAGCATGGTTGACAATGCAGGATACTGGTGGACAGGGTGCAGGAATCAAAAGGTTGTTGTTCCATTCATTCTGGTGGTGTTGCTGTTTCATAGGTCCTGTTTTTACTTCTGTTTCAGGACCTTGTCAGCACCTAGGGTTTTGCACAGGATTGAGGTGTTGGTTTGATAATTGAAGGCAGATCTGGTTGGAGTGCATATGGAATTGTCTGAGTGCGGTGAATCCCTCTTGAACAAATTCCCAACTTGATGGCTGTTCGTTTGACTTTGAGTCTCATGCGAGTCTCCTGCAGTCTACAGATAAGTTCTCATCACTCTGATAAGAGAGAGCCAAGCAGGTGGTCAGCACCTCTCTAGATGAAGGCCTCATGTAGAAGTCAAAACATAGACGACAATACTGCAAAGAATAAACTGTGGAAGTGGTTGTCATTTCATAACCAAGAAATAGTTTAAAATAATTTTGTTAAGATAAGTTTGATCGTCATGCAGTTGCTGTGTCATGTCTGTGGGTATTGATTGAAAACGGTTGTGATTTCAGGAGGCAAATGAAGAAGGACCTATACCTGACGCCACCAAAGAGAATCTGTGTTTTGTGGCTGAGCAGGTTTCTCACCATCCCCCTAGTATGTTTGTTAATGTGTGTGTTTTGTGTGTGTGTGTGTGTGTGTGTGTGTGTGTGTGTGTGTGTGTGTGTGTGTGTGTGTGAATAGCTTAGTTATTGTGATTATGTGAATAAGTGAGTATGTGTATGTGCATGTTTGTATGTACTTACTTGCATATGTGATGCACACATGTTTGCATTTGTGATAGTGAGTGAATTTGTATATGGACACGCATGCAATATATGTATTTGCTTAAATGTGTATAAACATACATACAGACATATAATTATGTCTATGAATTCAGGAACTAGTGAAGTAGCCCATAACTCCTCCCCAGTCAGATGTGACAAGGCAAAGTTTGTATGTGTTTGTGGGTGTCAAACTGGTGTGTCACCATTGCCCCAGTACTTTTGTGTGTGTGTGTGTGTGTGTATGTGTGTGTGTGTGTGTGTGTGTAAGAAAGAAGAGAGAGAGAGGGAGTGGGTGTGTGTGTGTGTGTGTGTGTGTGTGTGTGTGTGTGTTGTGTGTGCCAGCTGCTAAGTTATTGTGAGCATATGAGCGAGTGCGCATGTGATTGTGCATATGTTTGTATGTGTTTACTTGCATTCTTGATGTATACATGTGTGTACGTGTTTGTAATAGAGAGATAGTAGTTACTGTGTCATATACGTATATGTGTATGAGGTAGTAGTACCTACTGTAAATTTCAGCATATGCATATTTGTATGACTGTATGAGGTAGTAGTACCTACTATACATTTCATCATATGCATATTTGTATGACTGTTATCCCTTTCATTCCACAACTCTATACCTTCCATGAGGAAGTTGGTGCTAAAATGAGGAATGGAAAATATTAACCCTTTGACTCCTGTACCCTGTTCACTAGCATAATGCATTGCCAACGGAACCTATGCTAGCAAAGCAAAAACGTAACCCTTTGATACCCTCATCCTGGTGTAATAGGGTGAGTGAATCAAAGGGTCAAGTTTTTGCAGTTGGTGGACAGGGTGCGGGAATCAAAGGGTTAAGATTTTATTTGTGGTTTCAAAGTCAATGTGGTAAAGTGATAAGCTCAGTGGAATACTGACTGATAGTTTGTGGTTTAAACCCCAATCAATCCAAACAAAATCAATGAGATTTTTGGCCCAGACTGGCATCTATCCGGAGTTGAGCGTGCTACGGGCTCCTTAGTAGGATTGGGGTCATGCAGATGTGTCTCATCTGCTTTAATGATGCATCATTGAGGGTGTTGCTCAAATTTCCTGACCAACACTGCAGGTGTCTGTATCTCTAGGTCCTGCAGGACACCAGAGTATTTCATAAAAGTAAGTGAAGATTACAGCCCTGTCATGCAGTCTCGAATCCAAAATGTAACTGCATAGTATTGCCACACTATTGTCCCAGTTCACGTCATCAGAGCTTTTTGAAAAAATATTCTTGATTCTATGGCTCTTCGTGCCCTGCTGTCATAGTGACCTGAGTTTCAGTGACACAGGAACAATGTAGACAATTGGACAGTGCAAAACAAACAAAAACCAGACTTGTAAGACTTGAATGGTATCTGTATGTTCTGTCTATGCGTGGAATGGTATCTTTATGTTCTGTCTGGGTGCCAAATGGTATCTGTTCTTCTGTATAGGTGCCAAATGGTATCTGCTGTTCTGTTTAGGTGCCAAATGGTATCTATGTTCTGTCTGTGTGCCAAATGGTAACTGTATGTTCTGCCTGTTTGCCAAATGATGTCTTTATGTTCTGTCTGTGTGCCAAATGGTATCTGTTTTCTGTTGGTTTGCCAAATGGTATCTTTTTCTGTATGTGTGCCAAATGGTATCTGTTCTTCTGTTAGGTGCCAACTGGTATTTTGCTGTTCGTTGTAGGTGCTCATGGTATCTATGTTCGTCTGTGTGCAATGGTAACTGTTATGTTTGCTCTGTATGCCAAATGATTTTTATGTTCTCTGTGGTGCCAGGTCTTCTGTCTTGCCAAATGGTATCTGTCTGTTCTGTCTGTGTGCCAAATGGTAACTGTATGTTCTGCCTGTTTGCCAAATGATGTCTTTATGTTCTGTCTGGGTGCCAAATGGTATCTGTCTGTTCTGTGTGCCAAATGGTATCTGTCTGTTCTGTCTGTGTGCTAACTGGTATCTTTATATTCCGTCTGTGTGCTACATGGTATCTTTATATATCCGTCTGTGTGTTACATGGTATCTTTATGTTTTGTCTGTATGCCAAATGATATATTTATGTTCCATCTGTGTTCCAGTTTCTGCCTTCTATGCTGAACACCAGAACAAGAAGATAGCACTGGATGGGTACATCTGGACCAAGTCCAAATTCCTGGGTCTGTCCATTGGTGTCCACATGATAGGTCAGGCTGTCATTTCTGTCATTGACCACGAAGAAGAGTACATCTTCACCTTTCCCAATGCCTATGGCAGGTAGAAAATTATTTGTTGTTGTTTGGTGTTTGGTGTGAATATAACTGTTGCATGGATCAACACTGACTAAAATGTATGTGTTTGGATATAATACACTGTAGATCAATTATTACATTCAGTGATATGAGAGGATTTTGACATACTATATATGTGCAAACATATATTTCAAATGTGAATTGAGGCATTATGTTTGTGTGACCATTTATGATTTCCATCTTATTAAATTATTTAATAAAATAGTGTGATAAACATTTTCCTGCAACACATTGTATAGTGATATTTACTTAAAGAAATTTTGCAATACATGAATGCTTGATTGGTGTGAACATGCTTATAGCAATAATCTTAGTGAGCATTTTCTTTACACAGGAGGACTGCAGGTATTCTTAGCCAATATCATTCTTTCAAAGAGAGTTTGATAGTATAGTCGTTCCAGCTGTGCAACAGAATACTTATGATTCAAGCATTTAGTTGAAGTAGGCAGTGGTGACAAAACAATTAAGACATATTATTGTGAATATTGTTTCTTGACTTTGCCTTGAAAAATATGAAAACATCACCCACCAGTAAGGTAGACAGGTTTGGTTCTGTCTAAATTTTCTCTTAGGGTGCAGGTGACAATTTTTTCAAAACCAAACATGTTGATCTTAATCATTTGTATTGACCTCAAATGTTAACACTTCCACCCAGCAATGCGTTCTTTGTTTTCAGGTCCATTTGCACAGCCCTTAAAAAAGTAGACTATGTTGAGCTTATTTCGTTGTAGATAAAGATAAAGGTTGTCCCGTGAGCTGGAGGTTGTAGTGAATTTAAATAACACAGACCTCAGTTTTTTCATGATATCATAGTACCCATCAGGATCATGAAGGTAGTACCCATCTGATCATGAGGTAGTACCCATCAGCATCATGAGGGTGTGCCCATCAGCATCATGAGGTGTACCCATCTGCATCATGAGGTAGTACCCATCTGCATCATGAGGGTAGTGCCCATCAGCATCATGAGGGTAGTGCCCATCAGCATCATGAGGGTAGTGCCCATCAGCATCATGAGGGTAGTGCCCATCAGCATCATGAGGGTAGTACCCATCAGGATATGAGCGTAGTGCCCATCAGCATCATGAGGGTAGTACCCATCAGCATCATGAGGGTAGTACCCATCAGGATCATGAAGGTAGTATCCATCAGCATCATGAGGGTAGTGCCCATCAGCATCATGAGGGTGGTGCATTCAGCATCATGAAGGCAGTGTCCATGCTCCCACAAGATCTTGCCAGCGCTTAAGATTGATGTACTAGTGGCTTATGCCGTGATCCTTGTGGATCTTCTCCATCACTTATGGCATCTGTGATGTCAGTGCATGTGGAATCTACAGAGAACATGAACACAAACACGAAATATATTACATAAGGCCGACTGCCTCTTACAATAGGGATTACAGCTGTTTTGCAAATGCACAGAGATTAAGTTACTGCAGTACATCAAATATCAAGATATATGGGCAAACATATTGAAACCAACATCGTTAAAGAATTTTATCAGGCCTTAAGTAATACTGAATAAACACTCACATAATTTAGAGAGAGTCTTCCTTGAGAAACTGGAACTGAAACTTACTGCTTTGCTTTCCCTAACCCTGAACAGGTTCAGGTATCCATTCACAGCTGGGTGAACTGGCGTACGCAAGCACAAACTTTACCATAGTCAGTGTGGAGCTTGTACAGTCAGATTGGAAAATGGGAGCACTGTTGTATATGCCAGTGAGGTCTTTTTATTCAGTTGTAGTGACCTCTAAAGCTCTTTTGTTGAACTAGACAGTGCCTTTTCCACTTTCAGGTCTATTTTAACAGTGCCCTGGGTGGAGCTGGGTGGAAAGATCCAGGTGTGCTGTGCCAGGACTGGTTTCAGCGCTAACATTGAGTTCCACACAAAGGTGAGAGCTGAAAGTGCTTATGACTGTGTGAGAGAATTTGATTAGGTTAGAAATCATAGCTGTTGTTCTTTACTAAGAGCTCAGTGTTTGCCAAAACACACACACACACACACACACACACACACACACACACACACACACACAACACACAAACACACACACACACACACACACACACACACACACACACACACACACACACACACACTCACACACTCACACACACACACACACACACACACACACACACACACACACACAACACCACACAACTAAAGTGAGAGAGAGAAGGTATCAGATAATGTTAATTTGGAAAGTTTAATGTTTGATAACCATTGAACTAGACACTCTTGTAATATGTAGACACTGAACTAAGTGGCCATGCGATGTTTATGGTTTCAGCCATTTTACGGAGGAAAGAAGAACAGAATAACAGCCCAGATATTTGAACCGTCAGAGAGGAAACCATTTGTCAACATTGAAGGGGAATGGAATGGAGCCATGTATGCCAAGTATACCACAGGGGTAAGAGGCATTTCTCACATGGCACTGGTTAATTAAAGACACAGGGGTAAGGGCCATCTCTTACATGGCACTAGTTCCTCGCACTTTTTGTGACGATGTTTCAAGAAAGATCACAGTGCACTTGGCACTATTCCATTAAGGGTAACCTCACACATGGCAACATTTAAGAATTTCTGAATTGGACGGTACACCTTTCTTGGAATTACTCTATTATTTCTCATGTGATGGTTGCTAATATTTCAGTAAGGAACTATTCTCAAGTAGCAGCATTTCAATAAGAGGCTAGAAAACCAGATGTTGAGAGGTACTGAAAAGACAAAAATAGACTGGTTCATTTGGAAGAACAAGGCACATTGGATTGCTAGCAGTTCATACCACATGTTTTTATGAGTGTGTTTATGAGAGAGAGAGAGAAAGAAGAGACAGATGTAGATGTGAGTTTGTGTTTGTCTGTGCACAGGTTTACGCACACTCTTAACTGCTATCACAGAAGAGTTGTGTAATGATGCAGATATGTAATACTTGTAGATATATTTGCTTTTTGCAGATGAATGAAACATTTGTGGATACCAAACGCATTCCCATTCACAAGAAACACGTCAGACCATTGGACCAGCAAGGAGAGTTTGAATCCAGAAGGTGTGTCTGTATCTCTGTCTCTGTGTCACTCTTTCTGATGAAATCTTTATAAAAAAAAATTTTACACTTTTTAAAAATTTTTTCCATGAGACCGCTGTTTCTCTTGACATGAATTGGTAGTTTCCAGCCAATAACTTTTAACCCTTTGACTCCCGCACCCTATCCACCAACTGAAAAAAAAATAACCCTTTGACTCCCTCACCCTGTACACCAGCTTCCTGCAGGAAGCTGGTGGATAAGGTGAGGGAGTCAAAGGGTTAAGTTTTTGCTATGCTAGCTTTGTTGACAATGCAGGACGCTTGTGGACAGTTTGCAGAAGTCAAAGAGTTAATCGTTTGTAACCAAGTGGAAAAAGAATCGTATCCATTAAATATGTGTGTTGGGATCTTTGTATGTACATGTGTGTATGTATACCTGTCCCCTGTGTTAGACAACATGATAAAATGAATGGTTTTTCTGGTAACATAGCATCTCTACCATTGCCAGGTTATTAAAGCTTTTTTTTTTTTAATGTTTCCTGATAGATTATGGAAGGATGTGACGTACAACCTGAAGATGAAGAACGTAGAAGGAGCCACAGAACATAAGCAGGCCCTAGAGCAGCGACAGAGAGATGAAGCCAAACAGCGTAAAGAGGCCGGTACCAAGTGGGAGACAAAGGTCATAATGCTGACACTGTACTTCTCTTTTTTTTTTCTCTCTAAAACTAGTTCAAGCAGATCAACTCTCTTTTGTTTAAATCGAAACAAACATGTCAAGGGAGCTAGATTTAGTGATGGTGATCGGTGTGTGGTATGGGGTGTGTGTGTGTGTGTTTGTGTGTGCAGGTGCATGCGTGCGTGCATGTGTGTGTGTATGTGTGTTTTGTTTGTGTGTGTGTGCGTGTGTGTGTGTGTTTCTCATGCATGCTTTATCTGTAGCTGTCAGCATATGTGAATGAAATTTGTCCTTAAGATTTCTTTTTGTTTAATTTAAGGAGATTGAGGGTGGGAGTGGGGGTGGTGATGAGTTGCATAGTCTTAAAAACATTTCTTTTTATTTAGCTGCAAAGTATTTTCAGCAGTTTAAAGAAATGGTTCATGCCCAGCAAAGCAGAAATTATCTCATTTCTGAGTATATCTGGTATTAAGGGAAGAAAATTTGTGGCTCTGTGTGTGTGTGTGTGTGTGTGTGTGTGTGTGTGTGTGTGTGTGTGTGTGTGTGTGTGTGTGTGTGTGTGTGTATGTGTGTGTGTGTGTGTATGTGTGTGTGTGTGTGTGTGTGTGTGTGTGTGTGTATGTGTGTGTGTGTGTGTGTGTGTGTGTGTGTGTGTGTGTGTGTGTGTGTGTGTGTGTGAGAGAGAGCTAGTGCTTAAACAATGTTTCAGGGGTATGAGGGGGTGAAATAGTAGATTAAGATTATTGATATGGATGTGGACATGGTTGATCTGTGATCATCATGTTAAACTAAGAAAAAGTAAATGTTTCATCTAACATTTTATATGATATGTTTCAGCACTTCCATGAGGTGGGGGAACATTGGGTGTACGACAAACCATTACTGAAACGTCTCCTTGGGCCTGCTGTGTGATGGACCGAATACATACAGCATTGAACTTTGATTTGAGGATGTGGACTCTGAGTCTTGGAGTTCAAATTTTGATCCTCACAGTGAGCATTTTAAGTCCAAGGAGTGTGATAGATATAGGGTTGTGGGAGTTGAAACTTTAGATTTTTAGCATAGAGTCATGTAGAATTTGGTCATGGAACTTAGATGCTGCAACACATTGAAGATGGGCTTTGAAGAAGAAATCAGTATTTAAAATCCATGTAGTATAGATTTTAGTTGTGGAAGTTGGCATCATACATCTGTGGAGTGTGGATGTTGGCTGTAGGGTTCTGGATTGTTGGTCCACTATTGGTAGTATGGATTTAGGGATTTAGAATTATAAGACCAGGGTGTATAGACTTTTGTTATGGAAGTCAGGATTGTAAGTCCATAGTGTATGGACTTTGAGAAAGTCAGTATTGAAATTTTCTGCAAGGTGCATTAGTGAGGTACCTGGGATTGTATATCAGTGGAGGAATGAACCAAGGAATTCGTGTTTTCACTAAGGAATTCATGATTGCAGGTCCTTGGAGTGTGGAGTTGGTTGAGGTGGTCAAGAACATGGGCATTGAGGGACTCAGGATTGTAAGTCCATGAAATATGGAATTAGGTTATTGGAGTCAGGATTTTAAATCCACAGAGTATGGATTTTGATTGAAGGAATAATTGTAAGTCCTCGAGGATGGACTTTGATAATGGGAATCAGGATTTATTTCCCGAGAGAGTCTACTGTGTGGAAATATAGATTGACAGTTCATGGAGTATGAATTTTGATTGAAGGAATCAGGATTTTATGAAGAAGTTATGATTTTAAATCTATGGATTGTGGACCTGTGGTGGTCAGGATTGGAAGTCTATGGAGAATAGACTTGGTTGTGGAACTCTTGATTTTTTTCAAGTTTCTTGAATATGTTTGCAGTGTTTGCAAGGTGGCCATGAGGCGATACTGACTCAGACTGTAAAGCACTTCCTTTTTCTTTTTAAATTAATAGTATTCATTTGAGGCTTAATGAAACGGTCATTGTTCAGGCTCAGTTATTTTATCACTGTTTTCGTTATGACTTTCAGTCAGTTTTGTACTGTGTTGTTTTCCCCATTTATTCAATTGTTTGTTCATTCACTTATTGGTTTTTATATACCTGTCCAGTGCCATTGAGAGATGGCACAAAGTGAAATTTTTGGAGGCGATGTTTGTGACAGATTTTGCAGACATTTACTGTGATACCTATTTGATCACACATTGCTTGTGTGGATGGTTTTTGATTCACTTTGAAATGTATTGTAGACTTTAGAAAATGACTGTGTGTAACAGTTATTTTGCATTTCATTGAAAAGATATTAAATGTTGATGTCAAGACTGCCAGTAAAATAAACCCATAGATAAGTTTTGGAAAATATACAAACTCATCATTGCCCCCCTTCGCCCCCCCCCCCCCCCTCCTCCCCCAAACATGCCTGCACAAACTCACATTGAACAGATAAGTGTCGTGCTAAAAAAGATTTGGCTATAGTAGTCTAAAGTAATCTGGGATAAAGCTTGGCTATGGTTATCTGTAACAATTTGCAAAAAAGCTTGGCTATGGTTATCTACAGCAATCAGCTATAGGAAATGTGAGAAGAAACCATTTTTTGTGTGTGTGAAAGAGCTTTACATATCATTTGCTGGCATAAATTCTCAACGAATGGCTATGTGTTCAAACTGTGTAAATGATGAATGTGTACGAGACAGAGGAGAGAATTAAGACAAATTAAAGTGGCAGGTTGTCTGATGAGTGAGGCTCAGTTTTTTTTGGTGCTAAACTAGTCAGATTGGTGGTACTCAATTATGTGCAATCATGGTTATGAAGTATTTCATGCCAGATATCTCTAATGTGTGCTATATTCAGGATGCTGCCTTGATTTGTGTTTGTGCAAATGCTCAGAGACTATAGTTGTTGTTGTTTTTTTTACAGAATTTGCACTGGCAATTTTCAACCTGGATTTGGTTCTTAAGTTTGTACTAGTAGTGGTTCATATTCCCACGTTTGTATTCTTCATTGTATGTAGCAATTTGTATCTTGCTCAGAGATCGTAGCTTTTGATTTTACGCAGAATGTAGATAGAGAGTGTGAAGTTACTTTCCTAGTTGGTCTATTTCATTATCTTCAGCAGTTCCTATATTATCAGGGATTATAGCTTTTGATTTTGTGTTGAGCTGAACTGAATAGTTTTTAACATGGAATTAGTTCCATTGTTTGTATTTTTCATTGCATTCGTGTTTGGCTCAGAGACTGCAGTATTTAATTTTGCACAGAATGTAGGGTTTAGTTTTGCTCAGAACATAACTATGAAAAGAATATAACATCTAGGAGTTGAGTTTTGAAGACAAGTAAATGTAGGTACCATGTCTTTGGCATCAAGAAAAGAAAAGAAAAGAAGGGTGTCTGGCTTGCAGTGGTAAGGCCAAACAAGCAAGCAAGCAAACAGAAAAGACCTTTGACTAGATTGAATGTGCTGTTTGGTCTGTAACAACACAAACAGAAGAGACGTTTTTTAGGCAGATGCTGCTGAAAAAAAAGAGTATGGGGAATGGGGAGAAAAAAAAAGTTGCTTGTTGACCTTCCCAGAGTGTTCAGCCAGTCTTTAAATCCTCCATGAGGAGGGTTCTGAATGGATGGTCAGTTTTCTGATGTCTTGTCAGTTCTTTAGTTTGTGTTCATTGTTGAGTGTAGCACAAAAAGAAAAAAATGGTGTATTTATCTCAGAATCTTTTATGGATTATCTGATTGCACTTTTTCCCCTTCAAAAAATGTGTTCACATATTCCTGGTCAAGTAAATGTGCTGTAGTAATCATTTATTGAAACTAGATGTAGTAGTCTTCAAAGTTACTTTTCATTTAGTCGTGGCATTGAGTTTTATTATTTATGTGTTTGTTTGTATTATTATTTTCAATGTGCAATACAACATAACCTCCAAGGTATATTAGTTCTTTTAATTTCTTTCTTCAGTAACAGTCTGTGCCTGATGAATCCTTTGAGTTTTCAAAACTTTAGGATTTGATTCTGCCTGGGTACCTCCTGCCTTGTAAGTAAAGGGTGGCAGTTTTTTTTATCTCCCACAACAATGTGTGTGCAGACGTGTTAGTTTTAAACCCCTTTCACTCTCAGCATGCATGCCTATCAAAGTTGGGGTGCATACTGTGCAGCAACATATCTCTTGCACAGTGTGCGCAGAAGAACATGCAAACACACATCAGAGAAAAATTGGAATGGTTGGGGGGGGGGGGGAGGGGGAGAAGAAGTACTGAAAACATTGCTCATACTTTAACAAAGTAGTTAGACATTTGCATGCATGGTGTGGCTGCCGTGTGGCATAGTCTCAACCTTTACATCACTGACTGAAAATAACACTGTTTTGTACACAGTGATTTGTAAACTGCAGATAGATCTGCAGCTAGAAGTGAAAGGTTAAGACAAATAAAAACAATGAACCTGTTGATTTAAAACTTTCAGAATATCAATTGAAGAACACTTGTCCACCTTTACTCCACTGTAATCTTTCTATCTCTGCATATGGCACTTGTTCCTTTAGTGTTCATTGTGAGTATTTTTAGTTTCACCAAAAAGGTTGATAGCTGTGTGTGACTGATTCAAGTTCTGTGACACACTCATGCGCAAAAACATTCATAACATGTGCACACACATATGCACACACATTCTGTGATTTCCTGCTGACATCTACTGAAACATATATATCAGTATTGGAGAGTGATGGAGAGGAGAAGGAAGAGTGTGTGTATGTGTTTGGCAAAAATGTGTGTGTGGATATCAGCATCTCTTTTTTGCTGTCTCCCTCTATCTTTCACATAGGTTTATATACATTCGTGTATGTTGGAGTTTATGTGTACTTCATATTCTCTGCAAATGTGGTGCATATGATATATAATGTTTGTGTATTTGGTTGTTTTACACTTTAGTTTCTTAATTAAAGTGTATTCATTGTGTATCTTGACCTGTTTTAAAATTAGTTTATCATTTTAAAGAGAAGATTATTTCATTTGGTTGAGTTTTTTCAGCATGCATAATGTTACAGAGTATTGTATGGTTCCAGTGTTATAATCTGTATAGGTTGATGTTATTATATGTATAGATTTTGTTTGTTTGTATCTTTTTAATTTTTCAAAAAATTTTCACTCTTTGCCTTATTCTTGATTTCATGAAATATGTGTACTGTGATCGTATTGATTTGAATGATTATCAAGCACTGTGACTGGCTGCCATGATTAAGAGAGTGTGACTGTGTTTTGTGTGATATTCTACAGCCTTCACTTTACAAGTGAGGATGGGATAAATGATCGATTCACACTGACATCATTGTGTGTTTGTATGTACAATAATTTGTACATTTTTATGGTATGTAGGGCAATTATATTTGAATGATGGGTTGGGATGACTGGTAAATTTATTCTGCATTCCCCATGTATTCATGTATTACAAATATGAATATATGAATGGGCTTTTACGTGTGCAGCTGTTTTTTTACCTCACCACATAGGTAGTCATCCTCCATTTTCAAGGATGTTTAACCTGGTTATTTTCTTTTTTTCTGTAGTCATTTTACATGGCCTTCGGGTTCTTTAATTTGCATATTTTGATGTTCTGTGCGCATACAATAAGGGGGTTCACGCACTAGCAGTTGTACACATACGTGTTGACCTGGGAGGACTTAAGTGTGAACGCTCTTGACTGCATATTTATCTATAATTTCAAAAAAGGTTTCAGCAAGATTGCCTCGACTGACACATTTCAGCCATACATGGTCAAAATGTCTGGCCTGTGAGAAGGCTTAAGCATTTGAGTGTGTCTGAAATTGATAAGGTTTGAAAGTCACTAGGGGTATAATCCAAAGGCATGGAAAGAGGGAGCATGATCAACTTTGGTAAGCATTGAAAGTCAAGTGCTTTATATATATATATATATCCAGAGCATGGGAAGAGAGAGTATGACCAACATTGTTAAGTATTGAAAGTCAGTCAAATGCTATATGTATATCTAGAGCATGGAAAGAGTGAGTATGATCGACATTGGTAAGTATTGAAAGTCAGTCAAATGCTACATGTATATCCAGAGCATGGGAAGACGGAGTTTGACTGACACTGGCAAGCATTGAAAGTCAAATGCTATATATATCCAGAGCATGGGAAGAGGGAGTATGACCGACATTGTTAAATATTTAAAGTCAAGTGCTATATGTACATCCAGAGCATGGGAAGAGGAAGTATGACCAACATTGTTAAGTATTTAAAGTCATGTGCTATAATATGTCCAGAGCATGAGAAGAGGGAGTGTGGCTGAATTTGGTAAGCATTGAAGGTCACTGTAGAAGTTATCCAAAGACATGGGAAGAGGAAGATTGTTTTTTGTTTTTGTAAACTTCAGCTTGACATATTGATTTTTGAAAATTGTTTCAATATTGCTTCAATGAAAGTGTGATCTGTACATCTGTACAGCTATGTGAAGGCATTTTTTAATCTTTGAGAATAAACAGTATTGCTCATTTTGGTTGTCAGTGTGTGTGTGTGTGTGTGTGTGTGTGTGTGTGTGTGTGTGTGTGTGTGTGTGTGTGTGTGTTGTGTATGAAAAGAGAAAAGTTCATTGCTGTTTGCCTGTAAAACAAACACACACAAGAAACCAAAACAAACTAAATAAAGCCCCATGTCCTTGCTACAACAAACAAAACAAACAACTCTTGAACTATCTTGGTTCCTGACCATCAAAACGAAAACAAATCTTGAACTATCTGAGTTCTGGGCCATCAAATGATATAGTGTGACAGCAGTGTGAGAGGAGAAAAGAGAAGTAGAAATAAAAAATTTTGCACACAACTTCATTTCCAATTCATACAACTGAAAATGCAAGACCAGGCTTCCTTACCCAATTCTAGCTGAGGAACGAAAAGCAGAGAAGGAGAGGAGATGGCCATAACCCTTGAACATCATAATGCAATTTGTTGCAGGATGACAAAGAATGATAGTAAAATTTCTCACTCTTGTCTTACATCTATCTTTCAAATACACTCAAGCTTTTGTCTCTCCCCCCGCCCCTGTTTGATTATCATTGTTGTTGTTTGTAGTTGTTCATTTAGTGTGTGTGTGTGTGTGTGTGTGTGTGTGTGTGTGTGTGTGTGTGTGTGTGTGTGTGTAATTTTGTTTGTTTTTTCTCCTAAAATTTTTTTTAAACAAACATTCAACAGTGGTCTCATTTTGGATTATTTGTTCTACTTGAATATCCCATATTTTCTATTCGTTGGTTTATTTCTATGTTCAGTTTTTGTTCGTTTGTTTGTTTTTAAAGCGTCTGGATGATAAGACTAACCCACACCACACAATCCACAATACAGGACCAAGAGGAACCACCCTAAGTTTTATGAAAATTATCTCCCTTCATACCGCTGTTTTGGGCAACAAAGGACGCCGCATTAGCTTTTATAGTAAGTTGAAATTTCAGAGCCTTCCATTTATTTGTAACCGGCGTTCTGATGCTGTTTATTTCCGTCATGTTGTTCGTCCCTCGTGTATGATTCACAAGAGACAGCCAAATTAGTTTAGGAAAAGTGTATTTGCTGCATAATTTTGTGATCGCATGCACTCATGCCGAAGTTGGGTCAGCCTAAAAAATATGAATATGATTTCTGATCAAATGATGCAAATCATTCCGTCATTTCATCCCCATGTGAGCAATGAGCACAGCCGTTTAACCTGTGGTAGGTACAAACATTGTACCGAAAATCATACATTAAATTATTTAGACTTCTGTTCTCAACACTGGAAATGGATTGCAAAACTTGCTCAGTTTCTGGGCCCAGGTTAAAACTGTTTCATTTCCTCAAGTAACACACCCATCCATTCTCGGCAAGTTTTCAATCACATTCTTGCATGCATATACATATACATATACACCACTACCACCAGCACCACCACCATCAGAGCCACACCCACCCATACTTCACACACACACTGAGTCATACAAATGATGAATCCCACCCTTTTGAAATGAACATCATGTTTATTCAATGAAATAGTTCTGCATTCTGCATAACCTACATACACACACACACTGTCACATGAACATTAAGTTGTACTTACACACATACATACATATACATATTTGCATGCTTGCAGACACACACACACACACACACACACACAACACACACACACACACACACACACACAACACACACACACACTACACACAATCTCTCTCTCTCTCTTTCACTCACATATGAAAACTCATGATCATGCACACACCAGACATGCACCAGAAAAAGGGAGTTAGAAAAATGCTT
This sequence comes from Monoplex corrugatus, assembly GCA_030674185.1. Lineage (NCBI taxonomy): Eukaryota > Metazoa > Mollusca > Gastropoda > Littorinimorpha > Ranellidae > Monoplex > Monoplex corrugatus. The sequence continues at coordinate 22,861,062 of CM060313.1, read as the reverse complement.
GGACATAAAAGGATAAAAAATGCTTTGGATACATAAAGATAACAACTGCTTTGAGTTTGAAAGGGAAAAGTAACTTTGGAAATACAGTAAAAATGGCAGTACCATGAAATATTTCTGCAGTGGTAGACATCCTAACAAAATAAGATTTTTTTCTTAATAATATTGCCAGAAAGGTTTAGGAGTACTTAGTCTTAATGGAAATGTCTGCCCAGGATGCTCAAAGGCAAGCTCAAGCTGTATTGTATGTTTTGTCATTTCAAATTCTGTTAGATGACTTTGTATCATTTTTTCATAATTGATTAGGTGACTGTATCAATTTTGTTGTCTCTGTGCCATAATGTAGATTGCTGTCACAATAGCACAAATATTCACACAGCAGAAGTTTGTTATTAATGCTAAGTGCAAAACATTGATTGTATGGATGTAGTTTTTACTTTACTGCAGTTTGTTTTGTGAAATTCTCATATCTTGTTGTAAATAAAGTTGTACAGAAACAGCCCCAAAGCTATTGAGAACAAATGAAAATATCATTGTTGTCAGGTGATCTAGTTACATTTTCTTATCTTTCCTTCCCCCATTTCTTTCTTTTTGTCACTATGGATATTCTATGATTGCGTTAAATACGGATGGGTGCCCCTTGGGACATCATATCACCATAGTGCCGTATGGTCGGATTTTGTTTTATTTAGACCCCCAGTATGTATGTAAATTTGCTTATCTGTGAAAGACGTTTTTTTCATGAGTGACAGATTTTTGTCAGGGAAAGTTCTTTTTGCTGTAGGCTCTGTTACATGTGCCAAGTGTTTACTGCACACAAGACCTTGGTTTATTGTTTATAATATGTTATATGAAAGACTAACACTCAGACTACCACCCAACTGAAGGAGTGAGAAAATACCTGACCTGGTATCAGACCCAGGACCTTTTGGTTTCTAAGCATATATGCTCCAAGTTGAACCAACTAAGCCATTCACTCCACCTATGATCATGATTGTATGATTGCATGGACAAGTGCTCCTATTCCTACTTTTGAAAAACTTCATATTAGAGGCCACTGATCCAGTGGGTTGTTAATCTCAACCTGCTTCTTCAGTTTCTCTTTCTATAGGAAACAAAAACAGTTTGGTTGAACCCAGAGTATCTTCCCCTTTCCCTGTTTCCTAAAATCTGCAGTTTTCTGTGTGAAGCTTGAGAAGGCAAAATGAAATTTCTCCATCACTCTCCCCCTTCCTAAAATCTGCAGTTTTCCATATATCACTCTTGAGGGGAGGAAATGAATTTCAGGAATAATGTTTTTCAAGTGTTTAAAGTTTTCTTGGATTCATGTATGCGTGTTGTTTATGCCCACTTTGTGTAAGCGGTATGTTGCTGCACAGTCTGTGTGTGCTGCTGTATGTTGATTTTGCTCACATTGTGCTAGTTGTATGTTGTGTAGTCTGCGTACTCTGGCTGGCATCCATACTGGATGTTTTCATGTTACTCAAAGCCAGTGGACATTGACATGATTTGCAGGATCTTTACGATGTAATTTGACAATGTCAGTGAATATACACGTGAAGGAGGTGTAGGCACCAACAGATCTGTGTGCATGTTGGCCAGGGAGATCACAAAAATCTTCCCCCTTTTACCTGCCAGGCAGAATGTAGCCAAGCGGGATAGAACGCAGATCTTCCAGTTTGACGGTTTATGGTTTTACCCACTTGGCTAGCTAAAACAACATTCCAGACAATAAAAAGTGTTCTTACCGACAAATGCCTATCAATTGACATCAGGAAGAGAGTTCTTTAGTAGTATATAGAACTGATACAGTTGTATGGATGCAAAGTATCAGAACACAAATTGACAATGTCAGAACAAGATTTAGGCAGCTGAAATGTGGTTTCTAAAAAGAATATTAAGAGTTCCATGGACATCAAAGAAAACAAAAGAGACAGTCTTGAAAGAGGCAAAAACAGAAACAAAAATTAATAAATAAGGAAAAGACAAGCAACATTCACTGGACATTTTATGAGGCAAGAAAAATTAGAGCACCTAGTTCACAAGAGGAAAGCTGGAGGGAAAAAGAGCACCAGGTAGAACCTGGGTGAATTTATTGGATGGACTTGCAGAGTGGATGAAGACAAGAGAGAGTTGGAGATGTACTTGCAGTAACAAAAAATAGATTCATATGGAGGGCCATGATCACCAACACCATGTGGCAGGGCACATGATGATGATCCACTTGGTTATTGTGATAGTCTGTTGAAATTTTGGAATAATTGATGTGGTGATTGTCTGTTGGAATTTTAGAATAATTGATTTATTGCTGAACATGAGCTACATCATGTATAAACTATCACTGTAAGCAAAAAGAGTTTTATCCCAATTGCCTAACTGACAAACCATTTAATTTTGTCATGGTCTGTATTGTTTCACTTTCAGATTAGACTTGACCTTTTGTTGAAGAAAGGCAGTGACAGTAACATTGGCATATGATCTCCAGTCAGACCACTTCTCATCAGACGTGTGTCACGAGGATACACAGGCCCACAGCCAGAGAAGACACTGCTGTATGATACAGACAGGGCCGTAGTGCATCAACCTTTTTTGTCTTCAGTGTTCTTTTGCCTCCTTCGCTACTCACCATGTTTGGCTGGGACTTCAATGAACTGCTCAGAAACATCCTTCAGTATGCAGCCACAAATCCTTGGCAGTTCATCTATTATGTGTTGCTAGCCCTTTCGCCTTTGTTCCTCATTAGGTAATGTACAGTGTAGATGTTGTTAAATGATATTTAATGTTGTGAGCACAAACAAAGACATGTGCACAGAAGCATGCACACACACACACACCACACACATACACACACCACCACACACACACACACACACACACGCACGCATGCACACACGCACGCACGCACGCATGCACACACACACACACACACACACACACACACACACACACACACACAACACACACACACACACACACACACACACAGAAGCATGCATGCTTGCACACAAACACACTTGGCAGATTTCAAGAATGCTGGTTTATCACTGGTGGCTTTCCTCTATCCAGTGTGTGTGTGTATGTTAAATGTAACACACATGACTGTGTAATGCATTGCTTGAAAAGAATTTGATAGTAATGATGCTGACTAATTGTACAGTGCCTTATGTATGTCACAAGGGCCCTAAGTGCTTCTATGAAAGCATGAGATAAAAAAGCTGGTACACGTAAAGCAAATAAATGTCAGTCCTTACTGCTGTAATGAAAGCAGATAACACAATATTAAAGAAGCAATAAAAAGAATTGTAATGAAATATTCACATCATATAATGTCAGTCAGTCAAAAAACAAAACAAAAAACCCCTTATTTCTCTCTCTCTCTCTCTCTCTCTCTCTCTCTCACACACACACACACAACAACACCACATGCGCACACCCACACCCACTTATCTAAATACTTATCTAAATATACACACATACACGCTTGTCTAAATGCATATGTATGTATACACAATCCCACAGACATATGACATATTTACATATACATTTACACACAAACCACTCACCCTCAAACAATTCATTTACAATAACAATAACAACTGAACATTGTAGTTTTTTTGTCTGTCTGTTTCAGTGCTGTTCTTGCCTGGCAGCTAGCAAAGCAGATAGAACACAAGGAAAAGGACAAGAAACGCAAAGCCAAACGGGAAGCCAACATGGCCAAAGCTCGAAGACACAAGACAGACTGAACTCCTACTCTAGCAGCTTTCATTTCTTTGCTTTCAGAAATTTGAATTGAACATGTACATGAAAAATGAACTGACACTTTCACTCTCTCACCCTATCCACCAGCTTACTGCAGAAAACAGGTGGACAGGGAGAGCAAAAGGATTAATGATTTCATTCCCGTGTTGTTTACAGTTTCATTCTTAAAGGACATGCTTGTTTTTACTTGCCATTTGTGCTTGTGAGTATGTTGATGTGGGTGAATTGCGCTAAACAAGTTCATGCAGAGATTAGAAAAACATCTTTTTGTGAGTGATAATACGAGTCAAAAAATAGATAAACATTTGTTTATAAGAAGTAGATGAAAGCATTCAGAATAAATGAATGAAGTTGTTATGTTCTGAAGAAATAGATGAAAGCGTTCAGAAGTGGATGAAAGTATTCAGAAGAAGTAGATGAAAGCGTTCGGAAGAGACAGATGAAAGCGTTCAGAAGAAATGGATGAAAAGTGTTCAGAAGAAATGGATGAAAAGCATTCAGAAGAAATACATGGAAGTATCCAGAAAATAAATGTTCAGAAGAAACAGATGAAACCATTCAGAAGAAATAGATGAAAGCATAAAGAGATTTTTTTTTTCTGTTTTCTCCCTTCAACAAACAAGAAAATTGATTTTGATTGTCAGAGGTATCTGTTTGATTGCATGCTTGTTGACGAAATGGTCACCAAATTTGGAGAGGGTGGCCTGGGCAAGGGGTGGAAAAGTGTGTGGGGGGGGGGGGGGGGGAACCAGTAAGGAGCCATTTAGATTTTGTTAAATTTGATTCATAGTTCCATTCATTACCCTGATTAAATAAGTTAAATGGATATGTGACCTCCACCTCCAATTCAGTCTTAACTCGCAGTCAGTCGAACAGTGCTTGGAGCTGAAAAGGTTACTGAAGTTCTACCTGGGGTGTTTTGACTTTTTCTCAAAACTGATTTCTGTGGACTATAATCTATCCCCCACAGACTTTTTTTTTCTTGAAAAAATGTATTTATCAATTTAAAATGGTATTTTAATGCACTGATAGCAGCAGAAAGAACGCAATTTCTTACCAAAAGTACCTATTTTTGTCCTTCATTGCGAACTGTAACATGTACAGAACCCCCACATTAATATACTGACAGAAAGCTCTTTGGTGCACCTTTCAGATAATGACAGCTAAAGTTAGAAACAAACCGGGTCAAAGCCACCAAATAAAGAAATTTAAAGAAAATGTGTAGGAGAGTACATAAAAACTTTAGAAGCCGTTTTCTCAAAATGGCCGTCAGACAACTTAATGACTTTAAATATACATAACTTCTATATTTTGTTTAGTACAAGCTTTATTCAGGTACCAAAATAATCAGCAGAATGTACACATTCCATTGATATCTATATCTCAAACTACCCAAAATGCTAGTTAAGACTGATTTCGTGCTGGGAGGTCACATATGTCACGCTTTCTAATACACGTCATTTTGTGGCATATTCAATGTCAGTTGTCAGTAGGTGTTTACAACAGCTTTTTTGTTTTGGATGGATAGCAGGCTTTGAGCACAAGTTTGATACAGGAAAAATGAATTATTTACAGTGATTAGAACAGTGAATCAAGGTATTTATGATTTTATTGTTGTTTTTTGTTTGTTTGTTTTGGTGGGGGGGGGGGGGGTCAATTGGGTATGGTTTTAGACATCGGTGAAATTTGGTTGATATCTTACCGTTTGTTGTATTTTTCTGAGGAAAGCTATTAGAATTGTCAAGAAGTGAGTTATTATGCTGAAATTAAAGCCTATGAAACAAGACAAGCATTTTTTTTAGCAAAGAGATTGCATTTCCTCCTAGGAAAACGAAAACAGATGAGCATGTTATCTTTTCTTGTGTGCATTGCAATTGTCTATTTCATTTCAAAGTACTTTTTTTGTAATTTAATGAGTTTGATGTTACCTGCATGATAAGACATTTCTTACCTGCTTACCTGTACACAGCCAGGTTGTGCATGCGATTGTGCGTATATGCATTTGTGCTTCAGTATGTGTGTGGTTGCATGCATGTATGTTGCAGTTAATTTTTGTAAGATATGTGTGGATGTTTGCATACATGCATTTTCCGAAGTCTGTTTTCATGTTTATATTTTTCAATTGCTTCATATCTCTGCTTTAGTGCAATTAGTGATATAAAATTGCCTATGAACTTTTCCATGCTGTAGTTTTTCAGAGAACAGTCCATGCTGTTAATTGCGTAGAAAAATTAGTGGTTTGACAAGCTAATACATTGGGCCTGATGACTGCAGTACGTTTGGAGAAAAGACAAAATATTTCAAGTGTTTAGAATTACTTTATTTTACTGTGATTTTGTTTGAAGACAGTTAAAAATTTTGTGTCATGTATCCTTGTTCTGTACGGTCATCTTACACACGTATGTGCATGCTCTCAGGTTATTTGATTTGACTGTTTGTGTGAGTGTGTGGTGTTTATGTGTGTGTGTGCGCATGTGTGTGTGTGTATGTCTTTGTGTGTGTGTGTGTGTGTGTGTGTGTGTGTGTGTTGTGTGTGTGTGTGACATTATTTTACAAAATGACATTGTAAAGTATTCTGAAAAAATCTGCAGTGAATGGCAATAGGAGCGCTCTGCAAGTGATGGTTGGTTTGTTGTTGTATGTTTTCATGATTAGCTTTTAGTTGTACGTTTTTAAATGGTGGGTTTTCACTGTTCTGCTGGTGTGATGCGAACATACATTTTTCCTGCTTGTATCTGTACCCTAAGAGGTTTGTTACTCTTGATGGAGGGTCCAGTGATACTTGCAGTATTGTTCTAGTCTTTCAAAGTTTAAGGAATACAAGGGAGAATAAAAGAAAGATTTAGAAGGAAAGGAAAACAATGGGAGTTAATACATTCGGAGACTGAATGAATAAGTAAATGCAGACATGGTTAGTTTCTTGACTAGTGACCTAGAAATAAAAATACTTCAGCAACAAAAACATCATCTGAGTGAGTAGGACATAATTGATACAAAAAAGGCAAACAAACAAAAATGTGCAGAACAGCTGATTATATGGAAGACGGACAGGTTTTTGAAAGGCTATTAAAATGTAACTTGCCTATTGCAAGCACTTCAGCACTGTGAAAATCTCATCGTTTTGTAAACCATCTACATTTCATGTTCATTTTATCATGAAATCAACGGTTGTTGAAATGGTGGAAATTGATTGCTGTATCAAGTGTTCTTTATGCTGTCTTTCCTGGCATTATTTTGTTGACAAAGTGTCTTGTCGGGACATCATTTTGTTGGGAGAAATCTCAATTAGTACTTGATAAGGGCTGATCTGGTTGAGGCAAGTCTGCAGTCAGCACATCAAATAATGATTGCATGTATTTGTATTACTATGCTGGTAGCCATGACCAGAAATTTGTTATCATCCGCAGCTAAAGCCCACTGAATGGTTCATGTTGGTGCACATCAACATACTCATAAGTTTTATTTTCAAGGTACAGGATTTAACCTTGCATGTACCAGTGCAGGGCTAAATGACTTAGAGATGGACATAGTGCTTTGTTTAGTTTTCTGATTGACTGCATAGAATCAAGATTGGCATGTGAAGCATTGAATGTGTGACCACCAGTTCTCCAGTTGTGATTGGTTATCTGACCCTGTTCAGGCCAGGGGAAAGTAAAGCAGTACGGGAAAAGAAATGGTGCACCGCAAACTGACGTGAGGTTGGGGATGCCTCTACAACTTCACTCCCTCATGTCCTTCCATTCATGTGACATTTTTACCTCTGTACTAATTTATATTGATTCCAAATCAGTTTGGATGACCTGTGCATCATCACAGCTGCTGCCATCTCATTCATTTACTTGCCTGTTTGCTGCACGTTATGCCATTAGTATGTAGGGCATCGACAAAGATCCACCACTTGTGTCTGTTCTGGCCAGCCTGTTTAAGGTACCCTGGGGCCTTCGGTTTATTGCAGCTGGTATAGGAAATTGGAGATGATTGATTGCAGGTTAACCACTGTCTTTAGATCAAGAAGTGGTTTTCTCAGATTTTGAAAGTGTCAGTTCTGTTTTGTGTTAATGACCTGCACATATTTAAAACAAATGTGTGAAAGTCTTTCTGTAAAGAGTTGTCTTTGCTTGTAGTTTTAATGCTGAAAAAAATGATAATCCTTGTCATAGGCCTAGTAACAAACATGGTAATCAGTTTGTAACTTTCCAGTGCTAACAAACAATATTGCTCAGTTAGTAAATCTTCTGCAATACTAGTCTGTATAATACTAGTAATTACACTAGAAGTAAAGTGAAATGTACTAGCATTGAATGTAAAGATATCAGAAACTTATTCTGCTGGTCTGTGTATAAGGAGAGAATGTGATGACTGCGAGTATATGTAGGATTCGATTGTTGAGCATATGAATCTTTCAGCCCTTTTCTCTCATCATTTTTCTCATTGCAAATGTGCACATTTATTATTATTTAATTAAACAGATGACCAGATTTTAAAAGTTTACATGATGTGTTGCTATGTTTGGTTCAGTGTGATTGTGATGTTTGTAATGCATTGCAGTGCATGACATAGGTGTGAGAAATGAAGTGTCACTGGGAGAGCTTTAGAATATTACCAAATGAAGACAGGTGTGGCAGTAAAATGGGTAGGACATCAGACTTTCAGTTGGAGACTCCAAGTTCAATCCTGTTCGAGTACCACCAACTTGGTAAAGAGCAGCAACTTTTCCAGTCTCCTAGGACCTGCTGGTGCCCAAACTCTCTATGTGTGCATACACACAAAGAATATCAAATATGCATGTTAAAGATCCTGTAGGCTCTGTCAGTGATCTGTGTCTTATGGAAACATGAAATCACCAATACTGAAAGCCCACCAGAATGGGGTATGCAGTCTGTTGTAACATAATGCCTGTACAGTGCGGACCAAACAACATCCATACATGTCATCTGAGAAAAACTTGCTTGGCTTGAAAAAAACGAAAACAAAACCAAAAACAAACATACATAGAAAACAAGATGAGGAATGGATTCGTTTACCCTAAAGTTCTGATTAATTAAACAAGAACCAGAAAAACATGAAATTAGAATCAGACCACTTATTTAATACAAGACAAGACATTTAATGCAATTAAACAAGTTTGAAAATGTATTATGTGAGGAAGACAAAAAGTCTTAACACTGAGTAAACCTTTGTTGACATAAAACAGACATCAAGACTATGATGAAAATTTATTATCACAGACAGAACCACCACACAATTAACACCAAGAAGGTTGTACACAAAACAATGGTAAAGCCATTTCTAACAATCTTTCCTTTCCAAACTTTTAAGATACACTTTAATTTTCATGCAACAGTAACTTCAACAACAACAACAACAACAACAACAACAACAACAAAAAAGACCAGTAAAGATTGTAAATCTGGTATTCTTATGACACCAAGCTAGTATATCTGGAATTCTTATGATGCCAACTTGATTTCAGTTCACCAGTCGATAGCTGAAACTCTTCAATGAAACATGTTTCGTATTTCCAACTGCAGTGACCAGTTGTTGTTTTTTTTCCACTTGTGAGCTTTATCTCCCAAATGCACTCAACTATACGACTGGGCTTTTATATATATGACAGTTTTTTTTTGGTTGTTTTTGTTGTTGTTTTTTACCATACCGTGATGGAAGTTAGGATTTTGTATGTTCAGTTTTCCTGTTTCCATATGCCACCAACACTGAAATGGCTTGCAGAATCTTAAACCTAATGCCACAAGCCTTGAGTAAATGAGTGTTTTGAGGTTTAACCCGTGTGTGATATCAAATCTTCTGACTACAAGACTTGTGTCCTAACCACTTGACTATTGTGGTGGTCTACAGGAAATAAAGGATTATGCCATTTCATATGTGTGCATTCATAACTGGTCCAGATTAGTTGAAGATCTAATCTGTTGAAGACCTAATCATAAAAGCCCAAAATTCCTTGAAAACAAACATACGGAACAACATTACCTAAGTTCCAGCACTTATCATCAGTCATACATCACGCATATGTTAGTTATACACACGTATACAACACATGTGCATGGTAGTCAAGTGGTTCAGCACTGATCTTCCAGCTGGGAGGTCTGGATGCAAACCTGATTTGGTACCACCTGGTGGGTAAAGGGGGAAGTTTTTCTGATCTGTCATGCCCTCTTTGCCTGTATACATCATCATCACAGTGCCATGCCGAATCTATCACTGTGATCGTGGCCCTCCAAACGAATCTATCTTTTGTCACTGCAAGTGTTTCTCCTACTCTGTCCAAATCCACTCTGCAAGACTGTCTAATATTTTCTCCCTGGGTCAGCCTGGTGCTCTTTTTCCCTCTAACTGTCCTGTTGTGACGGAGAGCTCAAATTTCTCTGGTCTCATAAAATGCCCTGTAAATTTTTCTTGTCATTTTCTCATCTTCTTCATTAATGTTCTTTTTGTGTTTGCTTCTTTCCAGACTGTTATTTGTTTTCTTGCTGTCGTGGAACTCTTAACATTCTTCTTAGAAACTACACTTTGACTACCTCAATTTTGTTCTGACTTGGCTTGTTGATTGTCTACGTTTTGCATCTGTACAACAGTATTGGTTCTATATAACACTGAAGAACTCTCTTCCTGATGTGAATCAATATGCATTTGTTTGTAAGAATGTTTTGTTTTTTTGTTTTTGTTTTTTTGGAAAGCCATTTTAGATTGACCAATTCTGCTGGATATTTCTATTGTACATCTGCCATCTGGTGAGATGGCCGTTTCCAGATATTTAAATTTATCAACTTGTCTCAATGTTGTGCCATTTGCTCTTATTTTACATGAGGGGATTTCTTACCATGATGCCAGCCTTCTTACTATTTAGCTCTAGCCCTTTGCTTTCTATTTTATTCACAAGATTTTCTAGGTCTTTTTCATTTTCTGCGATTAGAAATGTGTCATCTGCATAATAAAGATTCTTTCAATTTTCCTCTAACCTTTATTCCAGTGCATTCTTCTAGGTTTCTCATAGTTTCTCATGATGGTTACACTGTAAAGTGAAAACAAATCTGGTGACAGAACATATCCCTGTCTGATATTTTGACAAAAAGATATCATTTTCTACTCTCACTGCTGCTGTTTGTTCCCAATAAATATTCATTATTATTCTTAGATCTTTTCCATCAATAACAAGCTTTTCCAGTTGGTTGATCAATTCTTCGCATCTTATTTGACCCAAAGTCATAAATTTTCATTCAGCTCAATTGATCTTTCTATGTGAGTTCTTTGGATATATAAGGCATTAATAGTCAACAATATTCCTGGAGAGTTGTTGAAACACTCAGGTGATGGTGGACTCAAAGTAATGCATCACTTATGCTGCAAGATATGGAAGACTTGTCAGTGGCCTACAGACTGGAAGCTCCAAGAATTTGTCATGTTACATAAGAGTGGAAATGTCAAAGACTGCAACAATTATAGAACAATTGCACTGATCAGTCATGCCAGTAAAATACTGCTGATAATAATTTTAAACAGGTTAAAGCCAAAAGTAGAGGAAGAGCTATCCGACTGTCAGGCAGGCTATAGGAAAAACAGGGGAACAATAGATATGCTGTTTGTACTCCAGATATTGATAGAAAAGATTAGAAACACAGACCAAGAGATGTTCATCGTTTTCATTGACTACAGCAAAGCATTTGATAGCGTGATTCACCAAAGTCTTTTCCACTTCATGATCAAAATGGGTTTTCCAAGACATCTGGTTTCCCTCATAGCTTCATTATATAATGATCAAAAAGCAACAATCAGATGGAATAATCAAAACTGCAAATTTTTTAACATCACTAAAGGGGTAAGGCAAGGTTGCATCCTGTCTCCACATCTCTTCAGCATATACACTGAACATATCATGAGAGAAGCAGACATAGAAGACATGGGAGTAAATATTGGTGGTAGAAACCTGTCAAATTTACGCTACGCAGATGACACAGGATTACTGGCAGACAACATTACAGGCTCTAGGAGGATCCTGTACAGGGTAGACCGGGTTGGAAAGGCAGCTGGGCTGGACTTAAATTCAAAGAAGACAAAGGTTATGCATGTTGCAGGCAAATATAACACTAGACAGGACCAGATCATGCTAAACCAAGTCCCTCTAGAAAATGTCAAGGACTTTAGATATTTAGGTTCAGTCAAGACACACGATGGAACATGCTCAAAAGACATAAAGATGAGAATTGGAATGGCCAAGAACAGTATGGTTCAATTGAACAATATTTGGAAAGACCACAGCATAACAGCAGACCTTAAGATAAAACTCTTAAAATGTCTTGTCTGGCCAGTGATGTTATACGGCTGCGAGGCATGGACAATGAAGAAAGAGGATGAAAGACGAGTGGAAGCAGCAGAGCTGTGGTTTTACCGAAGACTGCTGAGGGTCAAATGGACGGATAGGCGCTCAAATGAAAGCATACTGAATGAGTTGGGTACTACACGCAAGCTTCTAGTACTCATACAACGGAGGAAACTGAAATATGTTGGACACGCAATCCGTAATGAGAGAACAGACTTGATGTCCACTGTCCTCCAAGGTAAAGTGGAAGGAAAGAGAAACAGAGGACGGCCACCTGCATCACTTGCTAGAAACATCACAAACATCAGTGGCAAGAAACTCCAGGAGGTGGTCAGACTTAGCCAAGATCGAGAGTGCTGGAGGCAACTTGTGAGGACATCATGTGCAGCGGCCAACACTGTTCCCGGTGACGCCGACAGGTGAGACAGGTGAGTCAACAAATCCACATTGTTCTTCTACTGTTTCTGTTTTGGTTCTATTTCTTGTCCTTATAATTATTCTTGATAGAATCTTTGTCACCTGAATTATCAAGCTGATTATATGATGGGAGTTCTATAGCCCCTGCTATCTTTGTTCGATGGGAGTTCACATTCTATAGCCCTTGCTTTCTTTGGAAGTACAATCTTTAGGGATATATCTGGTTCATAATTTTCGTTTAGACAGACTTACTTTTTCAATACCAAATTCATCTAGAGTCTCAATTATTTCTATAGTAATACTGTCTGGTCCTGGGGCTTTTCCCTCTTTCATCCTTTTCATCGCTGCTCTAACTTCATCTTTCATTATTGGTGGTCCTTCCTCCTTCTTTCTAATGCTGTGTTCCTCTCTTCTGTCATTGTCAAAAAGGTCTTCACTGTTGTCACCCCATCTAATATCTGCCTTGTGTATACATAAGCAAAACATCACTCGCACTAAAGATTCTTCAATGTTGTCACCCCATCTAATATCTGCTTTGTGTATACATAAGCAAAACATCACTCACACAAAAGATTCTGTAAGTCACGTCAGTGTTTGGTGGCTTACGGACACTCAAAACACCCAGCAAGCACATCCCCAAAATGAAGTACAACTGCCTTAATGGCAGGATAAAATGGAAGAGCCATATGTGAAAGCCTGCGTGTATATCTAAGCGCACATAGGAATGCAGTCCATAAAAGCAAACCAAATAAAAAAACAAAGATATATGAAACAACATTACATGAGCAGCCACAGTACTTGGTATCAGTCACACAATTGTCGCAGAATAATAATGTAATGCTGAGACAATTTGGAAAAAAAAAATAACACACACATACACAAAGAAATTCGAATATGATGAAAAATTTTACAGCACCAATATACTGAAACATTTACAATACCCATATCAAAGATTAGAAATAATGCATTTTTTTGATTGGGTTAAATATATGTATTTATAAACACTGACCATATTTATCTGGATATTAATCTTGATTATATATACACATATTTTTTAACACTAAACATAATCATTTAACAAGATACCAATCAAAGTGTTACTGCTCAATGGGCTGAACAATACTGATATGCACTGACTTGAAAGAAGAGGTAGTGAATATGTTTTGACACGACCATTTTTAAAGACATCTTTTCCAAAAAACAACTAAACTTGCAACATAAATGGAATGGCATTATATCGGCTGCTGTAGCTGAAACAGGCAAGACGATACCAATAAAAGGATCAACATACTTGAATCGTAAAAACAAATCTATTACTCAAGGATAATAGTAGTAACTCCAATTAGATCTATCTTGCAGTTATTCTCTCTGAGACTTCATATGATACAAGCACAAAGACATTAAATAAGAAAGCAAGCAGGGTTAATGTGGGAATGTAAACAAAGACTTACTTAATTTACCCCAAATATTTTCCAGTACTGAAGATGATGGTAAACGCCAAATCAGTTGCACTAGATATGAGATTTTGCTTGTCAGCATCACAAAATATAACATTTTTTGTGTGTGGTCACAATGTATAAACCACATGAAATTGGGCTGCTCTCCTGCACTATAGTGCCACCATTTTTTGTCTTTTACCTGAAGGCATTTATTTCTGTTTACTATGAAAGTGGATTTTGCTACAGAATTCTACCAGGGACAACTTTGCTGCCATGGAATCTATAACATGCCCTGAGTGTGCATTGCACATGGGATCTTATTGTTATTATTGTTTAAAGCCCAGCCGACTGCATATAGCCATATCAGACCTACAATCATTTCAAAACATACAAAACTTCAACAGGAAAAAAAAAGAAAAGAAAATTAAATACACATATCAATGTATTTGTGCACATAATCTAAGGACATGCCCTGGCACTGACCACTCCGTCCAATTCATCGCACAGGGGATTTAAAAAACACACCTGAATACAAATTTAAGAGAAAACATCGCTTAGAATGAAAAACAAACAAAAGCAAATTAGACGTAGGGGAAGTTTCAACAGTTGGGGGGTAGACATAATGCTACCAATTTTGAAGAACAGAGAAAATAAGTGGTTCCAGCGAGGAGTCAAGGAGGCCATCTACATCGCAGCCACCAACCCCCCGCTCAACAGGGACCGGGGCCGTTACACCCTGCCCCCGGTGTACCATTCTCTGATTCGATCTCGTGAACTGGGTTCATCCCATGTTCGCGAGATCTGAGTAGAGATTCACGCAGACAGCATTAGAGCGCTGACGAAGATGGCGAGAACGCCATCGAAAGCTACGGAACTGTGAGTAGCGATTTTTACACTGTTGGGAGACCTTGTTCTTCAAAATTGGTAGCAAAAAGCAAATTAATATTTTGATACAACACTGTTCATCCATGTACACTGGTAAAACATCAGGTAAGATTCATAGATAAAAAGGTCTGCTGCCTTCATCATTAACATTACGTACATGTATATTATCATCAGCTGAAATAAACCATGGCAGTTTTACGCTGGCAACAAATTCCAACAAAATCGTAAACCTCATCTAAACATAATTAAAATCATGAAGTTTGCACATGAGGGATTCACGGCAATCTGACATATTCCATACGCTGGCAAGGTTTTGCGTGGAAAAGATAAACCAAACTGTAGCTCACTTGAAGGTCAAACCCATGACCCCTACATCGTCAGCATGCAATCTAATAATAGCTAACCATCTGAATGGATGAGGCCACCAAAAAAAAAAACCAAAAAAAACCCACTTGTGGCCAATTCCAGTCCAATCCAAGACTCCCACATTACCAGTGTGCTGCTAAAACCAACTGAACTAACAGGTCACTATATCTTCTCTGTACAAAAGCTGTGTACACCCTTATTATACTAAAAGCAAGCGGTAATTTTCTATAAAACCAACAAAGCCTTTTTACAGGAAGACAAATACCAAAGTCTCTCCAGCTGTCAGATGCACAACCAATCATTCATGAAGACTAAGACAGAAGTAACAATATTTCCTTGTCAACAACTAGACAAAGTCAAGCCAGTAAGTACCTTTCTGTAGAGCATGGCAGAATTGGGTACCATTTAAAAAGCAGCTTTCACTGTTCTTATTCAAAATCAATTTTAAAAAGTAGATAAACAAAAAAGGGAGACTTTGCCCTGCTCTATCTGCTGCACCACTTTTGTGTACATGCCACTCAAAGCACATCTCCAAACCCACAAAACAGAGGTAACCATAACAGCAGGGCATGAAGGGCCACAAAATGGGGGACAAATTTTCATGATGCTGAAGTGACGAGAGTGGAGGTAGTAGTGATGATGCTACTGAGTTCCATTTCGGATTAAGACTGTGTGGACTGGGTGTACTCTACGCTCATTTTCATATGTCCCGGCCCAAGTGATACAAACATCTGTGATCTTGATCAGGAAATTTGAGCAACATCCTCAATGATGCATCTGTAAAGTGGATGAAACTGGACTGTGAGGCCCCAGTCTTTCCAACATGCCAATAGCAAGCTCAACTTTTTTAATATGAGGGTCACCCAATGAATTGTGAGAATATTCCTACAGCTTAAAAGGCAATGTGACTGTGCTTTCAGCCTTTACACACACTTTGCTGAATTATTCTGTGACCTAATTACCTTTTTCATTAGTACTGTTTGTTATAGCCCAGACTGCCCACAGCTACATCAGGGTTATCACCATTTTAAAATGTACCTAACAACCCCCTGAAAAAAAATTGGAAAAGAAAATTAAGTACACACATCAATGCATTCATGCACATAATTATAAAGAAATGCCTCCAGTGCTGACCACTGTTATTGACATTATTTCTGTTTAAAGACCAGCTGACTGCACAGAGTTATACCAGGGCTATAACCATCTCAGTGTAGACACAATACCTCACTGAGAGGAAAAAACTAGAAAGGAAAATTAAGTACAGATATCAATGCATTCGTGAACATAATCTAAGGATATGCCCCTGGCACTGACCACTCCATCCAATTTATCACCAGGGGATTTTTAAAAAAATCTGAATACAAAAATAAACATAACCAAGAACACAAAAACATATACAAAAATGGGTATAAAATACCTAAAACGCTTCTGCACATTACATTTCCTTAGAGCCAAAAGTAAACTTAATACATATATTCAATTATCAATTGTAAGAGAAAGTATGTAAGACTTTATAGAACACATACTGGTGAATGGACCAGCAAAGCAAAAAATGATAAGAACAGATGACAGAAAGCAAAGGAGTGAAGCATAAATAAAGAGAGTGACAGAAAAGAAGCTATTTCTATCATAAAATTTCCAGAAAATGGGAATATCATTTATACTGAAAAAGTCTCCGGCATCACCAGAGGTTTAGCTTTACAGTGTTTCACATTTCCCTCGGACTCCGGACATAGACCGATTGAAATTTGAAATGACCGATTGTTTTGCTTCTGAGCGGACCCGCTGTCCGATTGATATGCTATCCGAGCGGACCCGTGTCCGATTATTACATGGAAGTCGCGGACACGCCAAGTGTGTTTTATCGAGCGCGTTGAACGGCAGCGCTGGCTGTGCGAGGCCCTTGTAGTCGCTGACACGCCCGCTGACACAGTGACAGTGGACAGCCTATCACAGTATCAGCCATCGCCCAGCGCTCCGCGAGTGTGCTATTTTTAGCTTCGCGTCAAGTTGTGGTTTTGGGCCCTGAATCCTGGAATGGGAATGAGTGTGAGCATGTTGGGGTAGCTCTTTGCGTGTTGTGTAGCAATGATTTGGCATGTTCAGATGTAATTGCCAGAATGTGCCAAGTTTTCTCAGTCAGATCTTATTTTATAGCAAGATGCTACTTAAAATTCACACACTGTTCAGTATCACTATGTTCAAATGTGATTGCCAGATTGTGCCAAGTGTTGTTTTGTTTTTGTTTTTACTGATTTTGAAGCAAGGTGCGACTTCAGTATTAACTTACAATAACTGCTTGAATATTCCATTTTTTTGTGTTGTTTAAGACTTAACAGATATTATTCAAAATTGCCAGAATGTGCAAAGTTTTCTCAGTCAGATCTTATTTTATAGCAAGATGCTACTTAGTTTTCGTTATTAAAATTCATTCACTGTTCAGTATCACTATGTTCAAATGTGATTGCCAGATTGTGCCAAGTGTTGTTTTGGGTTGTTTTTTTTTTTACTGATTTTGAAGCAAGGTGCGACTTCAGTATTAACTTACAATAACTGTTTGTTGATTATTTCATTTGTGTGTTGTTTAAGATGTAATTACTAAAAATTAGTAATTTTTGTTGCAAATGCTTTATGGTATATCAGAGTTCTGCATTACTGGACTTATTTTAAATAAACACTTGTTTTTTTGCGAAAAAATGGTGTCCTATTGTTTTTTCATAGCCAGGACACTGTGTCCTATTAATTTTCTATGTCCAGGACACTGTGTCCTATTGGGGGTTCAGAAAATGTGAATCATTGGCTTTACAAAAACACCTGAATACAAACGAAAAAATAACTGAGAACACTAAAACATTTTAAAAACGGGCTTAACTAACCTAAAATTGCTTCTGCACATCACATTTCCTTAGAGCCAAAAATGCACTTAATATATGTACTCAATTATCAATCATAAGAGAAGGTATGTAAGGCTTAATAGAACACACACAAGTGAGTGGACCAAACGGCAGAAAATGATAGGAAGAAATGACAAAAAGCAAAGGAGCATGGCAGAAACAAAGAGAGTAATAGAAAAGAGAAAATTTATAATACAGAATGTCCTGAAGGTGGGAATACTATTTATACTAAAAGAGCCCACGCATCACCATGGAGAAGACAAAGATATTTATAAGGCGCCAAATCTTGATTCAAGAATCAAAGCCGCGAACTCCCATCATTCACCAATGTAATCACCAACAAGGACCAAATCTCCAGGGCACAAAACATACACAAACTGGGAGGGGGAAGACAGGGGGGGGAGCGGCATGTGACCCCTGACCCAAGACATCCTCCTCCTTCTGTCTGTTTGTCTCTCTCTCTCTCTCTCACACACATATACACACATACGTACACACACAGGATGCTGAGCTAGGCTAAACTCAAACCTGTTCAATGAATGACCCGTGACCCAACTTGACAAGCTCTCTGTCACACACATATATTCTCTGTTTTTCTCTTTCTGGTTGCTTTTTATTTTACTCAAGACTTCAGAAAAGCAAAAGACCAATTGCGCCTCAAAGGGAGGGACCTGGGAAATGAATCTATATCTCAAATAGGTTATCATTTTCTTTTTCTTTTAAAATAGACACTTAATAAATTTTTGAATGGATTAGAGGTCAACCTATTATTTCCCAGCGAGTATTCTGTCATGCTAACACTTTACCATGCTGGCTGTTCATTGTGCTCAGTTCAGTTTAGTATTATACACATACATATACATGCACACAATTTTTGGCAGTGTTATGATTAAGAAGAGCTTTTCAGACATGAAAGTTCATAACTTCCTGTACAAATACTTCTCACAGTCTCCAACACAAAAGTATGTTAGGACACACATTTCATAGTCTTGCAGTCCTTAAAGTTACAGAGATTACCAAAACTATTAGTTTACAGGAACCAGAAAAAACACGAAAAAAGAATAAGAACACGTATTTAATACATCCAGACAAGACAGGCACAAGTTTTCGGCCAACTGGCCTTTGTCAAGCATAAGATCACAAACACACAAACATCAAATACAAAAGTTAGGAGAAAAAGATTACTTAAGATTTTCTCCTAATTTTTGCCTTTGGTGTTTGTCTGTTTGTCATCTTACACTTGACGAAGGCCAATTGACCAAAAAATTGTGCGTGTCTTGTCTGGTTGTATTAAATACACGCTCTGATTCTTTTTTCGTGTTTTTTCTGGTTCCTGTTTGCTTAAACATGGGCAGCCACACTTGTTTTGGATTTAATAGTTTATAACTATGTGTTAAATATCAACAGCTCACAACTATCTGTTAAGCATTAAAAATGCATAACTATTCATTATGTATTAATAGTTTATAATGAGATATCAACAGTTGACAACTATTTGTTATATATATTAACAGTTGACAACAATTGTTAGGTGTTAACAGAACACGGTTGATAACTGTTAAGTATTAACAGTTTATAACCATTTGTTATACTAACAGGTATAACTACTTGTTACATATTAACTCTTGGTAACTATTTGTGCAGTATTTAAAGCCGATAGCTATTTGTTAAGTATTAACAGTTATACATATCTGTTACATATTAACAGCTAATGACAATTTGTAACAGTTCATAACTATTTGTTAAAATTTAACAACTGATTAACTATTTACAAAGTATCAACAGTTGATAACAACTTGTTAAGTGTCAACAGTTTATAATTATTTGTTCAGTATTATAAGTTATACATATTTGTTAAGTATTAACAGTTGGCAATTATATGTAAAAGTACTAACAGTTTAAAACTATTTGCTAAGTATTAAATGTTGATAACTATTTGTTATGCGTCAATAGATTATAACTATTTGTTAAGTATCAACAGTTAGAACTAATAAATATTAACAGTCATAACTATTTGTTAAGTATTAACATTTTGTAATTGTTTGTTCTGCATTAATAGTTTAAAAGTATTTGTTACATATTAAGCCTTGACTCCTGCACCTGTCCACCAGCATCCTGCATAGCCAACCGTGCTAGTAAAGCAAAAACTTAACCCTTTGACTCCTTCACCCTATCCACCAGCTTCCTGCAGGAAGCTGGTGGATAGGGTGAGGGAGTCAAAGGGTTAAGTTTTTGCAGTTGGTGGATAGGGTGTGGGAGTCAAAGGGTTAACAATCAGAACCATCCTTACAAACATTTCTCACAACTCAGAAACAGGCCATGACATACACACACTCCAAATTTTGGCAGTTATAAAACGATAAAAATATTGACAATCTCTTGAAAAACAACATTTATGAAGTTCTATACAAGCATTTTCTTAAAGTCTCTGACATAAAAAAATAACAACATTAATAACAACAAACACGTCAGGAATTTCTGTACAAATATCCTTTCTGTTGGTCTGTCTCTTGCTGCCCAGGGTTGACCTTGTTTTGAAACTTGAGCCTCAGTACTAGTGCAGCCATCTCACCAATCACGATCATTAACAAGACGGCGAATGCTGCACACACAACACCAACACAACAGAGGTGTAAACTACATTTTTGTTTGTTTGTTTTGTTTTGCTGCTGCTCTATCTAGAGTACTGCTTCTGTGTCACTACACCCATGCTGCTATTTTTTTTTTACATACATTTTTTTATGTTTGTTTCGTTTTGTTTTGTTTTGTTTTCCCTTGCACTGCAGATTCTTTTCCTTGAAATCAAATACAATTTTACAAAATATAAACCAAAGATCTGCATTCAGACAATAAGTTTACATTAAATATGCTACATCAAGACTCTTAATACGCCACAAATCATACAATATAAATCAAAACGAATCGCAATTTCTGAGCAAAATCAAGAGATGCAAAGGATTTTCTCTCTCTGTCTGTCTCTGTCTCAGCACATGTACTTTTTTCATATGCCACTTACTATGGCACTTCAACACATCTCCAAACCCACCAAAACTGATGTCACTGTACAAAAGCTGGGCATGAAAGGCAAAAGAATCTGGGACAATTTTTCACACAACACTGGTGATGAAAATGGGGATGACAGTGATAATGCTATAGCATTCCATTTCGGATTGAGAATGGGTGACTGTACATTACACTCAATTTCATACTATTATCCTCAAGTTAACCAGGCCTGAGAGATACAGACACCTGCTACATCAGTCCAAATATTCAAGCGACACCTTCAATGACTCATCTAAAATGAGGACAAAACTCCACTGTGTGGTCCCAGTCTTCCCAATGAGCCCATAGTGCTCAGGGTAGGAGCTGGTTGGGACCGAAAATCCCATTATTTTTTTAGACCGAAGTGTGTTTGAATCCACAACTTCCCAATGATTAGTTCATTGTATCACCCATTTCACCACATTGGATGATATTAATTGCGTACAAATTTAACAGCACAATGAAGGGTGTGTATGCTAAAAGACACAAGGAGGGAGCCAGATAACGACACTGAGCAATGTATGTATGGTATGGATTATTTGTGCACATGCACACACACCAGACTGACAAATTCTCCTATTGAAATACTTACCATTGCAGACCCACCAAGACCAATTGAGAGGAAAATCCAACATAACTGCAAAAGAAAACAGAGGGAAAAAACAATGCAAACAGATTGCTAATAAACATGTTCTTTTCATTACAAACAACAACCACCACCACCATAGATTCAATTTCCTAAACAGCTGAGTAGTTGTAATGAAATGAAGTTTTAGTGCATTTTTGAAACTGTGGTTTATATGTATTGGTTTCTCAATTCACGATGTATAACTTTGGTGAACTTGAGAACAATGCTTTTCCTTTTTCTAGTAAAAACTAGATTTGTCACTCTGACATTTTTCCTTATCCTAGCAGTATCTTGAGCCCTGGGCTCAAGGTTGGAAAATCTGTCTGTCAAGAGAGAATGTTGAGTTAGAATAATGTAAGTACAGAAGTATAGTTTATCACAGGAATAAGATATTTTATTTTCAATGGGCAAAATTTCAAGGCTCAGTTTTATAAACTGAAATCATAATTTTCATTTGGACACAGAATTCTTTTATTAGGTGAGTTTCAGGGGGAAAAAACATTTCTGAGTGGAATGGTTTAAATCATTGTGGATATTGTTATCTCAAAGTTAAACTTGAACTACGTTCTGCTGTGAATGTCACAGTGCTATAATAAACTCATTGGTTTCATGCTATCCTGATCCTGGACAGGGGTATAATAAGAAAATGCAGGAGCCAGAAAAAAGCTTAACTGAGCTTCACTGCTTGTACAGGAAAAAAACATTATTTTGAAAAAAAAAAACACCGAATGTGTATTGTGAAAGGACAATACATTAGAGTCCACCTACAATAAACAATGAATTTCCAGCAATTACACACTCAAAAACATCAAAAATCTATGTTTTTGAAAGTTGATATTCCTGATATCTAATGTTTACAATGTTGGTATATTAATGTTCATTTGTGCATAATTCATGAGGAGTTTGGATTGTCTTTAGGAGAAAACAATTAGTTTTTGTCCTCTCTCTCTCTCTCTCTCTTTCTCACACACACACACACAAACACACACACACACACACACACACACGTACACACACACAAATGCATACTGCTTCTGGTCCATTCTGGAGAGGAAATAAAATTACATACATGTAATTTCACAAAGGTGCAGAAAGAGAAAGAATGAGTTAAACAATACCAGAAAATATCATTAACAGTGCTGAGGAAGTTTATCTTTTAAAAAGATCTATAAAATTAAATCAACTCTTCAGTGAGCATAAGTGCATCCAGTCATGCAATATATGTTTCCCTCACACAAACCAAAACATGCTCACATTTACAATAACTACCATTACATGTGTCTTTGGCACTCATCTATTTGATTCCCTCACCCTATCCATCAGCTTCCCATATTATCAGTCATTATAGCAAAATAAAAACTTTTATCTGTTTCAGCTGGTGGACAGGACAAGTCAAAGGCTTAAACTGTTTACTTTTATCGCTTTCTAAAGAACATGTGTAGGCTTATTGGGACACACACACACACACACACACACACACACACACACACACACACACACACACACACACACACACACACACACACATTCACACACACATACACACACACACACACACACACACACACACACACACACACACACACAAATGCAATTTTCATTTTCATACACACGCATACACACACACACACACACACACACAGAAACATTTTGCTTTGATCTTTTTCAGCTGGTGGACAGGACAAGTCAAAGGCTTCAACTGTTTACTTTTATCGCTTTCTAAAGAACATGTGTAGGCTTATATGGACAAGCACACACCACACACACACACACACACACACACACACACACACACACACACACACACACACACACACACACACACAATTTTCATTTTCACACACACACACACACACACACACACACACACACACACACACACACCACACACACACACACACACACACACACACACACACACAAACACACCCCAATCTAACAGAAACACCACTTTAGAATACATCTTTCTCTGTGTGTATCTCTCTCTTACAGACACTCCTGAAGAAGTCATCTGCATTACAGAACCCATCTTAAAGTCAGTGACTGGCATGATCAATTTTATAAAAACATTAAATGTTGAAACTCAGTCTGTTTTACGTGTATATGCCTGAAATATAAGGACTTACATGATAAACTGGTATCATTACAATTTCATAGGCATCTATCTATGTCCAAACTTTCTTTGCTCCTTACCACAACAAATGTTAACATAATTACAAATCCATCATCTCTTGTTTACAAGACAATCAATGGCTTAAGAAAACAGTATTTGAAACTTTAACAGAAAACTGCGTTTGAAAATGTCATTATGAAAATGTAATGCACTGCATTTATTATCTCTACAAGCATACATAAATTGTTCACTCCTATGGTCCATGGGCCTAATTTTTTAAAACATTTTATTTTTACTTTTTCCTCTGATTTTCTTGCACACACACACACACACAGAGACACACACACACAGAGAGAGACACACACACACACACACACACAAACAAACAAACAATATGTACATGTATGGATGAATATGAGAATCAAACAGTGCCAGAGGTAGAAAGAAACTCTAGAGAGAGCTAGACAACAGAAGGTCTTCAGAGAAGTAACCCCCTTTAGACAAGTGTTTCAGCCCTGAACTCCTTACACTCTCGGGGGGCCGGGCCACATCCAGGTCATGACTCCTGGATGCCCTTCTGCTGTTGTCTATTTTTTTTTTTTCCCACGCCGGGGAGCGAACCTGGGCGATTCTGCGCTTCAGAACTGCGGTACGCGGTTTTACCAATGTGCTAACGGGGCACACATCATCTGTAGGGGATTTAATCCTTATGAAGTTCACTTTTGGTTCCTCCTTGCCCAGATCCAGCTTGAGCTCCTTTCTGCTGCCTCTGCCATCGCTTTAAGGGCTCTAGTCCTCTTCTTCCCAGAAATGGCGAGTTGTTTCATGAGATCATAAGCGGAGGTGCCCACAAACCCTCTTGCCCCGACCTCTATGGCGAAGATTTTGACCCGCAGACCTGCTTTCTTCAGGGTGCTGGCAAGACCGCGTATTTTTCGGTCTTGTAGATATGTGCTTCTTCCATTCTGCTTTCGTATGGCACAGTGAGTTCTATCAGAATCACTTGTTTCGAGGAGTCAAGAGTGGAGAGCGATGTCTGGTCTCATGCCTGTCTTGCTGATGACATCTGGGTAATTTCTCCACTCTGGGAGGTCTGCTGTACACTCCCAGTCGACTGCTCCATCCAGAAGACCCTTTGGCAATGTGCTGGTTGTCATAGCAATTTCGGGCCAGACCTGTTTCCCTCCTGCTTTGTAGAACATTGTCATAGCAATTGGTGCGTTTGGGGCATGGTTTTTTCGCTAACCACGTCTGTGATCACTTTCAGAACTTGGTTGTGCCTCCATGTATACCTTCCTTGGGCTAGCGCTACTTTGCAAGAGCTTAGGACATGTTCCACTGTTTGTTTCTTCTGACAGAGCGGACATGCTGGGTCATCTGATTTCCCCCATTTCACAAAGTTTGCATTCGAGGGGAGCAGGTCATATACAGATCTCAGGAGGAAGCTTATCCTTAGAGGAGCCATGTGCCACATATCGTTCCAGCTGAGACTTCTTTGGAGTGCACTGTCCCATGTTGTCCATTGCCCCTGTTGACCTTGCTGGACTGCCTTCTGCTCTCTTTTGACATCTTCTTCTTTCTTCAACTCCTGTATGATCATGTCTCTTTTTTCCTTCCTTTTGGCTTTGGACCACCACTGCATTTTTGTTGCTCCCAGTCCCTGTCTATTGGTTTGCGTGTGTCCAATTATTTCTTTGATGCTGAGGTTTCTCTTGGCATTGTTTACAGCCTCTTGGACTTTCCATTTTTTGCCAGTTCTCAGCTTTGGCTGAGCTGATCTCACGATATTGTCTTTCGATTCCTCCAGCATGCTCAACAATCTTGCTTTTCCAACTTTGTATTCCTCCACTATGGATTTGAGAGGTAGCTTCAGCATTGCTTGACGACAGTAGAATGCAACATCAGTGAGACCAGGTGGGACACCGAGCCATTTTCTTGAGTATTTGTTGATTTTGGCTTCCATTGCTTCCACTGTGCTGGTGCAAATGTCATAGATTAGCAGTGGCCACAGCAGCTTTGGTATCAGCATGAACTGTAGACACCAGACTTTGTATTTGCCTGGCAGTCCGCAGTTATCTATTTTCTGCTGTTTGCTTGGTTTCACATCCCCTTTGTGTGTCTTTCAGGGAGTCATCATACCATCTTCCGAGACTTTTTACTGGCTCTTCTGTGACAGTGGGGATGGCTTGGTTGGCTACCATGAATTTGACTGAATCTGCCACTTTTCCTTTTCGCAGTGATAGACTTCGGGATTTCTTTGGTTTGAACCTCATTCTTGAAGAGGCCACCAGCTCATCCAGCTGCTTTAAGATTTGGTGTGTCTCTTCCTCATCCGTGGACAAGACTGTTGTGTCATCCATGAAAGCTTTCAGAGGAGGCATCTGGTATCCATCTCCCAGATTCACTGGACCTGAACTCTTCATTGCAGCTTTCAAGATGACTTCCATTGCCAACACGAACAGTATGGGAGAGATTGCACAGCCCATTGCAATGCCCACCTCTAGGTCTATCCAGTCCGTGGTGTATTCTTTGGTAGAGAACCGCATTGAGAACCCTTGGAAATACTTCCTCAGCATTGTTCGGATGTTTTCTGGGATGTGATACATTTCAAGAGCCAGCTGGATCATATCGTGTGGAACTGATCCATATGCATTCGCCAGATCAAGCCAGACTACGTCAATGTTTCTCTTCTCTGTTCTTGCTTTTTGGATGGCATCCCAAATCAACGTGGCATGTTCCAAGCATCCAGGCATTCCTGGTATGCCTCCCTTTTGGACTGACATATCCAGATACTTGTTTTCAGCCAGGTATTTTGTCAATCTTGCTGCCATAACAGAGAAGAAGATTTTCCCCTCGACGTTCAGAAGTGATATTGGCCTGAACTGGTTGATGCTGCTGGAGTTCTGCTCCTTCGGAATGTACACTCCTTCAGCTCTCATCCATTGGTCGCTGATCTTCTGGTTCCTCCATGCTGATCGAATCATCTTGTGGAGCCACTCGAGCACTTTTGGGCATTTCTTGTAGAACAGATATGGTATTCCGTTTGGTCCAGGTGCTGACTTGGCTCTGGCTTTCTTTACTACGTTCTTCACTTCATCCAGTGTTGGTGGTTTGTTATTGAATTTTCCTTCTGGCGCTGCAGGCCAAACCAGATTCTGGATTTCAAGTGGTGCCTCGCGCTGAGAATCGGAATATGTCTCCCTGAGATGCTGCTCTAGGGTTTCCTTGCCCACTGTGAGAGTCCCTGATTTGGGTTGTTCAAACAGCTTTCTTGCAAAGTCAAAGGGATCTTTGAAGAAACGATCTTGAGTCTTCTTCTTTTTGCTCTTTCTTCGCCTTGCTGATTCCACTTTGCTGAGAGCATTGTGTTTGGCTTTCAGATCTTTCCAGAGTTCCAGGAGCCCTTGCTTCTCGAATTCTGAGGCAGTTTTCATTCGCTTTTTAAGCTTCCTTTTTCTCCCCCGGATGCTCTCCATCTGTTGCTGTCTTCTGGATTTCTGGGGAGGCGTTTTTGTCTTTGGCTGCTTTACTCCATAAGTGTCCCTGCAGATAGAGTATATGATGTCTCCGTATGTGTCAAGTTTGTGTTCCAGCGTACTGTTCCCTATTAGCGCATTCAGCTTAAGGACAAGTTCCTCATCTAATTTCTCCCATTGTTCTTTTGCACCGGCAGGCGGCAAATTGAGTTTTTCACGTTTGGCGTTAAGAGCTTGTGCAAAATCCGCACCAGAACCATCAGCGTGGATGTCCTTGGCACTATGGTTTAAATCCTGGCCTTGGTCATCCAACGTCTCACCTGCTATCGCAGTGCGCTGCTGCTGGTTCGTATGAGTCTTCAAACAGCCCATTTTTGTCCTGTGGATCTTCATGCCGCGTTTGGTGGTGAATCTCCTTCCACACGCACACGGAAATTCCATCTGGTCATTAATCATGATCCGTTGTGCGTTTCCAGTCGTGATGGAGTCAGTGCTGATGGATTCATCATTCTCTCCCCCTTTCGGTGAATCCTGGGAGCATCTTTCATTTATAGAACTCGTGGCATGTTATCAAAGGCAAGGTGGGAAGCCAACCCACAAAGCCCGCAGATCTAGTCTTTCCCAGTGTCCTTCGGTCTTTCCCGAATGTCCTCCAAACTATTCCCGGAAGTCAATGGATTGACCATGTGCAGGTAGAAAGAAACTCCAGAGAATAAAGACAAGTGGTGATTTATTTGTGGAGACTGGTGATAGCAGTGTGAAATACAATCACGGTTTGTGCTAAGTCTCTCTCTCTCTCCCTCTCTTTCTCACACACACGCACACACACACACACACACACACACACACACACACACACACACACACACATTCAGGCATACACACACATACATGCACACACACACACACGTGCATACATACATGTGTGTATATGTGGGCATACACTCACACACATACCCACTCGTACACACACACACACATACTCACTCACACAACCACACTTGTCTAAAAGCACATACACTAATAGGCATTAAAAGAAATAACAAACAAAAACATACACTCATGCAGTCCCAGTTTTTCTGTCTTCAAAAGCTTAGTTCTTTTAATGTCAAAACTTATGATCTCTGCTTTTTCGTTGTTGTTGTCATTTGAAGTCTGCTTTAACATATTCATCTGCATGCTGGTATCATAGGCTGAATGGTGTAGACAGGTAAGTGAATGCTGGTGGAAAGACTGTAGGTAAAAGGTAGAGTCTGTTGTACAGATGCCGTATAGTGTGTAAGGCAAGGATGATTGCATGTGAAGAAGCTCATGTCCTTTGAAAGCAGTATAATTTCTGCCATCAGGGAGGTGTTTTTACTATTCTAAATGTAAAACAGTGACATGTACAGTTTGAGCATTACAAATGTTGTTATCATTATCATTATGTACATAAAGTTTCCTCTCGAAATCAATCTAATTCTAGATTAAGAACACAGTCTGAAGCATGCATATGTAGTGGGTATATAGAAATGTGCACTATATGTGGGTATGTGTGATGCCTGCCTGCATGTGTATGTATACAAAATACATTCAAATTAGTGTGATCAGTTTATTTACTTAGGTATTATTTAGTTTATTTCAGTGACTGAAAATATTTGGTGGTGGTGGGAGTGGGTTGTGTGTGTGGGTTAGGGATGTGCTTATCTACCATCAGATGATTTTATTTTACACATGACAATGAGATTATTTTGCATGTTATGATATTCTGTCTAATGTGAATGTTTGATTTGTTTGTGCTGCATTCTTTCGATGATAATAAAATTGATCACACTGGACTCAACTACACTCAATTACACACACACAGAGACACACACACACACACACAATGTGACACATACACCAAAAAAGTTCAAGTCACCTAGACAGGAGACACACACACACACACACACACACACACACACACACACACACACACACACACACACACACACACAGACAACCACACACACACACACACACACACACACACACACACACACACACACACACACACACACACACACACACGCACACACACACACACATACTTATAGTAAAAAGATATTAAACCAGAGAACGAACAAACAAACACACATGCACACACACACATACAAACACATACATTCATATACACAAAAAAAAAGTTCAAGTCACCTAGACAGGAGAGAGTGGTGTGCAAAACAGCGACAGTCAGTGCATAGTCCCACACACGTTCCCTTACCATCACCCCATACACCAAGCCACTGACCCCATAGCTCACCTCCATCGAGATAAAATTCACTGTGCAAAAATACGAAAGGAGAGATACAGTTAAAGAATGTGCAAAATAACAAACAAAACAAAAAAAAAGGAAAATGACAGATGGGCCCTTACCATCACCCCAAACACCAGGTCACTGATCATATAACTCAGTCCACAAAGATAAAACTGACTGTGAAAAACAAACAAAACAAAAAAAACAGTGAAAGATATAGTTACAGAGAGTGTGTTCTCTAATAACATGTTACAAGGACAAGGATAAAAAGAGTGTTCTCTAATAACATGTTACAAGGACAAGGATAAAGATGGCTTTATTATCTTAGTAAGAGAAATTCTTGAAGGATGCAGAATCATGATACAAACAGACTTAAGACTACATATTAAAATATCTTTAAAATCAAATGATATATAATTATGTTTCTGAAACAATCAGTATATATACTGATAATAAGAAAGAACTGTGATCTCTCACACTGCTTTACGTTCCCAAACTATGAAGAATGTCAACAATCCATACAATTTATTATCATTCCATTATTCAGTACCATTTTGTTTAAATGCATGGCATTATAGAATCACACTGTTTAGTTCCAACCTGTCTGTTGTGATGAAAACTGTGTGCAGCAGTCAGGTAAGTGTATCCATGTCTCAAAATCAAATGGAATCTTGCCATCAAAATCACTGAGTCTGCACACACACACAGTGACACACAGAAAAACAACAACACATGAACACCCCCCCCCCCCCCCCCCCCGCTCCGTAAAAGCAAGTCAAAAATGACCGCCAGGAACTGCATTTTCATAATGAGTAAATGCAGATACATGTCCTCAATAAACAACATGCTGGTTAAAGTTATCCCTGCTGCCCTTATTCTCATGCTTTTCAGGCAATTTGTGTTGAAAACATGAGATCAGCCAATTTCCTGTCACTAAGCAGCAGCTACTTAAATTAGGTAGCCAAAACAGGACAAAAACAACATATAATTTCCAGTTATTTTCTGTTCCCTAAGCAGGGGATTTCTGCTGAAAACACCAGATCAGTTAACTCCCTTGATGCTTCACTTAGCAGCAACTCCTTAATTTACATCAACAAAACAAGAGAAAACCAACAAATACTTTATATAGTTATTTTTTGTCCGCTTGATAAGGGATTTCTGCTGAAAACACCAGATCAGCTATCTCCACTGATGCTTCACTTAGCAGCAGCTGCTTCGATTAAGTAGCCAAAACAACAAACAATTTCTACAAAACAAACAGTTCAATGAAATATCAGACACGTTAGCTGATCTGTCGTTTTGTCCTAGATCTAGAGAATCAGGTTTTGTTGTTGTTGTTGTTGTTGGTGTTATTATCTTTTGTTTACACCTGACAAAGCTAGTTGGCTGAATATTTGCACCTGCATGTGTTTTATTTCATTAATCAAACACATTCTCATTCTATTTTCATGTGTTTCTGGGGTTTTTTTACATCACAATGTCAACCTCTTGACTCCTGCACCCTGTCCAAAAGCATCCTGCAATTGTCAACCATGCCATCAAAGCAAAAACTTTATCCTTTGACTCTCTCACTCTATCCACCAGCTTCTGGCAGGAAGCTGGTGGACAGGGCAAGGGCATCAAAGGGTTAATTTTTTGCAGTTGGTGGATAGGGTGTGGAAGTTAATGGGTTAAAAAGCTCAAACTTGCCAAGAGGTAAAGAACCCAGCTGTCATAAAATTCAGGATTGTCAGATTGGAGTTTGATGTTTGTTCAAGAGGGTTTTATCACACTCAATGATTCCATATGCACTCCACCCAAATCTGCCAGCAATTACTGGCAGACCCCCTGAGCCTACGCAAAACCCTATGTCTTGAACTGGGAAGCGGAAAAGGGGAGGGGGGAAGACCTTTGAAACACTAAACTGACACCACCAGAATGATGGAAACATTAAGATGGACAGTGAACAGGCCAGTTTTTAATGTTGCAGGCTGGGGTTGAACTCAAGATATTTAAATCCTGTGTCCATGGTTCTATCAAAAGAACCGCTCAGCCCACAGAGTTGTCAGGATTGTGTAGAATCCCAAACAGCTATTTAAGTCAAGAAGCCAAAAGAGGAGAAAAACAACAATTTCCAGAAAACAAATAAATGATATCCACTCACAAACCCCCACCCCCACAGGTCCCCAACTTTCCATCCCATTTGATGACTGTAACAAAAATGCCTTTACCTGTACAATGCAAAACACACACTGCTGATAGTGTAGTAAACTGCATAGAACACCAGTACACACTTGGCTAAGTTCACAAGGATCACCTGAAAAATTAAGAACTTTTTAAGATTTTAAGAGAATGTGTGTGTGTGTGTGTGTGTGTGTGTGTGTGTGTGTGTGTGTGTGTGTGTGTGTGTGTGTGTGTGTGTGTGTGTGTGTGTGTGTGTGTTGTGTTGTGTGTGGTGTGTTGTGGTGTGTGTGTATGTGTGTGTGTGTGTATGGTGTGTGTGTGTGTGTGTGTGTGTGTGTGTGTGTGTGTGTGTGTGTGTGTGTGTGTGTGTGTGTGTGTGTGTGTGTGTGTGTGTGTGTGTGTGCACGTGTGTTGTGTTGTGTGTTGTGTGTGTGTGCATGTATGTGTGCGTGTGTATATATATATGTGGACGTGTGTGTGTGTCCCTTATGTTATGTTTAGACTGGGATTTCATTAAGGTATACATTTTGTTTTTAATTATCTGAGTATGGTTACTGGTTTAGAAATGTGTATGTTTGTTTCTAGGATGATTGCTGATTTATGTCCTTCAATGCTGCTGTATTACAGAATAATTCACTCTTTTTGTTTAATTTAAACTAGCTTGATGGACAAGACTGTCTGTTTAGGCCCGTCTAATTACTATTTCTTGAAAGGAAAGGCTATGGAACAGACTTCATCTCAATTCAGTTTCTAGTAGTATACCTCTTTATATCAGCCATATGTAAGACTCTGTCTCTTGATGTACTGGTTCATCTAAAGATATAAAAACACCAGAGCTGTGGGCCATCTTAGGCTGTGCTGATGTGATGCTGTAATAGTGGCCATCACCGAGAGAGATCAGGTACAACATGAACTATGACACAACATAAGTTTTATCATATGAAATTATAGAAATACTTTTGAGGAGAATTTTGATTGATTTATGTAATTGTTGATTATACTAAGTAAGTTGGTTTAAGAAATTTTTTTGTCATTCATAGCCTAAAAAATAACACAGTAAGATTATTTCAATTAAATTCAGATGACGACTATTTGGACGTAATTCAGGCATTGTATATGCTCCTATGAAATGAGTAGTATAATCAGTTTACCTATTTGAATTATCCTGCCTAAAACTACAGGTATATAATGTAATTTATGATATTAATTAAAATGTGGAACACGCATTGATAATGACTTGTACTCCATGTTAAAGAATTTATGAAGTCAGAAGATGCATGAGGATGCACGAGGGTACTTACAATGGTTTGAATCAAGTATTTCATGAGGGAGAACTCATAAAAGTGTGTGTGTGGTGTGTGTGTGGGGTGTGTGTGTGTGTGTATCTTGTTTTTTGTGTGTAACTACATGTATGTGTGGTTTTTTGTTTGTTTTTCTTTTGGGAGGGGGGTGGTGGGTCCTTTTGTTAGGCATTACATGAGTTTTATGGATTAATGATCTATGCTGTGTTCTAGTTACACTGCACAAAGTTTAGTCTTATTTGTTACGTCCTATGTCCCAGTAAGCATGGTCTTGCAACTCCTCCCCCACCCCCCACCCTTTCCATTAACAGAAACATAGAAATCTCCAACAACTGGCCTATTCATTGTACAGATGTACATACTGTTCTGTACCTGCATGGTGTAAACAGTGTATACTGGTTGAATAAGGGAGTGGGTGACCTGGGGTAGAAATGAAGAATACAATGAAACCATCAAAGCAAATAAAGCAAATCTCTACTTATTAAATAAATAAGATTTTCCCCATACCCACGAACCTCATATATTAAGGTGTCTTAATGTTAACGCAAATATTTGCCTGTATCATGTTCCTGCAGCAGTGAACAATATTTCAATTAGATAAAAAAAAAAAAAAAAAAAAAAAAAAAAAAAAAAAAAAAACGTTGACCATATCCTTGTCATTTAGCCACAAAAATCACAAAAGGAAGACCAGGCACCATGCAGTCCTGGATAAACACCACTATTTGTACTCTTAGGTAACATCTCTCAGGACCATGAAACAATGTCTGCAATATCTGAATAGCAACATATGGGCAAGGCAGACTCTTTTGGCAATAATCACAGATAAAATCTATGGTATAGGCCTACAACTGAATGATTCACCTGGAGCCTATCCTTTGTGCACTCCTGTTTCTTTTCTGTGAGGAACAGCTTTCTCTCCAAAAAATCAAAAGACAAATAAACAACTTTTATGTTCATCTCTCTTTTGATTGCATGACGCTAAAGATCAATTTCTGATCAATATTTCAATCACAAAAATGTGTACAGGGTTTTTGTTTGTTTTGTGTATGTGTGTGGTTGCATTGCAACTACAAGCAATATTACCTCCAATACGTGGCCTATGTATGTGACACTGTGCAGGCATCATGTTGCTGCAAGTTTGCCTATTCCATCTTGTTTTGTTTTGCGGGTCAACTTGTTTTGGCCTGTATGTCGAAGAATATTTTTAACAGAAACCTTGCCTTCTTCGTTATGTCTTTGTTACAGTGAGTTCTTACAAAAGTGCATCAATGCGTTACTGCACTTCTGTCCTCGGCATAGCGTCTCATTCGAAATCAGAAATGCTAGCATCATGATCAAATAACAAACCATTCTCGTGTTGATTTGGGGAACAGGTTTGGTGAATGAGTTGAAAAATCCCTGACTCTCTAAGCCAAATAGCGCTAGCGAATCCCCATCAAACTTTCAGCTTTAGAAGTCACTTTCAATTATTAATACTAAACTCTGCGACAATACAGATAAAATAAACAAACCCGACTTGATAAACGTGCTCTCTTCATCTTTCGAGTGCATTGCCGGAAGTGGTAATTGAGGTCTGCAGACGACAATGGTTGGCAAAGACGCTGTCACGGTTATCATACAAACTGACGTCCCAGACGAATTGTTATCCCGGACAATTTACGTTTGTCAAATGATCTCTTATCTTCGATCTCAATCTCCCGAGTTACTCAGTTTCACTCGACCGGCAGTCTGCAATATATTCACACAACCGCACCCCCTCACGTTCCACACACACATGTACAGATGTGCAAGCATTATACTGGCAAGAGTTGTAAACTCAGATGTTGATAAAGTTAGGGGTTGTTGTTTCAACCCTTTGATAGGCGACAGTTTTGTGCAGGTTGGTTGGTTGTTTCTTTTGACAGAGCTGCACACTCCAGATCTGATGTCTCATGCTCAATCCAAGCCCGCAACAGAAAAAAAAAAAAACTGGCCTGTTTCAGTTTCAGTTTCAGTTTCAATTTCTGAAGATGACATCTCCACGCTCGAAAAGAATTCCCTATAGACTGACGTAACAGGTGCCATGTGATGGAGGTGATCCAGGCTGATCAAGGCACAAATCTTAAACTTGCACATAAACCCATGAGCTGGCCAGGTCCTGAGGTCTTACCTAGATAGTTCCATAACCCTGGGGTCGGAGGGGAGTGGGGTGACAGAGACCTCAACTTTTCCCGGGGCCAGCACCTCGAGGACGGCGCTCACCCCCTCTTAAAAAGTGCCAACAGCACACGCTGTTCCCAGGCAGTCAGCCAACTAAGCACTAACCGGGCCGACGTTGCTTAATTTAAACTTCTGTGATAGGACGAGAACCGGTGTTTTCAACTTGGTATGGCCGTAGGCCTGTTTACTGCCCATTAATGCTTTAAATCATATATGCATGGTTTAATCATTCCGACTGGGTTTGCATGCATAGTGTTTCAGTCCCGTTACCCTACCCTGCCCTCCACATTTCAAGATCTTTCCAGGTTTTGTGAAGGCTCAATAGGTCTGTCAGATAATTGCTGACAGATTTGGGTGAAGCACATAGGGCCAAGGAAAATTGTCTGTGTGACTACAGACGTTTCCGTTAGCCTATGCTAACTTATCCAGGATCATTCATGCTGAACCTCCCACCATCGTTACCACCGCACTATCCCGCCCCCATCCCCATCCCACCCCTCCTGACAACAACACATGATAAGATCATCAAGTCACTTTGAGAATTTTCCATGTAAGGCGAATGTCCATCCACATTATCAACAATCTCTCTCTCTCCTCTCTCTCTCTCTCTCTCTCTCTCTCTCTCTCTCTCTCTCCTCTCCTCTCTCTCTCTCTCTCTCTCTCTCTCTCTCTCTCTCGTTCGAACACGATTATACATGTACCTCAGATAGTCGGCCCAGTAGTCTGGAGGAAGAACGTGGTTTTGTTCAAATCGTTAAGTCTGCTTCCTGCCTTCGCTAGCCATGTATTAATGCACGAATGTAACATATGCATGTATATAATACATGTATATGTGTTATTGTTGTTGTTATTATTATCATTGTTGTTGTTGTGTTGCTGCTGCTGTTGTTGTTGTTGTTATCATTGTTATTGTTCAAAACGAATACTGCTATTGTGTATCCATTATACTTACTGGATCTAAGTTGCAATGATATAGAAAATCTTTGAGAAGTACAGTCATGTGTTTCATGTACCTCGGTGCTTTGCAAAACAGTGGCAACTCTCATTCACTTCAATACATACATTTTATGTGCACGAATATGTTGCTGTCATCACGTTTATTTCATGTCACATTTCTGCTTCTGGTTCTGCTTCTTTAGCAGCGTGTAGAGCTGGTCAATTTTCAAAGCCAGCAAGCACTCACTGATGCATGCAATGCTTATCATAGTCAGAAATGAAGTAGACCCTATTTCTGTCGCTTGCAACATTTTTGACAGGCGTGGACTAAAGATTTCATTTTTGCCTCCCCTCTCCCTGGTTCTTATCATTGCTCACAAACACATTATGATTTAATTTTAGTCCTTTTCTCCACTGGACGAAGCAGCAGGGAAGTTTGAGTCTTTTTCTCCTAATTTTTGTATTTCGTGTTTGTTCGTTTGTGATCTTACCACCAGCGGGCGGGCGCACTTGTTTTGGATAAAGATTTTACGTTTCGAGTTCAATCCAAGCCCGCAAAATGAAAAAGGCCCGTTCACTGCCCATCATAACGCTTCAATCATTCTGTTGGTGTCTGTGTTTCATAGTTCCTGCCCCCCCCCCCCCATCCCTCCTGCCCATTTCAAGACATTGCAAGCGCATAAGGTTTTGTACAGGCCCAAGGCGTCAGCCAGATAATTGCTGGCGGATTTGGGTTGAGCTCGTATGAAACTGTTTGAGTGTGATAAATCTCTCTTGAACAAATTCTGAAAGTCCAAACTTAATGGTTTGACAAAGGCTGCAGGGTCTGGAGAAAAAACAACAACAAACAAACAGATCGATATTTCTGTTATGATCATAGATCATCGTTGATGATGCGAACGTCACGAGGCAGCCTGGAAACAAAAGGCTCACCCAATGAATTTGCACCACCATACGACTAACATCGATGGGATATGGACACTCACCTTCCATGGAAGATGTGATCAGTAAAGAGAAATAAATGTACGCTTTATACTCAGAGAGGAAATTAGAAAAGGTTCTGTTTCTTCACAAAATACCACATACAGTTATTACCATGAGAATTGTCGCTGTGCCCTTTCTTGAAAGGATCGAAAACAAATGGCAAATGACTGCATGCACTCAAAGAGACTTATATTCCAGGGTTATATTCGAGGGTTCATCATTATCATCAGGTGCCCTGCTGCATGGCGTTGGCGATCATGGACTTCCATCTGTCTCTATCTCTCGTTGCCCCTAGCATCTCTCCCACCCCCCTCGTCCCCAGCCACTCTGCAAGCACGTCCAACATTTTCTCCCTGGGTCTACCCGGTGCTCTCTTTCCTTCCAGCTTTCCTGTTGTGACCAGGTGCTCCTAATCCCCCTTCCTCATAAAATGGCATATAAATGTTGCCTGTCTTTTCCTAATCTTC
Organism: Monoplex corrugatus; assembly: GCA_030674185.1. Taxonomy (NCBI): domain Eukaryota; kingdom Metazoa; phylum Mollusca; class Gastropoda; order Littorinimorpha; family Ranellidae; genus Monoplex; species Monoplex corrugatus. The sequence goes on along the minus strand of CM060313.1, from coordinate 22,823,383 downwards.
CTTATGAGTGATGTACTTGTGTCTGCCTCCATCAAGACTGTCTCGTTTGTTTTCTTTGCTGTCCATGGAACTCTCAACATTCTTCTTAGAAACCACATCTCGGCTGCCTCAATCTTGTTCTGGCTTTGTTTGTTGACTGTCCACGCCTCACATCCGTACAACAGTATTGGTTCTATATAACACCCAAGAACTCTCTTCCTGATGTTAATTGGTAGGCATTTGTTGGCAAGAATGCCTGTCATCTTCCCGAATGCTGTTTTGGCTTGGCCGATTCTGCCGGCTATTTCCGATGTGCATCTGCCGTCTGATGAAATGATCGTTCCCAGGTATTTGAATTTATCAACCTGTGTCAAGGTTGTGCCATTTGCTGTTATTTTGCATGAGGGGATTTCATGTTTTTTACTGATCACCATGACTTCAGTCT
>CM060313.1:22807959-22817959 GCA_030674185.1 Monoplex corrugatus | reverse complement strand
AAGGAGAGGAAAAAGGGTACAAGGAAAAGAAGATATGGGATACAGAAAAAAACAAAGAAAACGCTGATTAGGATTTTTCAGAAAGAAGAAGAAGAAGAAGAAGAAGAAGAAGAAGAAGAAGACGAAGAGGAAGAGGAAGAAGAAGAAGAAGAAGAAGAAGAAGAAGAAGAAGAAGAAGAAGAAGAAAAAGAAGAAGAAAAAGAAGAAGAAGAAGAAGATGATGATGATGATGATGAACAACAACAACAACAAAACAGATTTATTAACTCTCCCCCCAAAAAAAAAAAAAAAAAAAAAAAAACATGAAAAATACCTGCTTTGTCACTGAATTCTTAAAAAAACATCTAGATAAAATAAAAGTGAGTGAACAACGCACGGTTGGGAAAGGTAACAGAGAGACAGACAGAGAGAGAGAGAGAGAGAGAGAGAGAGAGAGAGAGAGAGAGAGGGGGGGGGTGACTGAGGCAGTGTCAGCATTACATTTGTAAACATCCTGCACCTACCTGAACAACGTCACGGGAAAGACACAGACGACAAAGAAGACGGAGTTGTAGACCAACATAATGGTCAGAGCCACCTCACGGGCAGACACACTGTTACTTGACGATGTGCCGGCCCGCCACTCTGCCGCCTGTCGTAGTTTGATCATCGTCACCACTGTCGTCACCGTCACCACCACAATCATCACCAGGGGTATGCCCAATCCGAATACGAAAATGTCTAGAAAATCGATAATCATTCTGTTGTTGAAATAGAACTGGGTGGGAGCGGCGGCCCAAACGTTGGTGTCGGTAAAAGGGTCATATGCACACACCAGGTGGAACCGGGTGGTCACTAGAAAGTACAGTCCTACCATAAGGACGTTGATGACAATGATGATGGCGGTGGTGGTGGTTGTACGCAGCACAGTCTGGGAGCGGAGAGGTTGCAGGATACAGAAGCATCGCTCACTGGCGATGATGGCAGAAATGATCTGAGACACCCAAGTGAATCCGAAAAATCCCAGCAAATTCTGATTGGTCATGAAACGCAATATAGGGCCGTACCTGCAAGCATTCAAAGTAAACTTAATTATGTGAAAGACTTAAAAGCCTGCAGAAAATGTGTATAGAACGTACGGTATGCAGGGAAAGGTCTCAAAGCCAAAATCAAATAGCCTGTGTTTTAATTGTTAGGCCTCTGGCCTGTGATAATCGGAGTGAACAATTAATAAATGATTTGTTTTTGTACAAACAGACAATGTGTTTGATATAGTACATTTTGCAACACTGAATTCGTGCCTTGTGTATATATACATTGAAAAAAGTTGAATTATATCAACATTTCTACACGCAAGGAGCGAAGTTTGATTATTGATGACGTCTGTGGAATTTTAATGGCATCAGTTTAACAGCTAAATCCTTATAATTTGTGCATATAAACAACAACGACAACAAAGGACATCTGTTTCATTGATATTGTTGAAGAACGGGCAGTCTTTATCGTTGTCCTTCAGTTGGGGCCTGTACAGCAAATGATTATGATTCAAAGGGAATATTTCACTTCTTTGTCTGAAATCACTTAAGTGAACAGGGTTAAAAGAACAAAGCAAACGAATGAAAGCATTCTAAGAAACAATTCTAGAGGAAATAACGAACTAACGAACAATTCACTTCTCAATCCAGCAAGAGAATTTCGTACACGTACATTCTTCCTTTGACACAAATATACTTTAGGATGTATGTATTCTTGTTCGAGCAAAATTGGAATCTGAAAGAAAGGTTAGGAGTATCCGGCCAGTCCTGTCTGACAGTCTTACTAGGTCTCTGTTTGAACGTAGAAATAAATTGCTTAACGCTACCTATATCTTGTATTTCCCAAGCAATACCAAAACCATATTCATATAACACATTACGAATACCGCACACCCATATAGTACAGTTCTAGTTTGTAGCTATACTAACATATCTATATCTATATCTACATATAAACGTATCAACATCTACATATCTGCATCCACCGATCCATACTACTCATGGATAGAATGTTATACATGAAGAGAAAGTAATCGCATGTACATGAAATAGATATCTATCTGTTTCACCATACAGGCCTACGATCACGCATTTCGACTTACACCCATGAGTCTTTTTACAACAGATAAATGAATTCCTTCAATGTACTCTTCATTCTTTGTCAATACCCAGATTTCAGGTCCGTATGTTAACATTGGTTAACGTTGGTTATATTTCGAAGTTTTTGTATTTTGACACCGTTAAGGACCCGTGGGAAATAATTACAAAAGCCTGGTTGCCCTCGGATGTTTGTCTGGCTGACGGTTCTCCCTTTATAAGGGAATGCTGGCCAAGGTCCAACAGAATGGGGAACCATGTGAAACTTTCTTCAATGCGGAACACAGTGAAACAGGGATGCATTATTGCGCCCACGCTCTTTTCCATGCTCTTGGTCCATTAGCACGGTTGTTAGAGCGCTACGCTCATAACACAGGGGATGTGGGTTCATCTCAGGTGGGTAAGTTTTTTTTTAAGTGGGCTGGTTGGTTCTTCTGTCAGAGCCGTGGACTCAAAATCTGATATATCGAATTCAACCCAAACTTGCAATATTAAAATCTGGCCTGTTCGCTGCCCATCTTAATGTTTTCATCATTCTGCTGGTCTCATATTAGTATTTCCTAGGTCCCTCTTCCATCTCCCCATTTCAAGACTTTTCCAGTTAATAAGGTTTTGTGCAGGCTTAGGGAGTCTAGCAGATAATTGCTGGCAGATTTTGGTGAAGCGCATGTAGAACTGGCTCAGGGCGATGAACTCATCATGAACAGATTCCAAACAGACTTTGAAGCAATGTTGACTGACGCATTCAGAGACTTTGACAGAGATGTGATATCCGGTTCTGCTCACATGGACAACTCTTCGGAACTTGAAGCCAAGACCAAAGTGCTTAAAGGAATCCTGCAGGCATTTCTCTTTACAAGCGACGGCGCACTGGCCGCACAGACATCCAGCGCATCTGCAAAGGTGACGTTGAGCATCTCAAAGGCCAGCTCTTTCAAAATTTTATTCTGAATCGTGTGAAGCCGCAGTAATGGTCATGATAATAGACATCATCATCATCAAGTGCCCTGCCGCATGGCATTGGCGACCATGGCCCTCCATATGTATTAATCCCTTGTCGCCGCGAGCACATCTTCCACCCTTTCTGTCCTCAGCCACTCTGCAAGTCCGTCCAATAATTTCTCCCTGGGTCCATCTGGTGCTCTCTTTCCCTCCAGCTTTCCTGTTGTGACCAGGTGCTCCAATTCCCCTTTCCTTATGAAATGGCCTAAAAATGTTGCCTGTCTTTTCCTAATCTTCCTTATGAATGATCTACCTGTGTCTGCCTCCATCAAGACTGTCTCGTTTGTTTTCTTCGCTGTCCAAGGAACTCTTAACATTCTTCTTAAAAACCACATCTCAGTTGCCTCAATCTTGTTCTGGCTTTGCTTGTTGACTGTCCACGCCTCACAACCGTATAACAGTATCGGTTCTATATAACATTCAAGAACTCTCTTCCTGTTGTTAATTTATAGGCATTTGTTAGTAAGAATGCTTTTCATCTTTTTGAATGCTGTTTTGGCTTGGGCGATTCTGCTGGCTATTTTTGCTGCAAATCTGCCGTCTGGTGAGATGATCGTTCCCAGATGTTTAAACTTATCAACTTGTCTCAAGGTTGTGCCGTTTGCTGTTATTTTGCATGAGGGGATTTCATGTTTTTTACTGATTACAATGACTTCAGTCTTCTTGCTATTTAGCTTCAACCCTTTCTTTTTGCTTTCTATTTCTATTATATTCACAAGGTTTTGTAGGTCCATTTCATTTTCATTTTCATTTTTCAATTTTTACCCAGCTGTGGGTAAATAGCACCACTGCCTTGTGGATATCTCGGGAGAGAATAAGGCTAAGGGAGTAAACCCTGAAAAAAAAATCACTCCTACTGCCTTGTAGGTTGTCGTGGGAACGACCACGGCTAACGGAGAGACCGTACCCAAACCGATGGAAGGCAACGGGAAACCATCATCGTACTTTCCCAAGCAAAATCATGGCCAAACAAAACAAGATCATGGACAGTAATAAATATTTCGGTTGAATCCGAGCTGTTCTTAAATGATGATGGCATGGCATGAAGTGAAAAACATTAGAGTGACAGAATGCTTACTGTTTCTTCGACATGCCATGTCAACTGACCGACAGTCTCATCTTCAAGGTCTAAATTACATATAGGCTAGTTAACACACTTTCGTGCACTGGTATATTCTATCTTCCTGCATGCTTGCAAGACATGGACCCTCACAATGGTTAAAAAAGACAAATCCAAGCCATGGAAATGAAATATTATTGCAAAATACTAAACATCAGGTACACTGATCATGTCAGCAATAAACACGTGCGCCAACCCATCAAGAAGCACACTGGATCATATAAAGATCTGCTGACATACAGTTGAAAGAAAAGAAAACCTCGTTAGAATGGAAATGTCACAAGATCCAATAACCTTATCAAATCAATCGCCCAGGAACTGCTGAGGGAGGGAGATGGAGAATAAGACAGAAAAAACAAACAAACAGAGAGGAAGACAGAAAATACAAACAAACCGATGGACTAACAACATTACAGAAAGGACACAGAAAGCAACTGCAAAGACCCAGGATTTGGAACACAACCGACAGAGCTGGTGAACAGTTCTTCAGTACGTGGCCCAGTGACGCTTTACGAGCAAGAGAAAAGAAAAGAAGAAGGAAGAGAAAAAGAAGAAGAAGAAAGAAGAAGAAGAAGAAGAAGAAGAAGAAGAAGAAGAAGAAGAAGAAGAAGAAGAAGAAGAAGAAGAAGAAGAAGAAGAAGAAGAAGAAGAAGAAGAAGAAGAAGAGAAGAAGATGATGATGATGATGATGATGATGAAGAGGAAGCAACAACAACAACAAAGCTTCTAAACTCCTCCAAATCTTTTTGCCAAGTGGAACGGGTGATCTCTGTCGTAACAAACAGTAGAACTGTATTGCGTTATGCATTTGTTGCTGGATATACGTTGCACAGTTCGTGTCCAACTTCTATGTTCAAAAATCGAATTCGCTGCATCATCTCCTAGGCTACCCTGATTGTTCTCCATGAAGTTTTATTCGCTTGGCCTGAACTGCCATATTTTCCAATGATTGTCGTGATCAGTAACTCTGCAGTGTTTTCCTCTCTGCTAACTCAGGTAATACAGCAGTCTCACCGGTCCTGGAGACATTTTTCAAGCAGCGTACATATAAATCTGGCCTAAAATCTTTTTGGACCGAAGCAAGCTTATCTAACTTCACGAGCATGGACAATTTTTATGTTTCAGAGCAAAGTTCTACACAATGCTTAGATCTGTGACAGAAGAAAGAAAAACTGTCATATTTGTTTGCGTGCAAGAGAGTTTTTTTTTCCTCGATGAAAATGAATCTTATTGACTTGAGTATCAACATCGTTTTTGGTACGCTAGTTTTTAACTCGGCAGGCCTGTTTGATGACATAAAGTCAATAACCTTTTTTACACTGAGGCATGGATTATATTGACATCCACTAAGAACAAAACGAAAACAAAAACAAAATCCATGACGTACTCCATCAGGCCTGAAGTGCACAGACAGACAGCCTAGTACCGGCTCATGTATATGAGCAGAAATAAAAAACAAGTTATTGTTTGCTTTATAAAGTTTAACGTTGTGTAAATACTATCAAAATAGTGTAAATAATCAAAGAAGAAATATATACTCATATTTAAAACAAGTAATTGTTTAACCCTTTGACTGCCTCACCTTATCCACCAGCTTCCCTAGGAAGCTGGTGGATTAAGGTGAGGCAGTCAAAGGGTTAAATTAGTTGTGTAATTTATTACTATCAAAGTAGTGGAAATGATCAAAGAAGAAATCTCTATTCACATTTAAGACAAGTTATTGTTTGTGTTAAAGTTTAATGTTGTGTAAATACTATCAAAGTAGTGTAAATAATCGAAGAATAAATCTGTACTCACATTTGGGACCAGATGTTCCTGCCTTGAGGAAAGGATACCCCGAGTCAAACTCTGACCACTAACAACATTCTATTCTCTGACTCTGAATAACTATTTTTGTCTAGATTGTATGCTTCCTTCCTTCAACGGACAGCTCAGCATCTACACTTTTCTGTAACTTTTCCTATTGGGTACGTGCGTGTCTGCAGAAAGACAACACTTTGGATTGAACAGGATAATATGCATAAACATTCAGTTGCGTTATTATGTACACACACTTAAACTGAATGTGGAAGTGATGGAGAGGGGAAATATGGGAAGAGGATGGGAGAGACGGGAGGTATGGGAAGACAAGAGGGGGTGGGTGGGCTCTGTGTGTGTGTGTGTGTGTGTGTGTGTGTGTGTGTGTGTGTGTGTGTGTGTGTGTGTGTGTGTGTGTGGGAGAGAGAGAGAGAGAGAGAGAGAGAGAGAGAGAGAGAGAGAATGGGATTGTAATGGAAAGGGGGAAGCACATGTGGACAGCAAGCTTACATTTATATGAAGTTAGATTGAGGAAGGAAGGATGTTCGGAACGCAGCACGGATACCGGTCATCTCTGTACACAGGTAGCTTTTAAATGACACGTTTGATTTAGCAACGTACGCCGACTTTATTTAACCCTTGGACTCCAGCACCCTGCCTACCAAGCATCCCTGCACTGTTAACCATGCCAGCAAAGCAAAACCTTTTTTTCTGTAGGTGTAGCTGCTGTGTAACGGGGGAACTGCAGTATAATGTTCAGGCCCGCCAGCTAGTGTGTGATGCGTCACTGACATTTGTCACTGTGAATATGTGTAGTGTTAAATGCTTTTGAGACCTGACCGTTTGTTAGAAAAAAAATATAACAAAACGAGAAGATCCTCCAAGTGCACTCAGCATCGAAATTTACTGTATAAATTTTACACAATATAGTAGAGGAAAAGGCTGTGCAGGACTCTCTCTCTCTCTCTCTCTCTCTCTCTCCCCTCTCCTCTCTTGTCTCTGTCTCTCTCTGTTTCTCTCTGTCTCTTTCTATCTGTCTGTCTCTCTGTCTGTCTGTCTCTCTTTCTCTCTCTCTCTTCATGTACACATACGCGCACGTGCACAGATACATGCACGTACGTACACGAGCTAATACACACATGTACGTGCGCGCGCACTCACAAATGGTAATCTTGTTGGTATTTTTGTGTATGTGTGTGATGTTGGATTAGTCTGAAATGATACTCTGGGATTAAAGTCCGTTAAAATATGAGCAATGGGCATCTTACTACGATGCTCCTTTTATACCATTGGCATTTAACAACGAAACTTGAATATCATCGGTTCTGTTTGTTTTCACATACGTATACATAAGTACACGCTCTCCCCCCCCCCCCATTTCCACACAATAGTGGGATAATGATTATGATAATAATGATAACAATTATCATGACAATGATACTTTACTTTCCAACGGTTGCAGTTGTTGGTTAAAAGCCATTTTTCAAATTTGCCTTTCCTTGCATGTTGGGTGTTTTCATCTTCCATACACTAGCCACTGACATAGCTTATAAGATCCTGTAACGTGCATTCTGATATTATGTTGATTGCGTACACACACGAAGGGGTTTAGGCACTGGCAGATCTGCAATTTAAGTATTTCGAAATGACGTCTCCGCGCTTGGAATGAATTCCATACGCACTAACGTCACAGGTACCATGTCTATGGTGATCATGGCCCAAGCCTTAAGCCTGCACACAAACCCATGAAAAGGTCTGCACACATGTTAACTCAGGATATCGGAAAATATCCACACTTTGTCCATCAGGCAGAAACGTCTAGGCAGATCGAAGCCAAGACCTTCCGAAAAGGAAGTCTGGCGTTTAGGCTGTCTACTTGACTGCTGAGGTCCTCCAGGGAATGACAAAGACAGATACAATGGGGGCGGGGGGGGGGGGGGGGGTCATCTTACATCTTTCCTTAGAATTTGCTTCGTATTGTCATGTATTCATTTGCTTTTAGTTCACGGAATTTTCCAGATGTTAAAGTCAGTCCCATTGATTCCAACTGTATGTCGTGATACGCACACAATCTTGAAGATAAGGGGTATGTCTGATAACTTCAAAGTTGGACAACCTGAAGAGAAAGCGCCAATGCATTTGACGTTGTGGTTATGACTTCAGTCGTAATCATAGGTCGTTACATCATCAGAAATACACCACCAACCAAACTGGGTGATCCTTTTTTTTAGAAAAGGGTAATCAAGTTTGATTGGTGTCGTATTTCTGACGGAATAATCACCAGAGACAGATCAACACAAAACTGTTTCCAATAAATGAAGAAATTCTCATGATTTAGATGGCAAAATCACTACAATTTCGACTTCTGTAATAGGAAAAATCAACAGTCAGGTCAGAGCTACCTCTCTGCTACAGTGTGACAGTAGACTGTACGACCTGCGCCTGTCTCCGCTGCCTTGTGGGTTACCCTTGGGTGTGGAAAGGCTGAAAGGGTGAAAGTTTTGCTTACCTAGCATGATTGATGATGCAGGATGCTGGTGGACAGGGTGCAGGAGTCAAAGGGTTAATGTTAAAGCGTATTTACTTATTATTCTATTTATTACCATTTTTTTCTTACTTTTCCTTTTGCTAGCATGGTTGTCAATACAGGTTTCTGATGGACAGGGTGTGGGAGTCAAAGGGCTAATGTTAAAGCTTATTCACTTATTAATCTATTTATTACCTTTTTTTGTTCTTACTTTTCTTTGGTGGTGAACTGTACGTGGATCTGCTCGGAATAAAGAATCATGCAGTGAGTCAGGTAGAGCAGGTCTGCCAGCGACAAGGAGAACAGACACACGTTGATACGTTCCTTCAGCCCTTGCTTGTAGAACACCGCCATGTTGATGACGTTGGCAGGTCCACCAATCAGAAACAAGAGCGGCAGTATCAGACCATCTTTCAGTCGCCGCACTAGGTCCTCCGTCTGGGCACTGACCAGGTTGTCCGGATTATCCCAAGGGACCTCTCCTTGAAATCGGAGAACCAAACAGTTGGACGATCTGTTGTTCGTGATCATAATGTCAGTACCGGTAGTATAAGAAAGGTTTTCAGTACCTTCACTGATATGGGGCAACGTCAAATCAACGAAGCTGGCTGTAAAACCTGACATGCTTTACATATGCTTTTGTCACTGTCGTGCGAAATTCCTCTTGGGGGGTGCTGTTTAATTAAACTGTTGTTGTTTTTATTCATTCAACGTGCAAATTTACATTATCATGATGAAACACACAGCAGCAATAAGCACGAGTGATATTTCTGCGATGGTCTCTGGTATTATCATCATACCATTCACCAACAGACTTGATAACGCTGTAGGTGAAACCACCACCACCATCACCACCACCACCACCACCACCACCACCATCATCATCAACAACAAAGCAACAATAACAACAATAACAACAACAACAACACAACAACAACAGTAACAACAACAAAGCCATTAACAATAACAACAACAGCAGCAACAGCAACAGCAGCAACAGCAACAACAACAACAATAACAACAGGACTATCTGTTATTCGTTGGTATTATATCAGTAGTATAAGAAGGGTTTTCAGTACTTTCACTGATATGGGACAAAGTGAAATCAACGGAGCTAGCTGTAAAACCTGGCATGTGTGTCGTACACTTTTGTCACTGTTGTGCCAAATTCCTCTTGGGGGTATTGTTTAATTAAAAAAAGTGTTGTTTTTTTTAATTCACTGAATGCGCAAAAGTTACATTACCACGATGAAACACACAGCAGCAACAAGCACGAGTGGTGTTTCTGCGATGATCTCTGGTATTATCATTATACCATTCACCATCAGGCTTGATAACGCTGTAGGTGACATTTATTATAAAGGCAACAAATTGCCATGCAAACGTTAGACACCGAGAATAAAGTTGTTAAATGAAAGCCTGCTTTAGGTTTCAATACTACTA